>CAWUFW010003708.1:1200000-1741208 GCA_963921515.1 Calotriton arnoldi
TAATGTGTGGCAAGTGCAGACCAGCAGATGGTGCAGCCTCTCTTTGCCCCATTCATTGGTCAGCAAGGCAGTCCTTCTTCAGTCCTTTTTCCAGTTCCAGTGTGATCTGAGGTTCAGGGTGCCAGGGGTACCATATTTATGCCCAGAAAGTGCCCTGGCAAAATGATGCGGTCACTAGCCAATGGGTTACCAGAATCCCTCCCGCCCACCCTGTGATGACTTTCATCTATGTGTGGCATCTAGCAATTCCAGAGGGCACTATTCTAGCCACTACCAAGATGTCTGAACCATTCCTTGGATGTTAGGAACTTGGTAGCACCCTAGATGTGTGGCTATCTGTGGTCTACAGGCCCACGGGTAAACCTGTTGGGGCACTAGTCTCCCCTCTCCGTTCCCACTGCCAGTGTGTCTACATGAAAAAAGGAGCAACCCTTCAGGAGTGTGATTGACATTTTCCCACCAAATGGAGCTTTGCCTTTTGGGCAAACACCCTGATTGGCTTCCTGCAAAGTGGAGGTAACACCTCCCGCTGTAACAGGCTATCAATGTTCCTAAGCATGGGAGTCGTTTATTGTGGGCATGGTGAGCAAAAGAACGATGGATTTAACTCAGATTTCTTGACTGGGTTTGAATGTTTGATTTGGCCCACATCAATTGTGTGTCTTTTGTAAGTCAAATCTAATGTCTCTTGACTCCAGTGGCATGGTGAGCACGGGACCCACGTCTAGCAATACCCTTCCCACTTAGGGCAACAATTGCAAAAAGAACAATTGATGGACGGAATGCTGAAAAATGTCAACATTCACCCCCTGTACAGAGATCTAGACCTAAATCCATAGTTTTTTTTGCACGCCAAGCCACTCCACTTTAGACACAGCCATATGCATATCAGTCTTGTCCTTGCTCCTCATGGGAACAGTCCAGCCCGAACTGCCAGGCTAGTTCGCCCCTGGACCGGAAACAAGCATCCGGGGACCAGTTTCGGGGTATCACTCCTCATCAGCCAGTCTAGCTTGACTTCAGTGGCATGGTCTAAACTGGGGTGACATGGTGAGCAAAAGAACAATGGATTTAACCCAAATCTCTTGACTGGGGGTGGATGTTTGATTTATTCCACATTCCGTCCATTAATTGTGTGTCTTTTGCTTTCTCGCCCTAAGGGAGACGAGTATGCCCAGACAGGCTCACTGTGCCACTGGATTCAAGCTAGCCTGTCTGATGAGGGGTGATACCCAGAAACTGGTCCCAGGATGCTTGTTTCTGGTCCTGAGATGACCTGGCCTGGCAGTTTGGGCTGTACTGTTCCCATGAGGAGCAGGGTCAAGATCGATTTGCATATATAGCTGGGACTAAACTGGAATGGCATGGGGTGCAAAAAAAGATATGGAATTAGGCCTCAATTTCTGTACAGGGAGTGAATGTTCAGTAATCTGTCCATCAATTGTTCTATATGCATTTGTCAACCTAATTGGGAAGGGTATGCCCAGACGTGGGTCCCTTGCTCAACATGCCACTGGAGTCAAGCTAGCCTGGCTAATGAATGATGATACCCCAAAACTGGTCCCAGGATGCTTGTTTCCTGTCCAGGGAGGACCTGTAATAGGAGTTCGGGCGGGACTGTTCCCATGAAGAGCAGGTTCAAGACTGATTTGTGTATGGCTGGGTCTAAACCGGAATGGCATGGTGTGCAAAATAACTATGGATTTAGGCCTAGATGTCTGTACTGGAGGTGAATGTTTGACATTGTTCAAAATTCCGTCCATCAATTGTTTTTTTTGCATTTGTCACCCTAAGTGGGAAGGGTATGCCCAGACGTGGGTCCTGTACTCTGTCAATCAAAGAAGAATCCCCGTACTCACCATGCCACTGGAGGTAAGCTAGCGTGGCTGATGACGGGTGATACCCCGACACTGGTCCCAGGGTACTTGTTTCTGGTCCAGGGAGGACGTGACCTGGCAGTTCGGGCTGGACTGCACCCATGAGGAGCAGTGTCAAGAATGATTTGCATATGGCTGGGTCTAAACTGGAATGGCATGGTTTGTAAAAAATCTATGGATTTAGGCCCAGATCTCTGTACTGGGGTTAAATCCGTCCATCAATTGTTCTTCTTGCATTAGATTTGACTTGGGTATCAAGTCGGATTTAATTTCATGATGAATTTGATATCTTGAAATATCCATTTTAGCAGTCCCATTCAGAAAGTTAGCTCGGCTGAGGGGTCAGCCGGTAACTCTGTGTTAGCTAAAGGGCTACTAATTTTTCCACAGCAAAACAACAATTTGGAAGTGTTGCTGTCAGCAGAGATTAAAAAGCATATATCTATTTAAGAATATATAACTCCCTGCCTCAGGGCTCCATAGGTCTTCCCTAAGGGAGACTTACATATATCGTTAAGGGAAGTGGGGGTTTTGCCAGTGGTTTATATGGAAAATTCAAACTAGCAGTTTAAAACTGCTCTTCCTGGCTGCAGTGGCAGGCTGGGAGCCTTTTTGGATCTTGTCCCACACAGTGTAGGGCAACCAGTGCTGCAGCCCTGGGGGGGACAGCCTGAGGGCATATTTACTAGAAACTGGCGGAGCGCAGTGTTACGCCAAAATTGGAAACGCCGTGCTCCGTCAGTTTCAACACGGAGGGATGCGCTGTATTTACAAAAATACAGTGCACCCGTGCATTTCACTTACTTCTGTCGCTAAAGAAGCTGCTTAACGCCATGTTGCAAGGGCGCCTGTGCTTCAGGGGTGATTGTTTATGTGCAGGAAGGGACACCTTCTTGTACATAAACAATCTTTACAGGCGATTTGCTGTTTCTATGTGTGCTGCAGAATGCAGCACACATGGCAAGAGCAAAATATGAGGAGAAATTAAACCTTTCTCCTCGTATCGCCTGCTTAAGACCAGGTATTCCCTGACGATATTTTTGGCACTGTCCTATACTTTGTAAATATGGGGCAGTGTCAAAAAGCATGGGTGTTGCGGCGGAACGCCCAGTGCAACATCCATTGCATGCCCCTTTCACGCTAAGTGCTGTGTGAATAGGGGCATTATTTACATGGCAGCATGAAGCCTTGTTAAGCCTTGTTAAGTGGCTTAACTCCTCTTTGTAGATAAGGTGAAGGTCCTAACACCACTAGAACGTCACAAAAAGTAACGTTCTGGTGGCGTTAACTCTTTGTAAATATGCCCCTCTGTCTTATATGCCCTGGGTATCCTTGGTGCCATATACTAGGGACTTATTAGTAAGTCAGCTTATGCACATTGGGGGTAGCCAATTCAACTTATACTTTGTAAGAGGTTAGAACCTGGTACTGAGGTCTGATTAGCAGAACTCAGTGCACTCTCAGAGTCAAAAAACCAGCAGCATCAGTCCAAAACTTTGGGGGTGATCATGCAAAAAGAGCCATTTCCTTACACTCATCATACTGTAGAACTGCTCAGAGGCTTTAAAGTTAATCACAAGCAACAACAGACATCCATATTGAATTACATAAACAGAAGGGGTATAGAAAATTCAATTTTTTCACAAAATGTCCAGCATTACTCTAAATTAGGTGAAATGTCATGCAATGTGCCTGTCCGCATAACTCGTGTTGAAAATCACTCAAGATATTGGGGCGATTAGCATCAGGGAAAGATTTCTCTTTGCTGCTGTTCTACTATTCCCATGGCACAGTTTGTGCTCAACCTTAGAAATCTTGAAAACGTTGGCAAAAAAACATTGTACATTCACAATATTTCACACACTTACAAACCATTACCTGACCTATTGAAGAGTGCGTCTCCAACCAATCAATTAGGAAAGAGACTAATAATCTATGAGCCTACGATCTAACTATTCTAGTATGAATAGTGTGAAGAAGTGGGTCTTTTTGTGTGGTTGCCCCTATTCATTTTGTTTTTTTACTGGTGCTGCTGGTTTTCAACTCTGCACACTCAGTCACTGTACTCTAATCCCCAGTGTATGTGCTTTGACCGCGAAATAATTACATAATTGGCTACACTCTAATTGGTATATTTAACTTCTCAGTGAGGACATAGTATATAGGGCAAGAAGTACACCAAAGGCATGGAAGTTAAATGCCACTTGGGGACTGCAGCATGTATCATGCCATCGATCAAGCTGACCAATCTTCAGGTCTATATGTGTAGCCTGACAGCTGCAGTTTAAGATCCTACTAGCAGACCTGTCAAAATAACTCTCTTTGACAGGATAAAAGTCTACTTTTAAATTCTAAATAAGTCACCCCCTTAGTAGGCCTTCCAACAGGTTACATATAGAAATTTAAAGATGGCATGTTCCTACAGTGACTAGTCTCCAAAAGTAACTTTGACTGTACAAAAATAGCCGTTTTTTCTTTAAAAAAAAAGCTGGGGCAAAAATAAAATGTTATGTTTGGTTGTTTGGCTTAGAACAAGGTATAGAGTTAATTCAGTCATTGTTTTGGAGGTTATTTAAAAGCAGATTCACTGGTTAAGTTGTTTTTTGAAAAATATAAAGAAAAAGGGGATTATACTTTTCTTGCCTAATGTTCCAGTGGACTCCTAGCATTAGCCTACGTGGGCTGCAGTCCCTGACAGTGCATCACCTTTGAGAAGATGTGAAAACTCCTCCCAGGGCAGAAATAATGGCTTAGGCCTTTTGGCAGAACGGCCTGGATGGGAGGTATGTGACTCAACTAATGTCAGGAAGGTCCAATATTGAGGGTCCAGCAAGTTTAATAATTTGGAAGGGGCCACGATGATGCATGGCTATTTATAATAAAGTGATAAGCGTAGCCCAGTGAAGAGGGACCTTTTTATCACAGTGCATACCCCAGCTATCTTGACTTCACTTACAGAGGAAGGGAAGCTGGTTCCAAAGCCAGTTTGGGGTGGATAATTAGGAGTGAACTGCTCATTGCCATAGACAGACACCTGTGTGGATCAAAAGCTGCTGTCAGAGGGAGAAAGGTTCTCCAATTTTGATTTGCCCTGAGAATGATGCAATGTGGGGCAGTTTGAAGTAAGACAAAAAGGATGTTTTGTAAAAGGGGAGTTTTCTTTTCCCATTGGTTGGGGAATGGTTAGGAGTCATCCCCAACCAATGGCTAGTGAACTTCAGAAAAGTGTATCTCTTCCCCAGCTACTCAGAACATATCTGGACCTCACAAGACCAGAAGAAGAAGCCTGCTGCCTGTAACCTCATGTAAGACCTGCAAGCCTATACCTGCTCCCACTTGTACCCAGGACTAAAAAGAGGTCTTCAAGGGTCAGTTGGATGGCCTCCTATGTGGAGACAGGGATATTAACAGCTGCATTAGGATTTCCCGGAAGTGTCCAGTTTACCAGTTGCAATTAGACCCTGACTGGAGTCTGCTGATGGCTTCTGCTAGAGTAGGTCCTGGACTCCAAGTGCCACACAAGGCTATACACACAAGGTGTGACTTTGGCATGCAGGAAAATTAGGTTGATCCACAAAGAGTTTTATTTGCTATCTAAATGAAAATTTCAGCATACCTTTGTGGCTAAAGTGCCTGGCTTTGGGACAGTCTTCCCAGCTACAGGTTCCAGGCTTGATAAACCAGAGGTTTTTGAGCTCCATAAAACAGACAAAGACCCATTGAAAAACCTTTGACCGGGTGATGGTGCGAACAATATTCTGCTGTCGAGAAACTTCAGCTGGTGTGAAATATGACTTTTCACACCAGAAGCTTTTTTACCAACACCAATGACTTCAGTGTGACCTCGTCAAATGGGTATCCGACTACAAGAGGACTTTGTTGGATACAGCCTTCAACCTTGCACCACTGGAGGATTTCTACTTTCATAAAAAGACTAAAACAGGAGGTAAAATCTTTGACCAGGTCCACACACTAGGCTTAGTCATTCTCCAATGAATAGCGGTCAGCCACGGTGTACAGACATAGGGGCCGATTCCGATCTCGGCCGGTAGGGCACCGAATCGGATTCGGCTTAACCGGATCCGATTCGGAGCCCTCTTTCCCGACCGATTCGTACGTGCGACCGGCCGAGCGAGTACGATGCGAGCGCACGCGAAATCGCCGACCGACTTGTTCGCGGGTCCGAAGCGCTCCGACCGACTCGCACGGACACGACTCGCACCGCGCGATGGAGACATTCCCCGGCCGGGCAAGTACGATGCGCGCCGCGAGCAGTCCGACCGACGCGCGCCGTCCGGCTCGAAAGAGCAGTCGGAGCCGCACTTTGGGGGTCCGTGTCGGACCCCCCTGTACGCATAGCCGCGCAAGTCGCACACATGTTCGCCGCGAGTCGCTTCGAGGCGTACCCGCTGTAGGGGGCACCCTTGTCCGCCTCGCACCCATTGGGTCAATGGGAGCCCGCGTACGCGTTGTACGTCCGGCTCCCATTGACTCAATGGGAGTCCGACCGACTCGAGTCCGATTGCATGCGTGCGCATCGTACTCGTTCGGTCGGACTGCCAGAGTCCGATTCGGTCGGAATTCTCTCCGGGTCCGGCTTGGTCGGAGAGATTTCCGGCCTGAATCGAAATCGGCCCCATAATATCGAGTTTTTATTTTCGAAGTACAAAATATCGAGGTGGAAATATCGAAGGGACAGAATATCGACATCAAGAATATCGGTGACCAGAATATCGACATGACGGTAAGAAATATCGTTTTTGTTAATATCGAAGTCAGTAATATCGTTTGTAAAAATATCGTTGTTAATAATATCGATGTTTATATTAGTGTTATGTATTTTAGTATGTATTTTTAATGTGTGTTGTATATTTTTGGTTAAGTATTGTATTTTTTTTAATATATATTTACATTTTTAGAAGTAATTATTTTTTTTAAAGTAAATTTTGCGTTTTAGTTCTGTAGCGGGTTGTGGGTTTATAGGGGAACAGGGTGGGAAGTAATTTAATTATAGTAAATTTAATAATAATTTTTAGAAATTATTAATTATTTTTAATTAAATTGTGCATTTTTATTCCATAGCGGGTTGTGGGTTTATAGGGGAATAGGGTGGGAAGTAATTTAATTATAATTAATTAATTAATATATTTTTTTAATTTATATTTATATATTTAATATTTTATTTTGTTAATTGTGGTAATTAATTTATTATCAATTAGTTATTAATTGGTTGTTTATTATTAATTATTTTGTAAATATTTTAATTGTGTTATTTTTTTAGGAGCGGGTTGTGGGTTTATAGGGGAATAGGCTGGGAAGTAATTTAATTATAAAAAAGGTAAATATTAATTTTTATTTAGTATTATTTAAAATTAATTTATTATTAATTAATTATTAATTGGTTATTAATTAATATTTATTAATTAATAGATAATTATAACAATTGTGTTATTTTTTAGCAGTGGGTTGGGGGTTTGTAGGGGAATAGGGTGGGAAGTAATTTAATTATAAAAAATAATAATTATTTTTTATTTATTATTATTTATAATTAATTTATTATTAATTATTAATTGGTTATTAATTAATATTAATGAATTAATAGACATTTATATTAATTGTGTTGTTTTTTTAGGAGCGGGTTGTGGGTTTATAGGGGAATAGGGTGGGAAGTAATTTAATTATAAAAAAGTAAATATTAGCTTTTTATTTATATAATTAATTTATTAATAATTTATTATTAATTGGTTATTAATTTTTATTAATTAATTAATTGATAATTATATTAATTGTGTTTTTTTAGGAGCAGGTTGTGGGTTTATAGGGAATAGGGTGGGAAGTAATTTAATTATAATAAAGTAATTATTCATATTTATTTATTAGTATTTATAATTAATTTATTATTAATTAATTATTAATTGGTTATTTAATTATAATAATTATTTAATTGATAAGTATGTTAATTTTAACCCTCTGCTATCCAACACTTTCCCTACTGTTGCACTCACTGGACTGGGAATAGTAATTTTTACCCCGCCGCTATCCAACACTTTCCCTACTGTTGCAATCTCTGGAGTGGGAATAGTAATTTTTACCCCTACGCTATCCAACTCTTTCCTTACTCCTGCACTCTCTGGAGTGGGAATAGTAATTTGTACATCTCTGCTATCCAATACTTTCCCTACTGTTGCACTCACTGGAGTGGGAATAGTAATTTTTTCCCCTCCGCTATCCAAAACTTTCCCTACTGTTGCACTCACTGGAGTGGGAACAGTAATTTTTACCCCTCCGCTATCCAGCACTTTCCCTACTGTTGCACTCACTGGATTGGGAATAGTAATTTTTACCCCTCCGCAATCCAACACTTTCCCTACTGTTGCACTCAGTGGAGTGGGAATAGTAATTTTTACCCCTACGCTATTCAACTCTTTCCCTACTCTTGCACTCACTGGAGTGGAAATAGTAATTTTTTCCCCTCTGCTATCCAAAACTTTCCCTATTGTTGCACTCACTGGAGTGGGAATAGTAATTTTGACCCCTCCGCTATCGAAAACTTTCCCTACTGTTGCACCCACTGGAGTGGGAATAGTAATTTTTACCCCTCTGCTATCTAACATTTTCCACAGTTGTACTCTTTGGAGTGGGAATAGTAATTTTTACCCCTCCGCTATCCAGCACTTTCTCTACTGTTGCACTCACTGGAGTGGGAACAGTAATTTTTACCCCTCCGCTATCCAGCACTTTCCCTACTGTTGCACTCACTGGAGTGGGAATAGTAATTTTTACCCCTCCTCAATCCAACACTTTCCCTACTGTTGCACTCACTGGAGTGGGAATAGTAATTTTGACCCCTACGCTATTCAACTCTTTCCCTACTCTTGCACTCACTGGAGTGGAAATAGTAATTTTTTCCCCTCTGCTATCCAAAACTTTCCCTATTGTTGCACTCACTGGAGTGGAAATAGTAATTTTGACCCTCCGCTATCGAAAACTTTCCCTACTGTTGCTCTCACTGAAGTGGGAATAGTAATTTTTTACCCCTACGCTATCCAACACCTTCCCTACTGTTGCACTCTCTGGAGTGGGAATAGTAATTTTTACCCCTACGCTATTCAACTCTTTCCCTACTCTTGCACTCACTGGAGTGGAAATAGTAATTTTTTCCCCTCTGCTACCCAAAACTTTCCCTATTGTTGCACTCACTGGAGTGGGAATAGTAATTTTTACCCCTCCGCTATCCAACACTTTCCCTACTGTTGTACTCTCTGGAGTGGGAATAGTAATTTTTACCCCTATGCTATCCAACACTTTCCCTACTGTTGCACTCACTGAAGTGGGAATAGTAATTTTTACCCCTACGCCATCCAACACTTTCCCTACTGTTGCACTCTGTGGAGTGGAAATAGTAATTTTATCCCCTCCGCTATCCAATATTTTCTTTACTGTTTTAGTTAATGTAGTGTAAAATGTATTTTAAAAAGATGTAAAAAAATGTAATATTTGAATTTGTTATATATTTTTTTGTTTTTAATTTATATTATTGGTGTATGTGTATATATATATGTATTTATAATTTTTAATATGTTTTTTAACAATTTATACGTTATTAAAATAATTATTTATAAATATTATTAAGTAAGTATATATATTATATTTTAGACATATATATGTTTAATTTATTTTTACATTATATGTATTACTTATAATTTTAAACATTTTCTAATAATTTTAACTATGTTGTTTAATTTTATGTATTATTTACTTTATTTTACATTTTTTTTTTAACATTAAAACAAACGATGTTTTTAACAACGATATTTTATTTTCGATATTTTTGTACTTACCATTATGTATATAGGACTTCGATATTCTGGACATCGATATTTTTGTGTCGATATTTGTGTACCTCGATATTCTGACTTTCGATATTCTGTCAGTGATCCGTCAGCCACAACTTGTGCCGAGGTCCTGGTCTAGTGCAATCATAGTTGCTGTGCTGCTTCTTGGCACTTTTCAACTTAAAAAGAATCATATCTCCTGTTCCCCTGTTTGGATTTTAATATTTTTGTGTACAATTCCTGCGTAACCGTAGAAACTGGCCGTAGGGGAGGTTTTCACGTGATATTCTTGGGTGAAAACTAGAGTAGTGTAACAGTGAATTCCGGGCTGTAGGTTTGGAATGAGTTTTGCTGCTAAGTATTCCATTGTCAGCTGTTATCTCCAGATCCAAGAAGACCATGTTGTGCCGATGGACATTATGGGTGAACTTTAGATTTGGGTCACAGGTGTTAATCCATTGGCAGAAGGTCGTGAAGGCATCTTCGCTGCCCTCCCAGATGAGAATGATGTCATCGATGTATCGTTTATAGAATGTGATCTGATGAATTTGCGGTC
This sequence comes from Calotriton arnoldi, assembly GCA_963921515.1. Taxonomy (NCBI): domain Eukaryota; kingdom Metazoa; phylum Chordata; class Amphibia; order Caudata; family Salamandridae; genus Calotriton; species Calotriton arnoldi. The sequence goes on from CAWUFW010003708.1 coordinate 1,210,269, forward strand.
TGTTGTTAAAGAAAAGATAAGTCATTTCAAAATTATGGACATACAGTCCAGCCACACTGGGAGCGAAGACGCTTCCCATGGAAGTTCCATATTTTTGGAGATATATTTCGCCTTCGAATTCAAAGTAATTATCTTTGAGTGCTAGTGATGCACACTCTAGAATAAATTGTTTGGGAGTGTGGTAATTCCAAACCGTGTTGTCCAGAGCCAATTTGAGTACAGTGAGGGTGTCGTCTTGTGGCAGGCTGGTGTATAAGCTTTCCACGTCCAGACTGACAAGGAAGGAAGTTTCTGGGTTGTATGTCAGATTGTCAATCTGTCGTAGGAGGTCTTTTGTGTCCTTCAAGTAGGTGTTTGTAGACTGTACTATGGGTTGTAAAAAGAAGTCGCAATAGCGAGAAAGGGGTTCCAGCAATGACCCTATACCCGAGACGATGGGGCGTCCCGGGGGTGGTATTTTGTTCTTGTGTATCTTGGGAACCGTATAAAAATACGGAATTTTCCCTTCTGTGGTGGTGAGAAATTGGGCTTCCTGTCTGGTGATTTGCCCTGTATTTTCTGCTTCAGTCACCAAATCATGAATTTTCGTTTTGAGTTGAACACTGGGATCCTCCGTAAGTCGTTGGTAATTTTTGGTGTCATTAAGGAGGCGTTTGCACTCATTGCGGTAATCTTCTTTATTCAGAATGACAATACCTCCACCTTTATCCGCTGGTTTAATGATGATGCTTGCATTGGATGTAAGGGTTTTAAGCGCCTGTCGCTCCTTGTTGCTCGTATTTTGGAAAGTGTGGTCTTCCTTTAAAGCTTCGATCTCTTTGAAGACAGCTTGCTCATAGACTAGTATTTCCGGAGGTATGGCACTTGGTGGTGGGATGAAGGTAGATTTTATTTTGAAGTGGGTATCACCTTGTTGTCTGGAATCTGATTGCTCTTGAAGATTTTCAAAGAAAGCTTTAAGTTTGAGCTATGCGGAAAAATTCTGCAAGCTCGCAATGCAGTTGGAATTTATCCAATTTGGTAGTCGGTGCAAATCCAAGTCCTTTGTTGAGGATGGTTTTCTCAGTGGGGCTGAGCTCGTATGAAGAAAGGTTAGTCACGAGATTTACCTGGAGCTCGGGCCTGGTTGTTGGTCCCTTGTCTTGCTTCTTGTTTGGGCTCCTGAATGTTGGTCGTCTTCCCACTGGACCTGAGCTTGTCGGCGTCTCCTGCCGCGTCCACGGCGGCCTCCCTAAAAAATGAAACCCTTGATTTTGATTCATATATGGTGGAGGTGGTCCAAAGGGGGTTCCAGCCATACATGAAATGTGGGTTCATCTGGGGGTATGGGGTTTGGAACTGCATGTTGGTACCTGGAGAGGGTTGTGGCCATGGTTGTTGCCAACTGGTGTTCCTGCCCATTCCCCGTTGTCTGTTCCGGTAGCTCCCGGTACTAGAGTTACTGCTGGCAGATGAGTCCTCATCTGAAGAGCCTCCTGAGGTGTCTGAGTGTTTTGATGGATTAAAGTCTTCTGCAGTATATGGATAAGTTTTAAGGTATGAGAATTTTTTCAGATCTTTTTGAAATTTTTGATCTTTGCTTGGGTAAGTCCCTCTTTGTATTCGTTTATCTCCCTGTTGGTCTCCTCTAATTTCTTCTTGAAAGAGGTCATCGTGGTCTTAAAGTGGGTCTCTGTAGCTTGAATCTCTATAAGAATGGCATCGGACAACCTCTTTGCAGTTTGGATGATAAGAATCATCCAATCTCGCGTACATCTCCATGCTATCTGAGCCCAATCTTTACGAAAAGTGGCATCTTCGAGGAAGATCCGTGGGGCATTGGTGACTATGAGCCCCCTAGGGGCTGTGTTGTTTCGTAAATATTCAGTGAGGATAACTCCGTGGAGGATAGTACGTATTCTGTTCCTCTTCTTTTCATTCAGGTTGTCCCAATCCGCCGTTTGAGCAATAGAGGAAGCTACATTAAAATCCGCCAGAAGCGGTGGATCTGAGAGGATGAGACTGACATCATCCTCTGTGAATCCCAGTCCCTGGTTTTCTGCCATGTTCTCTGTGTAATATATATAGTAAAAAAGCTATGTGCTCTCGCAGCTGTACGCTGCTGAATCAGTATCAAAACAAGAATGGGGGGAGAGCGAGGAAAGATAAAGGGACGTCCCTGTCCCCAGGTTCAATGTATAAACAATGTGGACGTACCCACTGGGAAAAAACAAAAGGTTAGGACTCACTGTGATAATGAACAGTGCCACAAAACCATTAGGTTTTATTAAAAGACCCTCACACACCAACCTGGTTGGTGTCATGCTTCATCATTGGGGTCCCAACCGGGTGGCCGAATGCCGCCCGGTTGTGCTACAACGCCTGACTACAGCGGAGCTGGTGTGGTGTATTAGTGTGATGTGAGATGTGCAATTTAAAAATATCTCTGGGAATCCGTGCCGAATGTATTTATTGATGGCGGCCCAGGATATGTTAAAATCCGAGAGCGCAACTAATGGAGTTATATTAGACCTATAGTTGTGTGTGATGGGTCTACATGTTTCAGCCCCTATAGGAAATAGAGGGGGCTTTCATCAGGACCGGGTGAATAAGGTGAGTGAGTGGCAAAATAACGCCACGTGAGTGTTAAAATTCACAACACACACGCTAAGGTGTGTTGGAGAAAATGAGGGAGTCGGTACTTACGACCCCACTTGGAAAAACCTGTAAAGGAAAAGACAAGACAACAACATATAAAAGAAAAAAAGAAAAAAAGAAGCAAACAACCTCCCCAATTGAACAATACTGTTCTTAACGCATGGGGCCTTCCCAACATAATGGGCCATTACCCATGCGGAAATTGTAGTGTGTGTCACATTACTGAAACCACTAAAAGTTTATCATTAGAACCAGGCAAAACCTGGGTTATCAGGAAACACACCAACTGTAACACTGCACAGTCTGATCTGGTGGCACTCACGTGGCACTCACGTGGCGTTATTTTGCCACTCACTCGCCTTATTCACCCAGTCCTGATGAAAGCCCCCTCTATTTCCTATAGGGGCTGAAACATGTAGACCCATCACACACAACTATAGGTCTAATATAACTCCATTAGTTGCGCTCTCGGATTTTAACATATCCTGGGCCGCCATCAATAAATACATTCGGCACGGATTCCCAGAGATATTTTTAAATTGCACATCTCACATCACACTAATACACCACACCAGCTCCGCTGTAGTCAGGCGTTGTAGCACAACCGGGCGGCATTCGGCCACCCGGTTGGGACCCCAATGATGAAGCATGACACCAACCAGGTTGGTGTGTGAGGGGTCTTTTAATAAAACCTAATGGTTTTGTGGCACTGTTCATTATCACAGTGAGTCCTAACCTTTTGTTTTTTCCCAGTGGGTACGTCCACATTGTTTATACCTCAAAATACTTAACACATTTTCCATAAATAAATCCATCGACTCAGTGCCAAAGCTACCACTAGTAGAGCCCAGACATATGTGTTGGGACTATATGTTTGACCTGACACCATTTTGGACTTATTACTTGGGAAGGATTCTCATCCTCCTCAATGAATACGTCATTTTCTTACAGAGAGCATAAGGCTGAACTGTAGAGAGGACCCTTGCATGGCCCAGTGAGAAACCTAATGAGGGCTCTGAACTTTAGGATATAAACAGTGTGCTATATAATAGTTTATTATACTGTGGTTTTTTAGGAACTGTTCAGAATCTTGCAAGGTACTTCCATACATTGTCCAACTCATTACTTATAAAGCCTGAAGAATATGAACTACAGTACATCCAAAGCTTAGAGGTAATATATAAGTAGTGTATCAGAATCTTGAAGCAAACACTTCATATGATTCATAACTCCCCATCTGAACACCACTAATTCATCATAGACCATAAACTTGCACGTGAATATCAGCACCAACACCTGATAATGATCCTGGATGCTTAATACCATAATAAATAATTTATCGTACTTTCTTTGCAAGATTTGAGCCAGCTAGGTGCTCGGCACTACCTAATTGTACTTGTCGGCGCTCACTTGGGCTTATTAATTAAGAGTTCACGCAGATTCCTCTGTCCTGTCACAAAGATAATGGCAGTAGTAATATCAGTGAGTTGGTGTTCTCCATACCTTTCGTTAAGGAGCTCAAACAGTCCCAATCTCCCAGTGATGAGCAGTCTGCATCTATGCTTTGAAAAGGGAAACTGAGTTGACCCATCAAAGGGGATTGAGAAGCAAATATCATTCATTGCAATGCATTAGTAGTTCCAAATGTAATTTAGGTGTAGGAAATTAGGAATAGGTCAACTCAATACTAGTACAATAGGTGATCTGATTTCGAAAAGTACAATGCTACTGCGTTTGCCTTTGCCTGTTAAAATATTTTTGGGGAGATTAACTGTACTACTAATCTGTTTTTTTTTAATCTTCTTTATTTCTTACCCAAGCACCCAAGGGCAAGAAGAGGGCATCATGGAAGGTGGGTGAAGGTTTAGGGACTGTGACCACCAGTGCCGCGGTGGGTGGAAGTACCACCATCACCACTGGCTCCGCAGTCGATGGTTCTGCTGGTTCCAGTAAATCCTGTTATTATTATTATTTCCCCAATATTTAATATTTTTATAGTCTTCTTTCTTTCCAGCTCCTCTTCTATCTAATGCTTGTTAAATTATTGTTATCCCTGCACTATCCATTTTTTCTATATTTCATGTTTCTGTAGCTGACTTCCTCCTGTCTGTACTAGTCTGTAGCTTTCTTCTGCTTTGTTATTAAGCTATCCCTCTCCCCTTATATATCTTGTGAACTGATACAGTAAGACTAAGGATTTTAGGTACTCTGCTGTGAAGATTGCAGGCCCAAGTAAGCTATGTTTCTCAAAGCATGTTTGTTAAGAAGGCTTTCTTTTTCGTGGTCATGCTCAAACAGTAAAACGAGAGAGTGGCCAAGGTCATGGTGGACCACACCAATGTTGTATTGTGTTATCATTTATTTGTACAATATACCAGCAGTTTCCATGGCAGTGCAGAATGGCAGGAAAGCAGTATGAGGTCCCATTGCATTTGCGAACCAAGACCATATGTCCTTCATTGACCAATTTATTCCACTTCTTTATTGCACTTCAATGACTCAGAGTAATCATAGCTGTGCACCTGCAATATGAAAAGTTTTTGGTTGGCTTGATTACCTAGCTTTTCTGAAATTGTCAACCAACAAATGCCCAAAGTGATATTTTCAATAAAAGATACTGCTAAACGAACTATAGTGAGGAATTACGGTTGTCTTTATGGCATATAAAATATGTAAAAATTATTCTAGCCGCACAGACCACCAGTGCTGGCGCCAGTGGCAGAGGAGGAGGTTGGAAGGGGAGTCCCAGCGGTGGCAGAAACGGGCAGTGCTTCTTTATGGCCAAATTAGCATACTAACTGTATTTCTTAAGCGAGGCAGATATTTATCCCACCCATCACTCATCACCTCCCTGCCCAAGGCATTTCGCCACCCATGACGTAACTGCAGCATGGTTCTCTTCAGCACTGCAGTGTTGGCTGTGCAATGTGCGTCTGCTTCAGTTAATGTGGCATTTACAAAGTTTTCAATGTATTGTAAACCGAAAACAAGGTGTGGTTCCCAGTGCCCACTCAGTCACCTTTTACTATTTCACTCCTTTATTCTTTCCTAAGTTCTGTTCCAGCTTACCAAAAAAATGTAAAAATCCATTCTTGGCATGTGCCAAATTTTTTCCTGCCAAGTGATTTATCTACATATATTTAATGGCTTCCATAACGGATTTACGGCTGTACAAATTTTTCCCTTTTGACATTCGTCAACTACAGTGACTAACTAAGTCAAAGTTTAGCACATAATGACCAGTGACACCCCACTATTCTACAGCAAAACCTCTACCTACCCGGCCTAATCCCTCTAACTTATCCTGCAGTAGAGTAAGCTATGTTTCCTTTACTTACTGCGAAGCAAATGTATTTGTTGAAAATAATTTGTGGTGGATGCGAGGCTAAGGAGTAAAGTGGGACTAAGAGCTTGATTTCGAGTTTTGTGGATGGTATACTCTGTTACGAACATGCCAAATAAAATCTATATCCCGTTCCTTTACCTGTACAGCAGTGCATTGTTTTTCCCACAGTCCACTTACAGCAGACAGGATATCTGCATTTTATATGTGACATGTGTGATGTAGTATTATTATTATTCATCTGCCTCTTTGAAGTCAGGGTAGAATTGAAAGGCAGTCGGAGAAGGGCAGGGCCATTGGAATTCAAGTAAGATAATTGTCCATTACAGCTGCCCTAGCTGCAGACTATAGAGAGTAGCAAAGTACCCAACGCCCTAGCATGCCTTAATTAATTTAGGACAAAAAGAATACTTTTACTGCATACTGCATAATGCCATACTCAATAATGAGAGTTAATTATTCTTCTTACATACAAAGTTTAGATTTTTAACTAAGAAATACTTTAAAAGCATTTACACACTAGGTTGAATTGTTTTAGATATATCCTAATTACAAGAAATAATACTGTGAAACAAATATAATCTGCTGTTGACATAATTTGAACATTATTGTTGATTGCATTGAACATATCTGGATCCAATAATAAGTACTATTGGTAAACAAATCTTGCACGTTTATCTCTAGACACATCCGAAACGTTTCACAAGATTATTGGGCATAAATAATGGACAGTCCCATGATGATTTACGCCCGTTCTCTGACACTTTGGACTTTGGGGATTGCATTCTTGTATTACATGCCCCGTAGAGATAAGACGCTTCTGTCCGTCCCATACTTGGGGCAGAACATAGTCTATTATGAAAACTACTGGTTCCCAAACAGGAACCAAGTACTGGGGTGTATTGCCTTGGAAGTTGTTCCACACGGAATTTGCCTTCAGTATTGTGGTGATTTATTTTATGTTGCACTTTTACTTTGTGAACAGCTTTCTTTTATGTATGTCACCATAGTGTTGAGACAACTCTTACTGTGCCAGACGTGGGGCAGGCCTTATTTATCACGTTAGATTATTGTTCTACAGTCGAGAACAATGTACTAGGCCGCCTTTTGGCTGTTGTTCCTCATAGATTATGGATTCTCTAGTGACTGACAGCATTTGCCTGGGATGCCAGATTTCAATCTACACTTACGTAGCTGCTACTTAAGTAAATGATTCTGATATCATTTAAACTTTATTTATAGATACTTCAGACACAGTTATCAAAATCAACCCATGATACTTTACTGGGACGATTTAAGGTAAGACTATTTGATTTATGCAAGCTGTCTGACACATAGATAGCAATACTGATACATATCATGATATTGAAGTTTTGGTTTCTTTCCAGACTCATTTTTTATCTACCTATACAACTTCACACAGAATTACAGGATCATTCTAAGAGAAAGAGTGAGTGATCTCTCTAACCTGAACTGTCTCGATACTACTATACATGTCACCTGGTAGTAGGGAAGTATCACGATAAATCATATATTGGTTTGTCAAACCCTTCAGCACGACACAAGGCGTTCCTATTCGCATACCTGCTATGTATTATTCTGAAGAATCACATAAAATACTCCCTAATCACACATGGCATGTTTGGGGTCATCTGACCCAGGTAATGGGCCTTCTATACAACTCCTATGGTACTCCTTCTATAATTCGGATTGTGACTTTGTTATAGATACTTTGCCCTGAGGAAGTCTGCTGTAACAAGAACAGCTTGAGACAAAACACGTGTTGGCAAAGGGGCTCAGTATATTCACAAAGAAATAAAAGAACTGCTGCTACCACAATCTCAATCTCATCCCTGTGTGCCTGGAGAATTTTGTTATTGATTCTGGAACCTTTCCTGATTGAGGAAGAATGGATGGCTCTTCCTTCTCCTGAGCACCAGATGACATTTGGACATTAATGTAATAGGACTTAGAATTTTGTCTTTACTCATATGGTAGAGTGCACCATCTTTCCCAGCCATCGCAACTTCCTTCTTCTGGCTGTTGAGGCAGTCCCGCCTTAAGTCCTTCCATTTTCCTCCTGACTCCGAGTAACAAATCAGTCCAACTCTGTCTCAAACCAAATGAGAGAGATAAATCCTGTGGAGCACTGCTATTGATGAACAAGAGGAGAAACAGAATTTGAGCATTTTTTTGTAGACTTGTGTTTTTTAACTATACTGACTGGTCTGGTCTCTGAAGAACAAGAAAAAAGGAGTGGACAGTGGAAGTTAATCTTGCTAGGTGTGAAAGGGCCAATCATCTTCAGGAAAAATGATCACCCATCAGGCCCCAAAACACTGCAAATCATCGAAACCAAGTTTACAAATTAGTTGAACACATTTCCTCACTGTCTGCTACCACACGAATCATCACACACAGTCACTCAATAATCTATCACTCAGTGGTTCAATAGTTACCTGTTCCAATCCAAGCATGGTGGTACAAAATGTATCTCCTCTTTGATGCAAGCAATACCTTTGCAGTCTTGTAAATCAAATGATCTTTGCTGGAATAGCCCCGCTAGGGGACGAAAAAAAGAAGGATAAGAATGGGATGGATGCCGCCAATATGTTTGAAGGGAATGGGGAGGCTTCTTCACTGCACGCTGGTCCAACTCCAATCTGGCCATACATGTGCCTAAAATTGGTGGGGCTGCATAAGTCAGACATAAACAAAATATATTATATTCTCCTAGCTATATCGATTTTTGGGGGGGGGCAAAGCACTGAGCAGTTTGACAATAACTAATTAAAACATTCTATGGTGGCCTACTCAGTCAGGGAAGTAGAGTTTGTCCTCAAACTCAGGTGGTTCGCCCAGAAGATGGTCAGCTAACATACTTGAATCTGACCAATCCCCACATCCTCCTCCTCCTGCGGTATTTCAGGAACAGTGAAATTGTGTGGTATGAAGTGTTTGTTCATTTTGATCATGGTCTCTCAACGTTTTGAGGTGAGAGACTGGTCCGTCTTACTGTGACAAGTGTACCAGCTACACTGAACACACACTGAGCAGACAAATGGCTATTGGTCAAGCCACATTCTTTATTGCCAGGCTGCTGTGCTATGGCCATTGGTGCATTTTTCCATACCAATAGACCAATGGGTTTGATCCACGTAGAACTCTTTTGGGTCATCCAGATAGTCCTGGAACATCCTCTGAATGGTCAATGATGCTGCCATTTGTCCGACTTTATTTTCCTTTTCCCTTCACTTCTGCACTTAATCCCTGCCACTTGAAACCAAGCCAATGCAGAGGTTGGGTCCGATTCTTCTGTTTCCGTAGTTGTTGTTGCCGAGGTCCTTGTTGCTGATGTTGGCTGCTCTGAGACAACATCACCACTCACTCTGGAAGTTAAAGACTGCACCCCATATCTTCTGCCCTGGACTCTAATTTCCAGCTGTTCTTCTTCCAGGTCTCTCTCTTGATCAACAATCCACGTCTTGTATAGCAAAACATCCATTTCAGAAAGAGGAGTGATACTGGCTAGTAGTTTTTTGTACCTTGGTTCAAGTATTGTGGCCGAGATGTACTCTTTGGATGACACAAAGTCTGTTTGCAGCCTTGGATTAACAGTCAAGTGAAGGATTAAGCTCTAAACCAAACCATGTGCTTTTCCGTTGCCGTCCACATCTGCAAACCTTTGCAACACCTTTTTTAACTGGTCCTGTAGCAGATGTAGCATCGGGATAGCTTGGCTCATCGTACTGTCCTCCTTGCTGACTTCCACAGTGAAAACCTCAAAAGGAAGTAGCATCTGTGTCAGGCACTTGACTAGGCTCCATTGGTCCATCTCCATGGTCACGCTTTTCCCAGTTGAATCCCCTCCTCTTTGAATGACATATTCATTGATCGGTTTGTACCCCTAAAAAACAAGTTGCAAAATGTAATAATTTAGCTGCTTCTTGAGTAGAGAATCTGCTCGAGAAGCATCCACTGCCACTCGCAAGCCTCACAAAAATGGCACCCGTAAGCCAACGTGGCGACCGGAAGCAGCACTAGAGGCAAGCAAATCTCTTCACACTCTCCAGTGCGTATCAAAACAAGGCACAAGAGTGCCAACGAAAAAATAATTCCGCCACGCGATGCATGGCGGAATTTAGCTGAACTCCATGTTACACGCATAGCGCAGAGTTCCCAAATTCTGCTAACTCCGCGAGCAGAATTATATTTCTGCTCAGGCCTATTAATTACTTTGTGAGATCCAGCTTCCACTTCTCATGTTTTCTTTCGGTAGTTCTAAAGTACCAATTTAAAAGCCTAGGAATATGAAAAGTCCTACCAGTCTTGTGCTTGTCCCATTATAAGTTTACCGTTACTGAGTTTCGGAAAAACTTGATTTATATCTCTGAATCTCACTTATCACAGAAGTCAATGCCCTACTAAAGAAGCCATCAGCAGACCCCAGTGAACACAACACCTACCGACCGATCTCCCTGCTCCTGTTTCTAGCCAAATTATTAGAAAAAACCATCAGTCAGCAACTCTCCTTACATCTGGAATGAAATCTCCTACTTGACTCCTCCCAATCCGGATTTCGCAGCAACCACAGCACTGAGACAGCCCTCATAGCCCTACTGGACCAAGGAGAGACTGTGGCTTCGATCCTCCAAGACTTCTTGGCAGCCTTCAATACAGTCTCCCACCACACACTCATCACAAGGCTGCACAACATAGGCATTCATAGAGCAGATGGAGCGCCTCATTCCTCACCAGAAAAAAGCAAAAAGTTCACCTCCCCTCCTTCACCTCCGAACCCAAAGAAATCATCTGTGGAGTACCTCAAGGATCCTTGCTCAGTCCCACCCTCTTCAACACTTATATGACACCTCTGGTCAGCATCGCCAAAATCCACAGACTCAACATCATATCCTTCGCCAACGACACACAACTCATCCTCTCTCTCTCTCTCTGAAGACGCCACCAAGACCACTTCCACAGCTACATGACAGACTTCACCAACTGGATGAAGGACAACTACCTGAAGCTGAACACGGACAAGATAGAAGTACTGATCTTCGAAAACAAAAGCTCCCCTGGGACGCATCTTGGTGGCCCTCAGAACTCGAACATACTCCTATTCCCACTGACCACGGTAAGAACCTAGGCATCATTCTGGACAACAAGCTAACCAAGACTACTCAGGTCAACTCCATCTCCTCCTCCTGCTTGTTCATCCTCCGCATGCTTCTGAAGATATTCAAATGGCTACCCCAAAGCTCAAGGCCCACCATTACCCAGGCCCTCATCTCCAGCCGACTGGATTACGGCAACATTCTTAACGCAGGGATTGCAGCTCACCTCCTCCAACGACTACAGAACATACAGAACGTTGCAGTCAGACTCATCCTGGATCTCCCTAGACCAGAGGTCTTCAATCTGTGGGGCGTGACCCCCAGAGGGGGCGTGGAGTCCTGGAAATGGGGTTGTGCATTCCCCAGCTTCACTTGTCCCTGCAATGCAAAACGTTTGCTTTCCTTTTGGAAAAAGACAGCCGTCCTGGGACTGCTAATTGAGATCATTATCAGCTGCTTGCCTGAATGAAATGCAAATGTGCCTATCAGTTAATCTGCAAGTGCAAAGGATGCTTGGGAGCAGTTCTGGCTTTAATTGATCAAATCACTCCAAGCTTTGTGATGACAAAGATTTGTTTTTTTGAGTGGAAGTGCAAAGAGTTAACAACTGGGCTGAAAAGTGCTTGCTTTTAATTTTAACTGCATTTACACTGCCCTTAGTACCCCTAAAGAGGTGTTGAAGGGCCAGTTATGTAAAAAACAAAATTGCATTACATACGCTCTGGTATTATTAAAATCTACATTTTGGAGGCACCATTTTATTGTAAAACTATTTGCACGTTTTGCAGCATTCTATTTTACATTGTGTGTAATGTAAGTATAAAGTAATGACTTATATATGCACAGTGCTTTCTGCCACAGGCTGTGACCTCGTAGCACAAAAAATACACAACACTATACTCCACTGCACTAATCAAGATTTAATTCCGTGGCTCTCTGGTTACACACAGACCTCTGCAGTGCATTAACTAATAGAGGTTTCGTAATGTACTACAGTGCATTTCCCACTGAGTAACAACTTTTAAAATTTATTTTTCAATTACGCTGCTCTTTATTTTATATGTAGATACCTGATGGTGAAAGACCTAAAAAATGTACAGAATATTTTGGGGCTTATTTATGAGAGGCTTGCATCGACAGAGCATCACTTTTTTGATGCTCCGGTGGCGCAAGCGTCTTAACCATACCTATGAGGTGGTGCAAAGTCACCCTGCATGGCTTTGCATGGCCTCATAGATATGGAGTAAGACATAGCAGCGCAAGTCACTGCGTTGCCTTACTCTGCATCAAGGAGGTGTTCCATGGGCTTTGTATGGGGTTCCCATGCAACAGCCATGAATTTTGAATCTGCCCCATTTACAAAATCATGTAAACCTGGGACAGCTCCAAAAACGGACACCTCCCCAGTGGAGGCGTAACGAGGAGAAATGCTTTCATTTCTCCTAGTTTTTTTCTCTTTCCATGTGTACTGCATTCTGCATCTCACATAGAAAGAGGAAAACACCTCTCGGGATTGTTTTTGTGAAGGGAAGTGCCCCTTCCTGTACAAAAACAAGCCTGCCTGTGTTGGTGCTGGGCAGCAATTTGTGCGCCAACGCAAGGGAAAAGCACAGGAATGCACCGTATTTCATAAATAAGGTGCATTCCTGCCTTTTCACATTGGTAAAGGGCAGCGCAGCAAGAAGACTTGCGTCGCTGCCCTACGCCAATTCTTCATAAATGAAGCCATTTGTTTTTAGCTACACCTTTGACTACACCCCCATGGTCACTGACCTTTGGTTTGCTAAACACTGTTTAATATTATTTCCCCCACCGTAAAAATTATTTGCTGTGGGAATTGGGGGCATTTATGGTTGACGATAGTTGTTGATGATGAGGAGTACCAGGTTCTATAATTTTGTGTCAGAAGGGTGTCCTTACGCCTAAAAAAGTTTGAAAAGGGGGTCCCAGCATCAAAATGTTTGAAGGCCTCTGCCCTAGACGAACCCACTTCGCCCCCATCTCAGGGAACTCCACTGGCTCCCTGTACATAAAAGATGCCAGTTCAAGCCCCTGACTCACGCATACAAGGCCTTACACAATCGTGGACCCGCCTACTTGAACCATCACCTTAACTTTCATCAGCCCACTAGACAACTCCCCTCTGCTTTCCTTTCTCTAACCCTCACCCACCGCATCCGACGTAGCAGATACGTAGGTCGCACCTTTTCCTACATAGCAGCGAAGACATGGAATGAACTACCCTTTAACCTCCGGACCTCCCCATATCTTCCAGAGTTCCGAAAGTCCCTGAAGACCTGCTATTTGAGCAATCAACTGGACCCTGCCAGCGCCTGGATACCCTCACAGGTATAAGAAGCGCTGTACAAATCTACTGATAGATTGATTGATATATTCATGTGCACCTGATAGTAACCCATATTATCTTCCAAAGTAGGAATTGCATAGCTATTTTGCATAGTTAGTTTCTGCTCTCGAGGTAGTGTTGGCTATCTGGGGCTATTTCCTTCCACTAGTCCAAAAGGGTGGAGCTCATCTACATTAAATGCTGAGGTAAGGCAGTTTCAATACCGATTATATACCAAATGTCATACTATGTGTGGCTCGTTGTTCATTTCTGGTAAGTAGTCTTTCATCTGGTAACAGTGTGGCAGCTTCAATGCAGTCAGTTTTTACATTTATCTTGTTGGTTGATAATAAGTTAACTTAAATTTGGTGTAAGCTTAGCCTATTTCACTGAGATGTAATTTGAGTGGTTTTGTTTATCTGTGATTTTCTGCTTGCATTAGAGCTCATTTTCAAAATCGTCTGAAAAGTGCAGTAGAAAGACCAGCTCTGAGCCTTTAGCTGTGGTGTCTTTGGGGATATCATAGTGACTGGATCCTCCAATTACATCACTTTTGGACTCCCATCACTCGGTCACAGTTCTACATCTTTGATCTGTACTGTGCATTGGTTTTGACAATTCTTGGAAGCAACAGAGTGGCAATCCACAGCATGACTTACCTTTTAAGGTTTACCCCTGGGACATCACTTCCATGGTTAACTTCAGGAAAATGTGGTCCAGTCAGCTCCAACTAATGCTGTTGGCATCTGGTCCTTTACTTCCTCCATTGACGTTAATCAGTATTCAATACCTTTTTGAATAGCCCACCCAAAAACAGCTCTAACAACATTTTAAACAGTTCAACTAATGAGAGCATTCTGTTTTCTGACAATGCACATGCTGCAGATGCACAATCAGACCAACTGTGCAACTCCCACAGCCACCATAGTCAATTTCCCATAATATCTGGGACCTGGTTGTAGCTGAGAGAACATCACACACCTGATGACTCCTGCATCTGATTACCTCTGTGGGTTGACCTCTTGTCCATACTTTACACCGTTTCAAAACTCTTGTTTGCTGCTGAGGGGCTATGATAAGGGAAATGACTAGATGTTATAGAAAGGAAATATGACTCTTAGAGTCCTACTTGTGAGCAAGGGTAGCAAAGGCAGTGCCAGAGGTAACAGGGAACAAGGACAATTATCACCCTGTATAACCAAACCTTTTTGGTGGTAGAGCATGGGATTTCCAGACTCCTGTATTCTTTATTAGAGTGATGTGTAATGTACCCAGAATAGTCCTTCCTCTACAGTTACTCTGCCATGCCATAAGGGCTACAATATCAACAAGAGGACAAGAAGTCACCTTTATGGGTCTGTGGCACTTATCAGACTCCCAGGACTGGTCTTGACTAATGCTCTCCAAGAGGTACCATAGACCGTATGTGACTTTCCACTGCATAGGTCCTGATTATGAGTGGGTCAGAGTTTTTCAACCCCTGCACAAACCCTAATTTGCTCAAAGGGTAGAATTCAAAGTTGCGTGGAAATTACCACACACAGTAAATACAGTGTGACATAAATTGCTAACCCTTTGTTACATTTTAGCACTTCAAACCTACCAGAATTTAAAAGGCTAAAAGTCTACAATATTTACTGTTAAGTAAGGATTTTAGTTGTGCTAAGCATCAAAATGTGCTTGTTATTCACCAAGAGCAAGGAATAGGTGCAATGTATTGCACCAGATTAATTTCAAATCCGGATAGTTGGATTTTATCAGGTGCAATAACTTACTCCTTCCTTCTATCAACTCATACAAAGTAGGCCTGGACGCTGAACTCCGGTCCGTTAATGGAGTTCTCCGAACTCCGCGCAGCACGTGAAGTACTACTCTGTTTTTTCCTTGCTCGTGCTCGCCAACATCAAGTTGGCGAGCGCGAGTGAGGAAAATCTACCTCCTGGCAAGATTTCTCAATGTAGGCAGTCGGATTTCTCAACGCAGGCGGTCGCTGATGGTCGCTACTGCTTGAGAAACCTTCTGTTTGCGTTGAGAAAGCTGCCCCATGAATACAAAATCTACACGAGCAGCAGAAAACTGAAGCAGCACCCTTTTGCGCTGTGCATGGTGTCATTTGCGCTGATTTTACAGCACGGGACAAAAACCCAGCAATGAAAATGAAAATCAGCGCGAACAGCATGACCAAACGCACTTCGCCGCTTGCGGAACTCTTCTCATACCATAATCTTAACAAAGAAAACACAAACGAACTGAATATGCATCATGGATTTCCCGTCCCTACATCAATCTGGTTGCATGCAGCGCCTGAGGTTTCATAATATATCATGTTGTTTCGCACTTGCGTAACCATGTTGCTCCTACACCCCATATAAAGCACTCTGAAGCCACTACGGTCAATCAGAGAGTTGTTGACCTTGATTATTCACTGTGGCACTGTAGTGATCCTGTGTGGAGCGGGCAGTGATACCCATAGTCAGCAAAGCTGCTGTTAGGAGCTATTGGCCACGGTGAAGGGGTTTGCCAAGGAGAGATATAATAGTCTCGGACACTCAATTAAAGAAATCTAAAGTGGCCGCTCACCTGTGAGGGAATGCTGATGGACCTCACACAGCTAGGAGATGATACAATTCACTCTGGTGTACTGATTTGTATGTGCTAGAGAACATCTCTTCATTTTATGGAGGGATCCAATCATCATGTTCTCACCCATCCAGTTATCACAAAATAAACCAGAGACTCGACTATCTTGATGTGGCTAGGTGCGGGCAAAGTCACATGAATTTGTTCTCGCATTGTAGCCGTAATTCTAGCAGAAACTTTGGATTTTATGCATGGTGTGTGAAACTTTTCGACTCTCAATTCGGGTCAAGAGATAAAAGGTACACAGGGTTTGTGCTCTAGCAAGTTACCTAAATAGAGTTGCACCAAGAGGAAAAGACACAGCCATATCCAGAATCAGAGGCCTAGCCTGGCACTTCTGCACCAAAAAAGTCAAATTGCTCGAAAATTGCTTTAAAATCACTATAATAACTGATGCCACGTTGATTCTTTTTTTGTGTTGTAATTCTTTATTGAGAACGATATCACATAACATGGGCACAGGTAGGACCATGTTGATTCTTTAATCGGCATTTTGTTTTTTGTTTTGTGCCCATGTTGTACATACAAACATACATTGTCTTCTCCTGCCTCTGACCTTTTTGACTCACTCCTGTGCTTGGCACTACTAAGCAAGGACTCACAGATGACGAGCACAGCTTCTGGAAGTTTGCATTTGGTTTATCTTTTTCAAGGTTTTTTTTGTTTGCACTCTTCTCGTGAGAAAGCTGAGCACCTGTTAATCTCAGCTTTGGTTTCTGTTGTGTACTCTAATTTGAAGCAATGTGTGGAGGAAACCTATAAAAAGTCTTGCAAATCGGGCAGGGGTTAGCTGTCACTGCTATAAAGTGAGGCATGCTGTCACTTTGCGTAGCGACATCACACTTTTGCTTATTTGACGAATAAACGTGCAGACTTCAGTAGTTGTGTGAGTATTTTTACCTTATCTTTAAAAATAAGAAAACAAATAGGAATGTGCACAAACTATCCTTGTGTGATAAACATTAAGCGCACCCCTATGTGAGATTCCATTAAAATTCACAATTAATAAATGATTTGCTCAAAATCACGTGACATGCTGGTGATAAAGCTGGCATAGCTCCCAGGACTGATAACTCTGAATTTCCACATATTTATTCTATACATCCGGAAAGGCATAGCAGGCCTTATTTACAAGACAGTGCACCAGCGCGGCACCGCAAGCTCTTTCGCTGCGCAACGCTGCGGCACTTTCAAAGCACAGAGATGCATCATATTTTCAACAATATGAGGCATCCCTGTGCATTCCCCTGCGGTGGCGCACAATCGACTGCCATGCGCCACGCAGGCACCCTTGCGCCATGGTACAAGGGTGCCTGTGTTGCGGGTAGATTGACAAAAACAGTAACAAAAAAATAAAAAATAGGTGTTTTCTTCTTCCTATTTGTGCTGCAGAATGCAGCACCCCTAGAAAGAGGAAACAACGAGGAGAAATGTAAAAATGTTGCCTTGCTATGCCATCCCTGGGGTAGTGTAGCATTCTGACGCATTTCCAGGTTTACGAATTCTAGTAAATCTGGAAATGCGGCAGAATACATGGGTGTTGCGTGGGAACACCCACCATTACACCCATGTCAAGACCCGTTCACGCAAAGTGTTGCATGAGAAGGGGCCATATTTACAAGGACAGGTAAAGCCACGCAGGGTGACTTTACGTGTCCTTGTAAATATGGGGTAGGAGGTTGCACCAGCGGTGCATCACAAAAAGTAAAGCACCGGTGGCGCAAGGGGCTTGTAAATAAGCCCCAGCATTCCCAAACGTGCCAATGATTAAGACAACTGTGAGATCCGCAGTGCAAATTGTTAAACTTAATCTTATTTCTAGTGGGTTCCCACGCAACATCTTTATACTCCTGTGGCCAGGTGCGGCGGCCTTTACAATAACATCCTGACGTTGCATAAAGCCAAGAATAAAAAGATAAAAAGATAACAATAGCTATCCCCGGCCTGTACTGAGAAATAATGGTGCGGGTTCAGGATTTCAGAACAAGGTGTTAGCCGGGATTATGTTCCTGTAAACCATTGGACGGGTCCAAGCAAAGCGAGCTCTGTCTGTCTGTCACATGGCAGGTTGCGAAACGTCAGCCACACCAGGCCCAGCATGCCGACAGTAAAGCTTGCTCAGACAGCCGAACCACTAAATGAAACCCACCATGAGTAAGAGGAAGTCTAGACTAAAAAGGCAAGTGCGTAACTGTGCGAGCACTGACTGGAAAGACCTCTGAAATCCCCAACCAAGATGGAAGGACACGGCAGTATTCAACACTGTGTCCACAAACCACTGGAAAAGCTGCCCTTAAAGAAACAAATTGTGGTTTACTCGTCTAACTTTCTTGTCTGTTTTTCTTCTCTCATTTTGAGGTTGGAAGGAGGAGGCTGGGAAAACGGGTTTATGTCAAATCAACCTGCTATCCGCTCTTCACTACAGAAAAACGTTTCCAAACCACAGAATAAGAGACGGCGATTTCACGTTAGCTACAGCTTCTTTTGATTTCTTTTTTCGCTACTTGATGCATACATATATACATGCATAGCTATATATGTAAACTCATATATAAATTCATGCATACATGCGCACATACATTATTATTTTTTCACTACATGATGCATACATATATACACGCATTGCTATCATATACATAAATCCGTGCATACATGCACACACACATTGAATTCATGGCATACAAGGACTTATAGGTCTGTCTAGCCTTCCCATTTCCATATCGTAGGTGTCTCCTGGAGAATTTATTTCCTTTCAAGATTCCTCCAGTCTTTCTCAATAGTCATATTCTCCTTGTTGGCTTAAATTCAATTATTTTTTTACTCACTTATTTTACATCTGACAATAACTGAAATTTTCGCATATTGAGGCCTTGGGACGTGCTTCAGTGATAGCATCTTGAGACCTCAGAAAGCTGCGTGAGCGCCTCCGTTGGAGGTAGCCGTGCGCTCTATAAATCTCACTTATTATTATTATATTATTATTAACAACGTGTGCACAAACTCTGAGTGAAATACCAGCAACATACCCCCGATTTGGTGGAGGTGAAAAAAGGTGCTGGCTCCCCAATTGCTATCATGCCAGTCATTTTCACCCGGCCTGCGTTGAAAAGGGGGGGCAGAGATCCTCCTGTAGGCAGGTGCATCAATGGACTGCACCTGCCTCCGAGGGGATGCCTGGGTGTCCCATGGAATACATTACCACCTTTAAAGGGACACCCTCAAGGTGCACACTGACTATTAGCCACCTCTTTGTAGTGCACCGTTCGTGTGCCTTCTAACTGGTCCATGTCTATAATACAGCGAAGGCACAGAGGCTAAGTGTTCCCTCATTTGTATGGGGCCACACCCCCATGTACATGAGAGAATACCCCCGTTAGACTGCGCCAGTGCTACATGTGCATGATCTGTGTTACAGGAGAGGTTGCGAAGCACCTGCAGCACCTACTTCACCAACAAGAATGCCCCCGGGGGGTAGAAAGCAGGTGTACATGCCTGTTGAGCCCTCGGGCCCTTTTGCCGCTGTTGTTCCTGCTAACCTGGACATTAGGTACTTGGGGGCATATTCTCAAGGACTTATCGCCGATTTATCGGCACTTTAGCGCCGCAAAAGTGGCGATAGATTTATCGCCCTATTCTCAAGCTGCTGCAAACTGCCGATATCGCCAGTTTTCCAGCGATAGCTGCCGCAAAAAACATCGCCACGGATGAGAGCGACAACTAACGCTAATGATATGCAGAGTAGGCGTTCCCGTGCAAAAACACACAAAAACACCACTTCGCGATATTCTCAACGACCAGCCATATCGGCGAAGTGATCCAAAAACAGGCGATAAGGCGCGTTAGCAGCAGGGATTTAACACCTGCCTATTACTGGTGTTAAGCAGGACGACAACCTGCAGTAGAAAGGGAGCCCAGCCCAGAGCCACATCTGAAGACCAACAGATGCCATGGAGCCAATGATCATGCAGCTTGGAGACCCAAGAGGGCCACAACACCCACCGCCACCACTGCCACCACCCCCAGGACCCCCCCGCCCGGACCGCCCCCCCCCCCCCACCGGACTACCACCTAGGCAGCGCAGAAGAAGACAGCGGACGTTCCTAAAACGCACCAGCCTCAGACACTCAACGCCAGAGGATGCCATTGCCCACTACAGGCTCAAAGGACAACCATCCTCCGCATCCTGACCCACATTGCCCACAGGCTGACGGTACCAACACAGCGGAGCACCAACATCCCTCCGCAGACAAAGCTGCTGGCTGTGCTGCACCTGTTGGCCTCTGGTACCTTCCAACCAACAACTGCCACAGTTGGAGGAGTCTCACAGCCAGCCCTATCAAACTTCCTCACACATGTCTTGGATGCATGTCCACAAAAGCAACGGCGGGCCCCTGTATCCGCACCACACGCTAGTTCCAATTCGTAGTGTTCCTGCGCAACCAACCCCAATGCCAGCCGTTACTTGACGCCTCTGTGCTCCAGATCCAAGATTGTAGTTACTGAAATGGGGGTGCGCCAGGTCATGAAGTCTAGTAGTCAACAGTAGTGTAAAAACAGTTCTTTATTACAAATATATAAATCAACAATACGAAAAGCTCAGCCAGCGCGTTCCATTCCCAACGGGGAACTTCATCAGGGCAACGTGTGGATTCAATTAACTGCATATGCTGCTGGAACTCCCCAATACAATTCCATATTCCGAAAGTCAGTATTCAGAAACCTGTTGGATAAATGGTGACAATGGTCAAGCGTCCGTATAGTCACAAACATAATCTGGTACAGTGTATTGCACTTGGACAAAACGGAATGCTAACAGGTATGATAAATCCTGCATAAAAAGACCATAACAGAAGTTCGTGTGGGCGTAACCTTCGTAGGAAAGAAAAGGAAGGTTACGACCACACGAACTTCTGTTACGATCTTATTATGCAGGATTTATCATACCTATAAGCATCACGGTTTGTATCAGCTTGATACCCCTGCACCTTCACTTCTCCCACACTGCGCAGGAACAGCTGGAGGCCAATCAAGGGAACTACGCCATAGCTGGCTTCCCGCACGTGTTGGGGGCAATTGACTGCACACATGTACGACTTGTGCCCCCTGCCAACACTGCACACAATAACCGCAACAGAAGCCACACGCATTCCATCAATGTGCAGGCAAAAGTGGACCACCGGGGCCTGTTCACGAATGTCGTCGCAAACTTCCCAGGCAGTGTGCATGATTCCAACATCTTCCGCAAGTCCATCACCAACCAGCGCTTTGAGGATGGCACCTATGGAAATACACTGCTCGTCGGTAAGTACCAACTGAACACACCACACACCTCAATGCCACAATCATACAACTCACAACTGTGGGAATGCACACGTTACAAAATCACATACAACATGCCAATCAACATGCCCAACTACCAGACACGACAACACAAGTAACTGTGGTAACCGTGGCCAGCCATGTAGACAAACCATCCACGGCATGGGACCTCTGCCACACAATTGCAGAATGTGGGGAGAGGTGGGAACCAAGTATGTGCGAAGGAAGCAAATGACCCATCAATAAGAATGTACACAATGCCAAGTGTGGCGGTGATGTGCTGGACAGACTTCAGTATGCAGAGCACAGACATGTCCATGTGGACATATACTGCTGGTGTTTGTAGTGTTGTGGACATTGGACGCAAACAGGTTACCTCAGGCAGTGTGGAAGACCTTGGACATGTAGCTTTGTCGTCCCCCCCTGTAAGCGTGAGCGGAGTGGCTTTGGCTGGCGTATGTCGTGATAAATAGCCTGGGGGTCTGGGAGTGGTTCAGTTCCGGGATGGCCACCAAAGTAACTACTGCGTGTGTCTCTGTGCCGCCATATCCTGTCCATAGGCCTACACACACGTGGCCGACCACCTTCAACGGCCAGATTTACACTGGAGGCAAGGTGGCTACGTCCCAAGCCAGCCCGTGCACATCTCGCATTCGCATGCAGGGTCGTGTCTGCCAGGGCGGCGCACCCCACCCAGCCACGAGGCCGCCGCCGTGACTGGTGGTGCCTGCGCGATCCTGTGCGCCTGCTGCACCCCAGCCCTGGTTCCCAGACCGGTCCGCCACCCAGCGATGACTGGCCGCCCCTGCGCACCCAGGCCTCGATGCTCACCTGCTGCCACCGGCGTGTCTCCAAGAGGGCCCACCACGTGCCGGTGCAACCTCCTCAGCCGATCGCTGGATTCCGTGCCACAGGCCCCCAGCGCACCCTGTGGCACCGCACCGTGGAGTCATGTGTGTGCTGACTGCTGCCTTCGGCGTACACTGCGGTCCAGCAGGGCTCTCAATTCAAATCGAATCTTGATTGGCAGGACAGCGTATCGAGGTCTACGCATCATCGCAGGCTGCACACCTGCTCAGCTCTTCAGGTGCCCCTACCTCAGTGCACTGCAAGTCACCGTCCCGTGGCGGTAGGCCCGTACCGGCTGCAGTGCATTGGGTGCCACCAACTCAGTGCACCGCAAGTCACCGTCCCGTGGCGGTAGGCCCGTGCCGGCCGAAGTGCATCGGGTGCCACCAACTCTGTGCACCGCAAGTCACCGTCCCTTGGCGGTAGGCCCATGCCGGCTGCAGTGCATCGGGTGCCACCAACTCTGTGCAGCGCAAGTCACCGTCCCATGGGGGTAGGCCCATGCCGGCCGCAGTGCATCGGGTGCCACTAACCCAGTGCACCACAAGTCATGGACCCTTTATGATTGAGTCTCGTGGTGCGGATGCCATCATGTCACCTCCGGCAGTGGGGAATGTGATGTGGTAGGCCCCTTTTATTGGCAGGTTCACATGTCCTGTGATGCCTGTGCTGGATGGGTGTGGTGTGGGTGTAAACCAGCCCTCAGGGAGTGGCTGTGGCATGCTGATAACTAGACCAGTGATCAGCAGATCACTACAGGGAAGACCTGAGACATGTAGCTTTGTCGTACCCCCTGTAAGCGTAAGCGGAGTGGGCTGGGCTGGCGTATGCCAGTCCATCGTAGGGGTGTGAACAATGAGCCCGGGGCTCTGGGCGTGGGTTAGTTCTGGGCTGGACAAGAAAGTAACTAATGCGTGTGTCTCTGTTGTAGTGTCGGCGCCACCCAGACCGCAATCCGCAATGTTGCACCCTGTGACTCAACTCCCACAACATGAGCAACATGTTATGTTATGTTAACCAGATTTATATAGCGCACAGCTGCCCCAGCGAAGAGGCGTCCCGGCGCTGCCAGCCACAGAGAGTAGCATGGTAAAGGAGAAACTGGTAAGCAACAGGAAAAAAGAGCAGGCGGCCTAAGCTGGTGGAAAGAGGAAGGTTTTGATTGCTTTCCTGAAAGCCAACAAGTGATTTAAGCTGCGAATCTGAGGGGGCAGAGAATTCCATAGCTTAGCGGCCATGTAGTGGAACGATCGACCACCAGCCCGGACGCGCTTCACACGGGGGACAGTGACTAAGTACTGCCCCGAGGATCGCAGCTCACGAGTGGATTCATAGGGGGTTAACATGTTGGCAAGGAGGCTGGGTGAGGCCAGTTTCAAGATCTTAAAAGATAGGCAAAGTGCCTTGAATTGGATCCGTTTGGCCACCGGAAGCCATTGAAGCCGCCGAACCGGCGTCAGTGGCGGAACAGTGACGTGGGAGCCCTAGGAGGGCTCTGGCAGCCGCATTCTGCACACGCTGTAATCGCATTACCTCAGCCTGATTGGCTCCTAAGAGGAGCGAGTTAGCGTAGTCCAGTCTGGATAGAATAGCAGACTGGACAATCAGCTGGCGTGTAGGCGGGTTGAAAAACCTCAGCAACGGCTTGAGACCCCGCAGGAGGCCAAAACAAGTGCCCGCAACTTTTTTTGTATGTTCTTGGAAGCTGAGGGTGGAATCCATCCAAACCCCTAAGTTCTTGACCACCATCTTAGGGGTGGGGGTGTCTCCAAGCACACTTGGCCACCATTGCTCATTCCAGAGGTTCCTGTCCTTCCCTACCAACAGTACCTCCGTTTTAGTGGCGTTCAACTGAAGGCAATTAGAGGTCATCCACTCTGCTACGGCGGCCAGGCCGCTCCTAAACCTGAGGGCGTCCAGAGGGGAACCATCGGATAGGGCCACCACTAGCTGCGTATCGTCAGCATATGAGACCATAGTGAGGCCCATCTTCCTGGCCACCGTAGCAAGAGGCTGGACATATAAGTTGAACAATACGGGGCTCAGAGCAGAGCCCTGGGGTACCCCTTGCCCAATGGAATGGGACTGGGAGAGGAATGGGGGGCTGACACACGGAAGGATCTTTAACTCAAGATTGACCTAAACCATTCGAGTGCGAGGCCCTCCACCCCGGCAGCCTCCAGACGTTGCAGCAGAGTTGCGTGTGAAACCGTGTCAAATGCGGCACTGAGATCAAGTAGAATCAGTGCCGCAGTATGACCGGAGTCCAGAATGGTCCGTAGGTGTTCAGTCATTGCCAGAAGAGCTGTCTCTGTGCTGTGACCAGCACGAAAATCATTTTGCGAAGGGTCCAGAATGTTATTGGTATTGAGAAATTTTGTAAGGATGTTGTTGACATGGGCCTCAGCAATCTTAGCTACCCACGGCAGGAGGGAGATTGGTCGGAAGTTTTCCAGCTTTGCTGGGTCCAACGAGGGTTTTTTAAGAATGGGGAAACCCTAGCCTGTTTCCAGAGCACAGGGACCACAGCAGTGGTAAATGAAGTGTTAATGATCTGGCACAGAGGAGCCAAAAGAGAGACAGTGAGTCCCTAAACTGGGCAGGTTTTAGAGGGTCGGCCGGAGAGCCAGATTTGACTTTCTTACTCAGGAGAGTAAGCTCTTCCTGTGAGATACTGGGGATAGCTGTCAGAGAGTGCAAGGGGGAGGGTCCGCAAAGAGTGGCCGTAGAAGACGGCTTTTGTGGAAAGGACCGATAGATGGTGTCCACCTTGTTAACGAAAAACAGCGCCAGGTCTTCACATTGTTGCTCAGAAATGATCGCAGAGGCCTGGGATTTTTTTCTTACTCTCAGATCCTTCAAAATTTTAAAAATACATTTAGCCGGGTTAGGACTTAATTGTATTTCGTTAGCATAGTAGGCAGCCCGGGCGGTACAGACATTTCTATGATAGTTTTTAATCGCAGCCAAATAGGTTTTTTTGTTATAGGGTCATAGTCTTTCCTCCACAAGCGCTCTAGTTTCTTACATGCTTTCCGCAGAGTGGCCAGTGTGTCATTGTACCATGGGCTAGGGTCCGCAGAGCGGCCTTTCATCCATTTAGCTGGGATGAGGGAGTCCAGGGTTTGGACAATCCAGTTACAGAAGTCACTGTAAGCCCCATCGGCATCGTTCTGTGGTGCTGGAAAATTCGCAGTGAGAAGCGCATGAAAATCCTCCAGTTTCAGTTTACGCCAAGGGCGCCTGAAGACGGGGGGATGCGTGTCCCTGACAAGGGGTTCAGGTGCCGGAAAAGACATGGTTATCAAAGAATGGTCCTTTATGGAATGACAAGTTCATCGGAAGAGGAAGAGTTCAGTTCGCAGTCTGATTGCTGTGTCATTGGTAACCAAACAGAATATGGCAGTCCATGTCAAGGTCCAAGGTGAGTGTCGCAGAGTGTATCGGGGGACAGTGGAAGGTGATGATGCAGAGGGCAGAACCAAGCAGAAACAGGCCATATGGCGGAGATGAATGCTACTGCTTCCTTCTTACCACTAAGGCAGAATCATCCGCATCTTCGTCCTCTGATGTTTCATGTGCCTCACATGTGGGTGGTGTTGTTTTGTCTGCATCACTGTGTGGCAGTGACACATCAGTGGCCGGAGGTGGATTGGCTGCAGCACTGTGTGTCACTGACACACCAGGGGGCGGAGATGTGGATATAGAAGCAGCAGCAGCATTCATCGGTGCCAGGCCTTGTGGCGGCAATGCCATGATGAGGGTCTGCAGGGCATGGAAGATCCCAGCTACATGTCGCTGGTGTGCAGCCGTGGCAGCCATTCTTTCCGCCTGCATCCGCTCCATGTTCTCCATGAGCGTCAGCATGTGTCCAAACTCCCGGCTGACATCGCTGGAGCCACTCTGACTAGACAGTTGTCCTTGTCTCAGAGTCAGGACTCCAGCGATGTCAGCCATGGATCGTTGGAGAGCATGGAGCGGACTGTGGGTGTCCGTTAGGGACTGTAAGTGGTCCCTGATGGGACTTAGACACCCACGTATTGCATCTAGTTTGGCTGCCATGAGGTCGAACCCCACCCGCACCTGATCAGCCATCTTCTCCTGGCACCCTAACACACGGCGTTGGAAGGCCATGTGTTGTTCGTGGGGGTCCTGGGAGACAGCTGTGGTGGTGGGTGCTTCCTGCTGTGTGGTCTGTGCAGGGGGTGAGGTCTCCTCGATGCAGCTGGGCTGCCCTGCTCCTGGAGGTGAGGTGCCGAAGCTGTCTCTGAGCTCTTGGAGGGCGTCAGTGTCGAAGGTGTGGAGGTCCTCTTCGTCATCAGTGAAGAGATGTTCGGTCTGCTCTGCAGGAGGTGTTGATTTTCCCTCTGCAATGTGAAGGGGAGATGCAGTTTAACATTGTGTTCACATGTATGTTGACACATTGTACAAGTTTACATACAGACTGCATGACAATGTACATTGTGACTGTTGAGGAGGAGTTGCCTATTTGATGCGGGACAGTGGACATTTCGACAACATCACAGATGTGTGTTTGTACTTGTACATTATCATCTCACATTTCCCTGCTATGCCAAATGTGATTGGCCAGTTTCTACACACAAGTGGCACCAGTTGTGTCCTCTGTTCTGTTGTGAACGTGTTGCAGTTTGTACCACATTGTTGTCAATGTTGATGTGCTCTGAATGTTATGTGTGTGTGCTGCATTTTGGGAGAGTCGCCCCTGCAGCTCTGATTTTGCTGCCCCTTATCCCTTTCAGGCGGTGTGCCTTTGACTTCTGTGCTTATACAGTGCTGAGATGTTGCATACTTGGGTAAATTGGGCTCTTGGTGGGAGTTGGGACTCTGGGGCATGGTTTGTCCGCAGATGTGTTGTTGACGTCAGGGGTTGTTTGTGCACGTGGATGTGTCAGAGTGTGACCTGCTCCTTTACGGATGTGGTCCACACTCAGCCACCTCAGTGTCGTGGCGTGCAACATATCATGATATATTGACTGCAGCCATGCTATTCGTCATGCAGTGTCACTTGCATTGTCAGTGTGGCTCAGAGACATGCCGCTTTTCTGGGTTTGGCACATGTGCATGGGTTGGTTGTGAGATTGGTGATGTGTGGGAAGGGCCCCCTCTGGGCACATAGCCGACGGGGGCCTACTTGCTCTTTCTAGGTGTGCTGCAGTGTGCCAAGGGGATCAGGGACATGATCCAGAGTCATTGTGGGTGTGCACTCTGCTACACTTAATTGTGCATGTGTGCCATTGTGCCCATCTCCCCCCGTCCCACCAGTCCCTGGTCGTTACTCACCCTGTTGTGTTAGGTCCTGTTGAGCAGTGTCCGGTCCCCCAACTCCTGCCACGGTCTCCACACTCATGACTGTGGGCACCATTTCCTCCATCTCATCCAGCCCCTCCTGTGGTGCTGGACTCCCACCTCCAGTCTGCATTGCTGCCTTCTGGTTGTTGCCGAGTTTCTGCTTGGTTTTGCGCTTCACATCATTCCAGCGCCTCTTGAGCTTTTCCATTGTCCTCCTCAGCACTCCGACTGCATTCACCTTGTCCACGTTGGACTGCCATATTCTATTTTTTGTTGCCAATGACACAGTGGTGGTGACGAACAGTTGTTGATGGTGTTTTATCACCTCCGTTATCAGGATCCTGTTTTCCTGCGGACTGAACCGCGTCTTCCTCTTCCTCTTCTTCTTCTCCTTGCCCTTCCCTGACCCCGAGGTCCCAGGCTGGTCCTCCGTGGTGCTTGTGGGGTTCTGGTTGTTCTCTGTACTTGCTCCGGCTACCTCCATTGTGCTTCGCAGTTGTTTTGGTTTTGTTTGTGTGTTTTTTTCTGCTTTTTTAGTGATTTTTCCCGCCTGACGTGTGTGAATTGCAGGCCTGGCGCAGCTTGTCGCTGATTTTTTTATCGCGGTTGGGCCCATCGGCACTTTTTTCACGTTCGGCTTTAGATTTTTATCGCCGTCCCGGTAATTTTATCGCGGACATTTGACGCGTTATCGGGAAACTATCGCATGTTACCACCGTGTTGAGAATAAGACGTTAACACAGCGTTATTTTCACGCGATAGACGGTGATATGAAAAATTGCGTTAACCTATTTTGGCGATGATTATCGCACGTTCTTGAGAATATCCCCCTTGGTGTGCAAAGGAAAGCTTGGCTTCTCAAGCCTTCTTCTCTTTCTGGGTGCATGAACATGCACATTGAAGACTGACCTAAAAAAAAAGGTGTTATGGTTACCTTGGCCACAGTACAACACAATTATCACAAATGCAATAAAGATGTGAATGTCCAGTGAAAGATGCTAGTTATATTGAGACACAGCACTTCAATAGTATCTCAAAGTACACATGAATAGGAAAAACAAATGTCAAGTACAGAATGCATACAATTTTTAAAAAAAGAATATGCAGTCCACTACAGTGTTAAATCCATGGACACAAAGTGTAAATACTTTACACAGTTCACAATCACAAGATGATCCCAAACACTGGAGCACTCCTAAAATTGAGAATCAGATAACAAGACAATGCAAGCTACTGGTCCACTGGGATCAAGCTATACTTGGATGACGAGCCCTAACCAGGGCAAAACCGGTCCTAGGTGGCATGTGTTCTGGTTCAGGGAGGACCTGGCTTGGCAGTTCAAGTTGGACTGCTCCCATTGGAGCAGGGTCAAGACTGATTTGCATATTGCTGGGTCCAAACTGAGGTGGCATGGTGCACAAAATAATGATGGACTGGAATGCAGCTCCAAGTAATTGCCAGTGACTGAAATTAATTGAAGCATTCCATCAATCAATTTTTTTGTTTACAAAAATAACCCTGTGGACCCACTTGCAACCACTGGCTGAAATTAAGCATTGCAGCTCCCTCCAAAATGGCCTCATGATGCCCAGAGCAAACGATCATTTCAGTCTACAGGATGAGTGTGTAAACAGTTGCAAATTTCATCCAAACCCATTTTGCACGCTAGCATGCATGAAAGGATCAGTGGATATTGCGCTTGGTCGTGTTTTTGCACATGTAGATGTCCCCATATTGAGCAAGTGCAAGTGGCACATTATTAGTGGTACTGTGAAACCCAATGTTCGCAACTCCCATATTTACAGCATGCATCCTTTCTCACGTTCCATGAGTGTTAAATATTATAATGAGCATACTGCTACACGACACGTTTATGGACAATATGTAAATATTTTGGAGGGGTGATCGAAAATGGTATTGATTGGTGGTTAACCTGAACATGCACTGAATTCCCTATCTCTTAGGACCAATGAGAATGAGGCGAGAGATATTCAGTTCTGAAGTCATGAAAGATCAGAGAGGCCAGGCTTTGCAGCTGTATAGACATGAAGATGAATAGAGAACGTATAGCAAGGATAGTTCGGTCGAGTACAAGATGCACCCATTGCTGGCTGGAATAAGAATTGTCTGCCTTACACATAGATACAAAATATTAAAATCTTGAAGCAACCGAGCCTATGCGGAGGTGGACTAAAAACGGAAGAAGCTGAAGCCATGACACAGGAAACGGAAATGTGAATGTGTGTTGCAAAAACTGTGACCCCAGCCCCTGTTTTTCATTTATACTATAATCACATTTATAGTGATCGTCTGATGAGTTAGTAACCACCAGCTGCTTCTCCAGTATGATAGCCCAGAATTGCTATATGTTTGCATTAGCACAATGCATGGAGGCGCTTTGTGATACACACAGCAGTGTCAATCAACTTTCACGTGCAAAAGCTATTTGTGCAAAAAAAAATTACTCGATTTGACGCTAGCCCAGTGGCAGAGTCCCAGCTCCTCTGTAATTTATGCCAAGGGTTCATAAGAGTGCACGAATAGATCAAACACAGATAGGGTTTCACACAAAGCCAGATGAACTAACATAGCATTACTTAGCCATGTAAAATTCGCCGAAGAAAACTAGGCACAAAGAAGGGACCAACAGAATGTTTCATGATATTCTTAAGCAGAAAGGGCCTGATTCACAAACCCCCTCCAGGTGGCGAGTCACCCCCCCTTTCCTGCCCGCTTCCAACCAAACTGCGTTCCCTTTTAAACCTTAAATCACCACTGACAACGTGCTTTTGGTGCCTTAAAAGGTCGCAGTTTATTCAACATCACATATTTACACATTTCGTAACATTCATGGTCATATCAACTGTTCATTCAATGTCCATGCTATACATTTACATTTCTCTTTGCTTGCAGTATGGACCCAGCCTCCTCAATTTCCCGGGAGGGGAGGGACCCCTTGTCTGGGCCTCTGATTCACTGGTCTAGGCTTCAACTTGCTACCGATTTGGAGGGTGTCCGTCTGGACCTGCCCGGCTGCAAGTGCCGTCCCGCTCGCCCTGTACCTTTTCATGGGCCCTCCCTGCTCCCAGGGGTCCCTGCCGTGTGGCATCCCAAGGACCTTACTTGAGCATCTACTCTATCTCTCCTGAGGCTGAGTCCCTGCCTCTTTCTCCCTCGGTACCCCTGCCGTGAGGCATCCCAAGGGTCCTGCGGGAGCATCACATCTACTCTTTCTATGGCGGCACGCCGCCCCTTGGCTCCCTCAGTGCCCCTGCTGTGAGGCATCCCAAGGACACTGGGAGAGCCTTCCATCTACCTTTTAGTAAGTTCTCTCTTTTTACTACCTTCCTTGTGTTTGTTCTGCTTTCCCTCTACCCTTGCGGCTGCGACGCCCGCTTTCTTTTGGTGTGGGTGGGTGGGATTCTTCCAGCTCCTATGCGAGGGGGGGTGGATGTGCTTGCTTGTGGCCCGCTGTCCCTCTTTATCCCCCCTCGCCCTAGCTTGCTCACCCCCTGATTGGGGGGGCCTGCGCTCGCCCTCGGGGGACCAATCCTGGTCACCCCCTCCCTAGCCGTAATGTAAATTTGGGCGGGGGTGGGCTTCCCGCCTCCGGACGGCGTTTGACCCGGGCCCATATCGGGTCCGGCTTCGCCTCTCCGACCCGGGTTACAAGGTGCACTTACCTTTTGTGAATGTTTACGATTGTTTGCTATTCACAAAGGGATTTACGATGTAGTATCTTGACGAGTGCGGAGTCTCCCCACATAAAAGAGGCCTTTTTATGTGCAGAGACCTACTACTAGTAAATCCATATGTGAATGGCAAACAATCGTAAACTTACACAAAAGTGAAAGTTTTACTTTGTGAATCAGGCCCAAAATGTGTACTTGCAGCAAAATCACCCATCTTACACAGGTAACGCTTGGCGGTTGTCCTCACATGGACATTTGTACTGGGTGGTTTACCTTGGTTGCAAATCTCAGGCGAGGCAAACCTTGCTAACATCTGCGTCATGGAGCAATACCTTGCGTGGCAGCACGAACAAAGGTAAATATGGGCCAGAGTTCTACATGGCGACACACGTTATAAAATAACCCATGATATGTAGGAAAGGGAATAGGTTCAAGAAACATATAAGCACATTCAATGTAGGCATGTGTCTATATCCTTAAGTCATACGGGTACTGTTTTTTCTGTACCGCCCTCCCATTTGAGTTTATTTATTCTTCCATCTGTCCATTCTGTCGCGACAGCTCTACACATTTATTGAAATGGGTTGTCTTCAGTCACATTGCTGATTTTAGGGGTGTCTCATCTTTAAATTTAAAAATATGACAATGCAAAGCATAAACATAAGCGAGTAGAGGTGTGATCTTAGAGAACGACGGGGACGAAAATAATCTAGTTCAATGGGAAACAGCCTTAAACTGGGAATACCGTAAAATCAATAATAAAATCTTATTTTATAGAGTATTTCTGAACGGCTGACTACCGCCCACCCAACCAAAAATTCGTGGCAGAGTTTCTATTCCACAGTAGTTACTTCCACTTTGTTCAACTTGATATGTCCAGCTCCCGTTTTATGTCCAGGTCCTTTCTGGAGAGAAACAAGAAAAATTTCAGATGGAAGCCTTTACACCAGTTCCTAGGTTTCAAGAATGTCGATCTTTCTACTTTAAATCATTGTCTGCTTTAATGACAACATACTTAGTAGTTGCAGTCATTTTTCATGATATTTAGGCCAAGAATTACAAACAAGCATTGGTAAAGCCAATGGGTCTCACCTCTGGGATCTATTGGCTTTGTCAATGGTTTTAGCCATACTGTACAGCACCACAGATGCCGTGCAGCATAACTTTAAAAAAAAAAGTCTATGTTGCCTGCCATGTAATTTTGTAGACATGTGCATGCCTACAAAATGACATAAGAACTTTTTTCTTTTTTTTTTGCTAATTCAAGTTGGATCAGTAAAAAAAAAAAAAAGTAGCAGAATCATGGAGAGATGGGAGAGCATTAAGAGTGTGACGAGTTCGAAGCAACAAAGGGAGCACAAGTGGGAGGAAGAAAAAAAAGAAACATGGAGGGTGAAGGTGGGGGAGCACCACGGAGGGAGCGTTGGCGGAAGCAAACAGAAAGAGGAGCATCAGGGGAAGGAAATGGAAGAGAGAACGCAGTATGGATCTGGGTAGGTGAAGAAGCTCAAAGCAGCGCAGGAGAATAAGCACACAAGTACATCCCAGAGGAGGGTGGGGGAGAAAGACACAGGCTGCAAAAGAGCAACACAAGAAAGCATGGCAGAGGGAAGAAGTAAACAAGAGAAACAGTTGGAAAACAGACAGACTCTCGTGGAGTGCTTATACAAAAAGAAAAAAGTAGATGTAAGAAATGGGGTCTCTAGTTGGCAGTGGTTGGCACCCTGTCCAAGTAGGGACCCACACTCTACTCAGGTTAAGTGTAGTACATACAAATTCTACCTGTGCTCACCCTCGGGCAGCAGAGGAGCCCAGGTGCTGGTAGCAAGATGCAGGTGAAGTCTTTGATGGCCCTCAGACTTCCAACAGGAGGCAAGCTCAACTCAAGCCCTTGGGGAAACTTTAGAAAGCAGGATGCAGAGAGCAAAGTCCAGTCCTCTCACTCCCAGGTAAGAAGCAGCAGACTGCAGGCCAACACAGCAAAGCAAGCAATAAAGTGGCAGTCCCTCCTGGTAGTCCAATATTTCTTCTTCCTGGCGGAATGTTCTCAGTCCAGAAGTGTTCCTTGTGTATTGTGTCAATTCAATTGTACCCAATTCAGCCTTTGAAGTAGGGAGACTTCAAAGAAAAGTCTTTGTAGTGCATAAGACCCTGCCCTTCATAGCCCTGTCTCCAGACACACTACAGGGGAGTATGCAGTTCTTCGTGTGGGGACCGGCACGGCCCTACTCAGGTGCAAGTGTCAACTCTTCCCACCACTCTAGCTCAGGAAGAGCCATCAGGATATGCAGGGCACACCTTAGCTCCCTTTGAGTGTGACTGTCTAGAGTGAAATCACAAAGCCCAACTGTTATCCAACCCAGACGTGTATTCTAGGGACAGGCAGAGGTAGCGAATGGTTAATGTAAGAAAATGCCAACTTTCTAAAAGTGTTACAGCAAATAGCAAAAAAACGATGGATTTAGGCCCAGATCTCTGTACTGGGGTGAATGTATGACATTGTTCTGCATTCTGTCCATCAACTGTTGTTTTTGCATTTGTCACCCCGAGTGGGACGGGTATGCCCAGACGTGGGTCCCGTGCTCTCCATGCCACTGGAATCAAGCTATCCTGGCTGAAGAGGGGTGAAACCCCAAAACCGGTCCTAGGATGCTTGTTTCCAGTCCAGGGAGGACCTGACCTGGCAGTTCGGGATGGACTGTTCCCAATGGGCGCAGGGTCAAGACTGATTTGCATATGGCTGGGTCCAAACTGGAATGGCATGGTGAGCAAAAAAACGATGGATTTAGCCCCAGATCTCTGTACTGGGGTGAATGTATGACATTGTTCTGCATTCTGTCCATCAACTGTTGTTTTTGCAACTTTCTAAAAGTGGCATTTTCAGACCTGCAATTTAAAAACCATCGTCACTAAAAGCGGTGTTTTTAAATTGTGAGTCCAGAGACACAAACCTCCAATTTTCTATCCGCTCCCAATTGGAAGATACCCATGTAAAAAGTTACAAAGCAGCTCCAGTGCTTACCTATGGAAGAGATAGGCCTTGCTGTAGTGAAAACCGAATTTAGTGTTTTTTCACTACCAGGACATGTAAAACTTAAAAGCACATGTCTCACCTTTTAAATACACAGCATCCTTCCCCTGGCGCTACCTAGGGCCGACTTTAGGGGTGCATTACATTTATTAAAAGGGGAGGTTTGGGCCCGGGAAGTAGGTGTACTTGCCAGTTTCGACATGGTAGTTAAAAACTGCACACACAGGCCCTTGCAGTGGCAGGCCTGAGAAACTTTTGGAAGGCTACTCATGTTGGTGGCACAATTAGTGCTGCAGGCCCACTAGTAGCATTTGGTTTATAGGCCCTGGGCACATGTAGTGCACTGTACTAGGGACTTACTAGTAAATCAAATATGCCAATCATGGAGAAACCAAATGCCATTACATTTTAGCCACAGAGCACATGTGCTTTAGCACTGGTCAGCAGTGGTAAAGTGCCCAGAGTCCTAAAACCATGAAAAACGAAGTTCAGCACACCATCAAAAACTACTAAATAAGATGCAAACAAATGAGAGTGACAATGATGCCAATCAATGGTAAGCATAAGGCTGGCACTAAGCCCACTGTAAGCTAACAGTATGTCTTGCAACAGACAGTGCATGTGTTGTCTAGTAGGCGAGGCCTGAAAACCGCCAACCCAATACAGTGAGAATCTCTGCGATGTTGCATTACACAAAAAGCAAAAAATAGGGCAAAACTATGGGGCATATGTGTAGGCCCTGTCGCCACCGGACGCCACATTTTTGATGCTCCGGTGGCCTAGCACCATTTCCCATATTTACAAGGTGGTGCTAAGCCCTTGAATGTGGCTTATTGCCACGTTGTAAATATGCCCCTTTCCGCCACAGTTCTCTACAGCAAAGGGGCGTGCAATGGGTGTTGCAGTGGGCGTTCCACCACAACTGTAGTGTAGTTCCTATTTCCCTAATAGGCTCTGCGCATTGGAATAATATAACCTATAGGTTTGACATAGGACTAAGGTCGGTATGTCCCTATCAATTATATTAAACTTAATTACCTGTGCCAGCTAGCTCAGAGGCCACTAGAAACTCCTTGAGAACAAGAAGGGAGTAGTTTCTGGCAACCGAAAAACATGACAACTTTGTTTCCCTTTAGAAGCGGAACACGTCTCAGAATCGTGGAAACAATAGATAACAGTTTCACTCATTCAATCGTGCATGCTTAGTTTCTGCAGAGTTACACAGAAAGGAAAAACGGGCGTTTCAATAAAAGGGGTTTTATTGAACAGTCTTGTTTCTCGTGTAAGAGATATGTGCTGTTATGATCACAAGACAGTATGCAAGATAAATAATGTACAGCGTAAGCAGTAGAAATAAATAATACTGCGCTAGCATTATCTTTTAGCATATATTCACGTACATAAATAACATGAGCTAAGAATGCGAGTACTCATACGATGCGTCTCTATGCTAGTTCTACCCCAATGTACCTAACCTAGTCTAGGTGTAGGGAAGAGTAGAAGTAGGTGGAGTATTCTCCAGTATGGTAGACTAAGAGTATGTTAAGTCTAGTATGCCAAGAGTCCCTCTAGGATCTAGTCAGCTCCATACCTTGAGAATGAGAGAGGTGGGAATCTCCTGCCGTATCTTGGAACTCTAACACCCCGCGAAGGGAGTCAGAACACTGGAAGCTGGATTCAGTTGCGTGCAGGAATGACAGTGTCTTCTCCGTGCGTCAGGCCGGGATACGGGCTCCTCTGAAGTCGAGGTCTCCTCTAACTTGCTTGGGCAAGGGAAGGTATATTTATACCTGGTCGGTGTCGAGGAATGTTAGCATTGACGTGAAGTCGGACAGAGGAAGACGTCAGGAATGAACCCTTAAGGTATAACAGTTTATACATAATAGATGAGTTCTTGGAGAAATCAATAGTCCTGTGCTAGGGGAACTCCCGAAGCTTAAGGGTCTGGTTTCTAAGAACTCGTTGTGACGTTAGGGTGGACGGATGTCGGTGACCATGCCTGTATTTGGAGTGCGCGGTTAATGCCTAAATAAGGACAGGGATTCTATGCCTATATAAGGGCAAGGCGAATTGTGCCTATATAAGGACATGATTCAGGAAAACCTATATACGGACCCCTAAAGCGGAATACAACACCCACTCCATCTTCGATTGAACGATAATACTAAATGCTAAACATTTTAAATGCTAAACATAAAATTGAGTACCACATATTACGAAAAACATTTCTAAAAGCATGTTAAAAGAAGCTTAAAACTGTTGAAATGCCATAGGTACTGTACATTTAAAGCATTGTTTTCATTCTAAGCATATAACGGAAGTGGAATGCAACGTGAATGAAACAGTAATATATACATATGATGAAATGGTCGATAAGTTCTTACAATCAAAGCCATTGCATATCATGGAAGTAAAATGAAATGTTAGACAAGTAAGGTGACAAAGTGTCCCTGGAAGTATTCAAAGAAGTCCGTTTTATAAGACTAGTTCTACTGTAAGCAGATTGTTCATTTGCCATGTCATAAAAAACTTTAAAAAAGAAAAAGTTCAATTCTGGGAAAAGTTCCAAGTTTGAAAAATATGAAGGCCAAATGTCATTGTTGCCCTGGTACACTGTGAGCCGAATCAAAGTCAGTGTATGGGTCTGGCGTAAACATTAGATCATCTATGTCCGTAGCCAAAATATCATCCACCGTAGTCGGTGACATTTGGAACACCTCGTTCAGAAGGTTAATTGCACAGAGATGTGAAGCATCGCCGTCAGCAGAGGATGCCGTAGCAATGTTCGCGTCCGTTGTTACCTGTGTGCCCGTTGATCCATCTCGTACCTCAGCAGCAGCCGGAAGCTTCTGTGAGATCTCAATGAATGCCGCCATCAGGATTGGAAGCCTCTGGGGACAACACACAGCATGGGCCGTTATCGGGTCCAGCAGAGTATCGATATCCGTTGGCATGACTGATGGGAGTGTTAGACAGGTGTCTAGCACACATTCTTCTCCGCAAAACAGGCAGCGTAGAACAGGTAAGATGCAATCTTGCCAGATTGGTCTGAATGACAGGAACCACGTTGTATTAAGTTTCCGTAGACGAGGCATGCCCAAAAGCTGTACTATTCGCTCACGGCATTTCTGTTCAAGGAGGGCTCTCTCCACATCGCTCGGAGTGATGTTGGCGAAGAGGCTTGCCATAGCGTAGTAGGAAGAATAGAAACAGAATTCCTGCAACAAGTGCTAGAATTAACGGCACACCACCAAACACCGAATGTGCGAAGTTTGGGATGATTCCGAGGACAGCCTGGAAAGGTGCTAATAGTCCGGAACAGATGGTCTTAAATACATGTACAATTCCGCTTGTATCAGACATGTTAAAGATACATCCTATCATTTCTACGAAATGTATAGGGCAGTTTGTACGAATTAAAGCTTGTATCTCAGCCGAAGTCCTTGCAACTTGTAGATCATAGGTTTCTTTGGCCGAGGTCAAAGGCACTGTTTGTTGTATAAGCATGGCTTTCATTCTGCTTAAAGTATCAAATCGTATAAAAGAGACATTCAACGAAGGCCATAGAGGCGACTCCCTGACTGTGTCTATTGGGGCAAATAATACTTGCATACAGCAAGTGACCCTGGAGTTGACCGTTACTAGATATGGGATGCCTGGCAACATGCCACAGCAACTCTGATCATTCAACATGAGGTAACTCCCATTAGAAAGTTGTCCAAACGTTGGATTAATCACAGCCGCTGGTGTACCCTGCTGGTGGCAGGACAAGTTTGCCACAGAACCATTGCAAGCCCTGTGTAAAGAAATGTCCTGACAAATCAGTGAACCGCTTAGTGCACTTTCACTGTGTGTACCGCTTAGAAACACTTCACGATCCCCACTCCAACATCTATAGGTGTAAGGTAAATTCCAGGATGTCTTAATGTATTCTTTACCCAACCTTTCATATTTGCCTGCTTGCATCTGTTTAAGGCAATACTGAAACTAGAAAGTAGTCACAGGTAGACTAATTTTGCCATGAATAAGCCATTCTGTAGCTGGTTTTTCTGACACTGTGAATGGTAATTTGTCAAGTTTTTCAATGCTCAGTACTGTATACTTTGCTCCCCTTTGTGCCAGTTCGATCTGTTTATCAGTTAGATTGTATTCTGCAAACAGAGCCGTCGTGTTGAAAAAACGCCAAGGCACATAGCCCGCACGCAAAGATTGCAGCGTCCAGCTTAATAACATAATAGAACGTAACTGAGACTGGCCTTGCTGTAACATGGCTAAATCTTGTTCCAGTATGTCGATAGCAGAGGATACAATACTGTCCAATGAATAAATTCTGGAGGACAAAGTTGTTAACCCATTGTCGACCACAGAGAGAGTTTTCTCTAAATTAATACGATCAAGTTCACGTACTCGTTCTGCGGCCTCCATCTGTGACACCTTCCATGCTTCATTGTAAGCAGCATAAATGCCGGCATATATGAAACGTTTTTGACGCGGTTTTCTTGGTCCAAGCAAGAATTCCCTAAGGTCTGCGTCTTCTTTAAGTAAAGATAAGTGTTGTTTCACATCCTTAAGTGTAGATTTTTGCAGCCAATCGAGGCATCATTTTCCTACACTGTATGTTGTTACTACCCCCGGATGCTGTCTTTGGACGTATCGTGGGTCTGGCCTATGAATAGTAAATCCCTGTGTTTTATTCAGGAATCTGTCCTGACAGTTGTTTGTGTCTGTGGGCCAGATCACCCATTTTCTCCAATCAGGATTTGTTCTGTTGAGTTGTAGTATGGTGTCAACTATAACCGCTGCCTGTATATTGTTATCACTTGCAGGTGTTGGTACAGAAGGATTTTTCATGTCTTTGATCTTGGCTAACCCAAGGCAAGATGTTTGTTGGACAGTGTCATTCAAAAACATTATTTGCTGGGGGACGATACAGGCTCTAAATAAAGCTTCTATCCCCTGCACTTGCCAATCTTTAGTACCCCAGAGAGATTTTGTGTCTATTGTGTCTTTCCATAAGTCGAAACCCTGTCTAGACAGTTGGGCAATAAATGCAGCAGAGTAAATCTGTTTTGTATTAGTTAACATAATTTTCAGTCCTGTTTTGTTTACATTTCTATAGTAAAAAGTTTCTGGATCAGATGTATTGCATCCTGAAAAATATGGAAACTTTTTAGCAAATGTTTTTGAACTACCCTTTGGTGGTGTAGGACAATGCTCCCATTGGTTAAACATAAACACATTTCTAGGTGTTGCAGATTTATGCAAAAAATGATGACCATAGTGGTTATAGCAATACAGCTGTTCATAGTCTGATGAACCCTCTAAATATTCATTATTAGAAACTGCAGCAGATTTTTCTAGGTCAAACATCATATCATTCATAGTTTCAAAGTCCCAATCGTCAGAAAAGGTACTGGATGAAACAAAATCACTTAGTGAGATCTTAAATAAATGTGGAATGTTCAAATGTTCCGTCGGGCCAAAATATCAAAATCAGTTTTGTCCCACACTATACCATCCTGTATAGGAACGGCTGTGATGTTCACTGCAGACAAGTCTCTTGTTTCACGATGGGATGATTTGTGAGGTTTCAAAAGTAAGTTCACTTCTTTTCTTTCAATGTCCAAATGGATGTATCTCCCATTTATAAGCACGCTCATAGTCATAACCAAAGCTAGCCAAAGCAGGAAGAAAAATATTCCAGAAATAACCCATAGTTCAATCCATGGTGAAACTAGATAAGTCTTTTTAAAAAAATGCAAAAAGTCTTGTACTTGCTGATTAAAAGTTTTTGATGCTGGCGACGTCTCGGGCTCACTCGGATCCTCAGAAAACGTATCAAAGTTAATGAAGTAGCCAGAAGCAGTTCTGTCAATTGTTGGAATTGCATCAGGATTTGTAGAAATCGCTGGGACCAGTTGATCACTTGTTACATTTGTGTAGACAGGTGTATTTGGACGAACTGTTACTTGTGTTTCAAGAGGGATGAGTTCCATAGCATTGTTGCTCAGTCCTTCATCTGTTACTGCTGAATTCTCGATGGTTATCAGTCTTTCAGTCTGAACCTCTTGGATAGTAGCGAGAGGAGTGTGTCTGCTACTAGGTCGGAGTCCACGAGGCCTACTATTTAGTATTGGCCACATACTGTGGTTTGATGAGGTCGATGGACACAAATCTTTTCTCCTTTTTTCCAGCAAGGGGCGGCAGAAGTACTGTTCTTGTTCCGTGTATGGCTAGGACAGGTACTGGTTGTCTGTATGAAGGTCCAAATTCCTTCTTGTCCGCAATCTTCTCTCTGACTAGATCCCCAACTTTTGGAATCCAGACAGGCCTTGCTGGGACCGCCGGTTTTTCCCCAGTGGTGGTTGGCTGCAGGAATACGTTGCTTTGTTTCGATCTTAGTTCTTTTAGGTCCTGTAAAACAGCCAAACGATCTTTGATATCAAAGGGTTTATTTTCCACCACTGTGCCACTGCATTCCAGATCGGGCACCCACATTCTTGTCCCAAATAGGACCTCATACGGAGTGACCCTCCCTAGAGAACTTCTTGGCAAGTTGTTTAATGAGCTTTGGACCCCATAAAGATGTTTGACCCACCCATCACCCGAACCTAATACCCTAGCTGTTATAGACTGCTTTATGTCCCGGTTTTTCCTTTCCACAACAGAATTTCCCTCAGGATGAAACGGAGAGGAGTACCACAATGCAACGCCCAAACTGGCCATGGCTTCTTTGTAAGCCAGAGAGCTAAACGCAGGGCCCTGGTCAGAATGTAGCGTGCCTATTGCGTATGTGCCGATAAAGACTCGCAAATCTTTTATAACAGTTCGAGCATCAGCCAAGCGCTGAGGCCATATCCATAGGAACCTTGACTTAGTATTTGTGGGATTGCAGTTGTCCAAGAGGACGCCTGCGCATAGATAGTCTAATGCTGTCTAACAAAGGTGTCTGTACTGGGCAGCTACATTCGTAGCATGGTGTCTGGTGGCTTTCTCGCTGTAATTTACAGTCTAAGCAGTTATTGATGAATATGTGTATTTCTGTATTCATTCCAGGCCACCAGTACATCTCTTTTAATGTCAATATTGTTTTAGAGATCCCTTGATGTGACAGACCCTCCCCCAGATGTGTTTCATAAATCAAAACTGCTCTACGTTCCATGTTTGGAATTACCCTATCCCCCACTCCAGGGATGCGAGCAAAAGGAACGTTGTTCGCATCAATTACATATGAGTACTTGAGTGGAAACTTTTTTGGTAACACTGCACCACTGCCTTTGCTCGTAGCATTGACAGCCAGCATTATCTCACTGTCTATTTTCGTTTTTGAACGAGTGATCGCAGCTACGGAAGCCGTCTGAACAGCCCCCTTTGCGGCTTCGTCAGCCAATGAATTCCCTGCAACGTGAACGCCATCACGTTGATGACTCAGTGTATGGATCACGTGAGCCTTTGGTAGTTCGCTTTTTAACTGAACTACTTGTTCCCAAAGCGTTTTATGCTTTATTGTGCCACCTTTTGCATCTTTGAACCCGTTTTCAAGCCAAGTTTGTATGTATTCATTATACGACTGCACACAGTAGAAAGAATCGCACACTATTAGTGTGGGGAATTCTCGATCTGTACTTTCAAGTGCCAGTTTGAATGCTTGTAGTTCAGCTCGCTGAGCTGTGCAATCTCCTAGAGACTGGGTTTTTGTGACCATAGGTCTGAATTTGCCATCGCGCATGCGACCTTTAACGATTGCGCACGCTGCACTGTAAGCTTGCTTACTCCCTGTTGTGGGTTGTGCGGATCCGTCAGTGTAAATTATGAATTCGTACTGATCGAGAGGCAGAATCTCAGTAGGCAGAGGACATTCATGTTCATATTGCAGGAACGCTTGTGTTTTTAAATCGGAATCAAAAACATATTCAACATCTGTTGCAGCAAGAGAATTAACCCATTGTATCCATCTTGGATGTAATGCTTTAGCATTTGGAATGCTCGCTTTTGTTACCGCCTTCAAGGCCGGAACTGGGGTTACGACAATAATGCGTTTCCCTTGGGCTAGAGCTCTTTCTTTTGCTACAGCGGTTTGAACTGCTGTCAGAATTTTTTCTGTTGAAGTGAAGCGCATTTCTGCTGGTGTATACAAGTGTTATTTGTATGCAATTGGTACTTTCTCACCCTCATTAAATGTTAAGTAGGTGAATCCGCATTGACCCGAAATTATTCGGATCACTAAATTGCGTTGACTTACGCGTGTTTGTAAGTGATTTGTTGCTAACATGTTAGCCTGGAGTGAACGCAAGATTTCTGTGTGTTCTTGTGTCCAGTTTTTGATTGAAAAATCAGGTTTGATTAGTGCGTAGAGAGGTATAACCCTCTCTGCGTAATTTAGAATGTAAGTTCTTCCAAAATTTAGGAAACCCAGGATGGATTGTAATTTTTTCAGCGTCATTGGAGGTTGGAGCAGCGCACACCTTTCTAAAAAGTTGGCTGCCAAGCTCTTGCCTTCACTTGAAAGCTCATATCCTAGAAACAGGACATTGAGATGGGCAATTCGGGACTTTTTAAAGTTGAACTTATAGCCCTCAGAGGCGAAGCCCAGTATTATGGTGCTCACCCTGTTCAAGTGTTTGTCCAGGTCATCGTCTGTCAGATAAATATCATCGACATATGACAATGCCTCATTATCATAAATTTGTAGTAACTCCGTTACTCTCGCTGAGAATAACCCCGGGCTGTTCTTGAACCCTTGTGGGAGTCGACAAAATTGACGCTGGGTCCCCATTATTGAGAAAGCTGTTAAGTACCTGCTTCCAGGTGCTATGTTTTGACAAAAGAAACCATTTGAAATATCCAATGTGGTTTTGTATTTTTTACGCACAATGTTATTCATTAATGCTGTACTATGTGCATTTTACACTACAAATGTTTTAGAACAAGTGTTTAAGTGTCTGTAATCCAAAACTAGACGATATGTATTGTCTGGTTTGGAGACAGGAAACCAAGGATTGTTCATTGAAGAGGTGCATGTTTCAATCACCCCTTGGTATTCAAGTTGATCTCCCTGACCTGTTTTTTAGCTTCTTGCTTTATTGGGTACTGCCTTTGTGCAGTAGGTTCATTTTTCAGATGTATTTTATGGTGAGGTGAATCCTCATCCCATCCTACATGATTTTTGTATAATGCTGGGGCCTGGGCAACTGCCCATTTCCTGGCATAAGTATATTTTAGATGAATTGGAATATGGTTAGAGAAGGCAGGCATAATAATGTCCTCGCCATGTGGGCACTCCCTGACAAAATGTGGTGGCCAGTCTTTTTCTGCTAGAAGTATGTCATAGCCCCTTGAAAGTTTTTCCCAAAAAGTGCTTTCACCTGTCTAGGTATGTCTCCCTCCATCCGGAGTGTTATTTCATATAACTTTTGTGGAGTACTAACCCTGGTGTCTACAGTCTCAACTGTAATGTACTCATTCAAGTCCACTATCTCCAGAAGTTTCTTCAGGTTCTGGCGAGCTATTGTGACTTCTGCTGCACTGTCCAGCATTGTCTGAGCCCATTCTCCGTTCTTGAGTTGTGTTCTCAGTATCCTCGGCATGTCTGACCTTCAGACCTGCTACTTTCTTCTTTGAGAATTGAGGTTTTGATTTACTTTTCGGAACGTGTTTGTCGTCTGTCGATTTCACGCGTTCTTCTCTATGTTCTGACCGTCCTCTTCTTTCCGATGTCTGTGACGAGATCTGAAAGGTACGAGAGGAACGTGTATCAGTATCTTGATACCTGTCAGGTTTTTTCAAATTATTCCTGAGGTTATACCTCCTTTCAGAGGGCTCCTTTTGAGGAGACCTACCTCGGGATTGAGAACGTTTCTCTGAATTCTTTTTATTAGTTTCCCACTTCTTTTTAGAAGATGTAGGAGTTTGTTTAATAGAGTCCTTCTCAGGACTTTCAGATAGTTTCGGCTTCACTGGTCTTCCACCCAAACTATCTCTGCCTAATTCTGCATAAGATTGTTCTATTATTCTGGGTAGCTCAGTTTGATGTTCTGTAACATCGAATTCCCTTAATCGTTGGCGGATCGGCACTGC
Organism: Calotriton arnoldi; assembly: GCA_963921515.1. Lineage (NCBI taxonomy): Eukaryota > Metazoa > Chordata > Amphibia > Caudata > Salamandridae > Calotriton > Calotriton arnoldi. The sequence goes on from CAWUFW010003708.1 coordinate 1,254,631, forward strand.
TGCTGCCTCCCCTTTAATATTAGATAATATTATTGTTGAGACCTGGTCGAAATCTTTCAGTAATTTGTGCCCCGTATTCGTTTTGAATTTGTTTCAGGACATCTGGTATTACCGCAATTGATGGAATACCATGTGTTTTACTATAGATGGCAGCAAAGACTGAGCCCCAAGTGGTGCAGTCTTCCAGTTGTGGTGTGATCCCCATCAGTAAACAGATTGTTAGGATTCTATGTTTTTCATACAGGCTAGTATTTGGAAATACTGCTTCGATTTGAGTAATTTTTTGAGCTATCCAGAATGGAACTTGCTCACGTTTTGTGGGCATTTTTCCCATGACTGCGTATAGAGTCTGTGGTGTAATTTGTAGTGTATTCCCCGGTTGAGGAGTTTGATTTGGAATGGTTAATGGTGGTTGGACTGTAAAAGTCTGCATGACATATTGGACTAGTTGTCTGTAGATTTTTATTAACTCTGTAAGTTGAGTAACTAGTTCCTCATCTGACATTATATCCAGTTCAGGATGAGGAGTGTAGCCGGCTAGAATCGGCCATGTTGCTCCTGGTCTACCTAGTGGACCGAGCCTGGTTATGTTTCTGTGATGTTTTAGGGCGCCTTTAAACCAGAGCTGATGCTCCTGGTATGTTAGTGGAATTTCAATATCCTCGAAAGGAATATATTCCTCTGGTGGGTCATCTTCTTTGTAGAAGTGAATTAGTTTTGTTACTGAATTTGATTCAGGAAATATTACCCATGAATAGAATACCTCTGTCTGAAAGGATTCGTGTGCCTCTATCACGAAAACTGCTCTACCTCCTCTTGGGGGTAGGCCGTGTTTTATAAGTTTTAAAGTGATGGCTCTTCTTAAGTTTGGAGCGATGTCTATAACACCCTCCTCAGGTTAAAAACTGCCATGGCTGGGTCAGCTGCAGCTCCACCGGTTTCGGTCATTTTGTTTTTTGAAAAATGTAGAACAAGTTTCAAGGAAACAAAAAGATAAGGTGCCCAATATTTTGGAACACTGTATCCTTCAACGTTGAACAAACCAAACAACTAATATATAGGGTGCTTCCCTATTTAGTTATGGCGGATATTTAACCCTACCCACTCCGGACGTCTTATGGAGTATGTGAGTAGGGGTCTCTGAGAAAAGCACGAATGAGTTACTCAGTATCTAGCGTTGAATTACTGCCTTACCAAACCGTTGGGCGCCATGTAGTGTAGTTCCTATTTCCCTAATAGGCTCTGCGCATTGGAATAATATAACCTATAGGTTTGACATAGGACTAAGGTCGGTATGTCCCTATCGATTATATTAAACTTAATTACCTGTGCCAGCTAGCTCAGAGGCCACTAGAAACTCCTTGAGAACAAGAAGGAAGTCGTTTCTGGCAACCGAAAAACATGACAACTTTGTTTCCCTTTAGAAGCGGAACACGTCTCAGAATCGTGGAAACAATAGATAACAGTTTCACTCATTCAATCTTACATGCTTAGTTTCTGCAGAGTTACATAGAAAGGAAAGACGGGCGTTTCAATAAAAGGGGTTTTATTGAACAGTCTTGTTTCTCGTGTAAGAGATATGTGCTGTTATGATCACAAGACAGTATGCAAGATAAATAATGTACAGCGTAAGCAGTAGAAATAAATAATACTGCGCTAGCATTATCTTTTAGCATATATTCACGTACATAAATAACATGAGCTAAGAATGCGAGTACTCATACGATGCGTCTCTATGCTAGTTCTACCCCAGTGTACCTAACCTAGTCTAGGTGTAGGGAAGAGTAGAAGTAGGTGGAGTATTCTCCAGTATGGTAGACTAAGAGTATGTTAAGTCTAGTATGCCAAGAGTCCCTCTAGGATCTAGTCAGCTCCATACCTTGAGAATGAGAGAGGTGGGAATCTCCTGCCGGATCTTGGAACTCTAACACCCGCGAAGGGAGTCATAACACTGGAAGCTGGATTCGGCTGCGTGCAGGAATGACAGCGTCTTCTCAGTGCGTCAGGCCGGGATACGGGCTCCTCTGAAGTCGAGGTCTCCTCTAACTTGCTTGGGCAAGGGAAGGTATATTTATACCTGGTAGGTGTCGAGGAAGGTTAGCATTGACGTGAAGTCAGACAGAGGAAGACGTCAGGAATGAACCCTTAAGGTATAACGGTTCATACATAATAGATGAGTTCTTGGAGAAATCAATAGTCCTGTGCTAGGGAACTCCCGAAGCTTAAGGGTCTGGTTTCTAAGAACTCGTTGTAGACGTTAGGGTGGACGGATGTCGGTGACCATGCCTGTATTTGGAGTGCACGGTTAATGCCTAAATAAGGACAGGGATTCTATGCCTATATAAGGGCAAGGCGAATTGTGCCTATATAAGGACATGATTCAGGAAAACCTATATACGGACCCCTAAAGCAGAATACAACACAACACTCATTGCTTTTTGGTGCTGCCCCAGCTTTACAGGGCTGAGGCAGTGCTAAAAACTAACCCCAGGGAATACCTGGTCTTAGAATGGCAATACAAGGAGAAATTCTGCAGCATACATCGAAAGAGCAAATCGCCCTGAATGATTGTTTATGTGCAGGAAAGTGTCCCTTCCTGCACATAAACAATCGACCCTGCAGTGCAGGCACCCCTACAACATGGTGGCAGGGTGCCTGTGCTGGCGCTAGGCAGCTGTTTTTGCGCTAGGGGAAACACAGGGGTGCGCCGTGTTCTTGGAAATACGGGGCAACTCTGTATTTAAAAAATGACTGAGCATGGCATTTCCAAATTTGGTGTAGCACCGCGCACCAACATTTTTTTGTAAATATGCCACCATATTTATAATGCGTCTTGCACTGATGATGTCATTAGCCATGTTTGAGATAAAAAGTCATTGAGTGATGCTAAACACTATTTACCATTGAACAAAAAAGCTGATGAGAGGCAACACAGAAGAACAATAATGGGTTAAGACACAAGAAAAGAGTACTTTCGCAGGTACTATTGGTGTGCGATGTAAGTCCTTTATTTGAAATATCCTTTAAACACTTTAGGATACAGCCAACGCATTTCACCCTTCAAGAGGGCTTCTTCAGGGCAAGGTTATCAAGATTTATATGTGGCCATGTGGCAGCTGGCCATTTGAGGTGGGCAATACATGTGTTTAATAATACTAGTGAGTGGCCTAGGTGGTGCAGTTGCCGCTAACCTTGTTGCCTTTGCTTGTGTGGAATACTATTTACCATTTTGCCACTGCGAATCAGAAAGGAGTTGTGTACTGACGGAGTTTTGTTCTTGCACACTCTGAAGTACAATTTCAATGCCCAGGCTACCTCGCAGGGGTCAGTCACATAATGTTTATTAACATGGGTAATATTTCAGTGCAAAAAATCCTTTTGCATGTGATAGTTGGTCATTGCTGTGTGGTGCCATTTTGTGTGGCAATCGGACACTAAATCAAAGCCTTCAAGAAGAAGTGGTTGTGTGAAAGCTAACATTCAAAAACCAGAACTGTAATGCAATTTTGTCAACAAGCCATGGAAAATTAAGGAAAATAGTAAGCCTTCAAATCTTTGAAATACTTATGTGGCTGTAATATAGTACCACTCCAAATCATATTGAGCAAATACAAATACTGAAATATAAAAAAATAATAACTACATTTATGATGAATGGTTCTCAAACAATGCAGAATCTATTTAAATTATTTCTGATGAATAGTCCATCTCTAAATGTTCCATAAGCATTTTGTTTGAAGAGGAAGGAACCTATGGGGAAACTTAGACTTTGGTGGAGTGGGTACTCCATCGCAATGGTGATAGAGTACCCTCTCTGGCAAACCGATGGTCTGCTCAGCTGATTCAAAGGCAGGCAGAACTTATGTATGTCAGATTTGACATTGACATACTCCCCCAACTTCCTGATGGTTTAAGGGCTGTCAGAGTTTTTGCGATTCGAACTGCAACCGATTTACAGTAGGTAATCAAATAGTCTGTTTTTACTGCTCCTTACTGCCAGGTAAAAACTGGCAGTAAGGAGCAGTGAAAACTGCAAAATGACCCTCACTCCATGAGAGACAACTCCCATGGTCTGGGAGTCAAAATCAAAATACTGCTTTGAACTTTTGTTTCTGAAAATACAAAAACAAGTTAAAAGTTTGAAGTATGGTATCATCATTTTGACGGTACTATCTGTCATCTTTTAATACATTGACAGCAACCACTGTGACTCTCTGGTAGCTTGGTACCCTGAAGGCAGTCTTAATTTAAGAGGCAATGTGCAAAGTATTTGTGCAACACTTCAAACAGTAAAACAGTGAAAACACCTCACAAAAATATATCGCACCTGGCTAGAAAAATAGAGCTTAATTTATTGAACAAAACATGACCAAAACGAAAAAAATCCAATAAGTAGAACCGGAGTAATGTTTTATTAAAGAATATCCTGGAATATAGTGCTTAAAAGCTTAAAGTGCTAACCAGGGCTATCTGGTCACGCTGGACAGGGTCAAATCTGAATGTTCAGGCTGACCGCAATGGAGCGTGCGTTGGACACAGGAACCAAGTTGGTCCCGCTGAAAAGTACCCTGATTGCGGCGTCGATGGAGCTGAGATGCATGGAGCAGGAGGCAACGTGTCGGAGTGCAGGATTCGTAGGTGATGCATCGTTGACGAGTCACGCAAATCGGGGATGCGTTGTCATCGAGTACAGAACATAGGCGAAGCGTTGAGGTCTGGAGGTGAAGAGGTGGGCAGGTGCCAATGTGATGTTGTCAGTCCTTGAAGTGACGGAGATGCGTGGGCGTCGAAGGAGATGTGTCAGTTCTGACCAGTGCAACATCGTAGATGCATGGATTTTGGTAGTTGCAGCACTTTTTACTCGTTATCAAGGGCCCAGGTCTGGATTGGCACCACTTGGCAGGACAACACTTGTAGCAGGCAAAGTTCAGGTGCTGTTGCAGGTGGAAAAGAGTCATTGATGTCTCTGAGACTTAGAACAGGAGGCAAGCAGACAAGCCTTGGAGCAACGTTGAGTTCAAGTGAGTTAGGTCCAGTCCTTCTCCCGCAGGCAAGGAGGGCAGTAGGCAAGTCAGCACAGCAGAAACGCATTTCATCCAGAGCAGCAGTTCAGCAGAGTGGCAGTCCTTCAGAAGCACAGCAGTCCTTCTTCCTGGCAGAGTATCCACAGGTTCAGAAGTGTAGTGAGTTGGTAGGGTCAGAAGTCCAGTTTTTATACCCAGTGGTGCCTTTGAAGTAAGGGAGACTTCATAGAGGGACTTTGAAGTACACAGAGGGCATCCATGTCCTGCCCTGGCTCCAGACTACTACAGGGGGTTAAGCAGTCCTTTGTGTGGGGACAGGACACAGCCCATTCAGGTGTAAGTGTGAGGCTATGTCCAGCTCCTCCCTCCCATCCTACCCAGGTCAGCCCATCAGGATGTTGACGGCCAATCAGTCACACCTAAGCTCCCTTTGTAGCCCAGCTGTCACCCACCCCAGATGTGTATTGGAGACAGGCAGCAGGCACACAGGGATTAAGCACAGAAAAATGCCAACTTTCTAAAAGTGGCATTTTTAAAGTTGCAATCATAATTCCAACGTTACCATTAAAGAGGATTTATTACTACAAATCCATAGATATCAAACATGACAGAGCTACTCCCTCTCAATCATTAATTATATTTATTAGATGTCATAAGAAATCCTTAATGTTAACCTATGAGAGGGGTAGGCCTCACAGTAGTGTAAAACAAATTTGGTAGTGCATGTCCTACCTTTTAGTTACACAGCACCCTGCACTATGGGCTCCCTAGGCCCTACCTTACGGTGACCTATATGAAATAAAAGGGGAGTTTAAGGCTTGGCAAGGATTTGTAAATGCCAAATCGACATGGCAGTAATACTTTACACACAGGCTCTGCAGTGGCAGGCCTGAGACATGTTTAAAGGGCTACTTGAGTGAATCGTAAAACCAGTGCTGCAGGCGGCCCACTAGTAGCATTTAATTTACAGGCCCTAGGCACATATAGTGCACTTTACTAAGGACTTATAAGTAAATTAAATATGCCAATCATGGATAAACCAATGTCACCATGTTTAGGGGAGTGCGCACATACACTTTAGCACTGATTAGCAGTGGTAAAGTGCCCAGAGTCCTAAGGCCAAGAAAAACAGACCAGCAAAAAGTGAGGCAAACAGGCAAATTGTTTGGGGGAAGACCACCCTAAGAATGACAGGTCTAATATTTGTCTATAAGTTACAATAGACCAGGGCAGGGGCACCATGTGTAGGCAACACGTGATGCAGTGCATCTCAGTAAAAGTTGGTGGTTCATCTCTGAGTGCATCAGCAGCAAGAGGAATTCTCAATGTATATCAGATTTCACCATCAGAGCCCCTTTTCCCAGTTTCTACAATTTGGCGATAGCTTGATCAGAAGTATATATATATATATATATATATATATTCACTGAAAAAACCACAGGTTTCAGGGATGTTATAGTTAGTTGGACATTTCACTCGTACAAAACCACAAAGTGAGTGGATGTGTGTGTAGACGTATGAATCACTGAGCAGGAATGTACTAACTGCTATTCGTCTGTCTATGGTTTCGATATTGGTAGTCTGTATTTTAGAGTGGGTGTATCAAAGGTTTTATTAGGGTGTGAGGAGATGCATCAGATTATCAGGTGGATGATGTCATCAGTGATGTCATCTGTGATGTCATTTGAGATGTCATCAGTGATGTCACTGACCATGTCATGAGTGATGTAATATGTGACGTCATCAGCAGTGCATTGCGGGGGCGCGAGTTATAGTTAGCTCAACTAACTATAACGGCTGAATTTCTCTGGTTTTGTACAAGTGAAATGTCCAACTAACTATAACGTCTCTGAAACTTGTGGTTTTTCAGTGAATTTCAAAGGTTTTTTAAATGGTAATTTCTAACTATAACGTCCCTGAAACCTATGGTTTTTTCAGTGAATTTCAAAGGTTTTTTAAATGCTAATTTCTAACTATAACGTCCCTGAAACCTATGGTTTTTTCAGTGAATTTCAAGGGTTTTTAAAATGCTAATTTCTAACTCTGCCTACAGAGGTAGGACATGTGCAGAAAGAGGAAGAAAGGCGCAGAAAGAAGCAAGAGAAATGCAGAAAGAGGCAACAGAAGTCCAGAAAGAGGAAGAAAGGTGCAGAAAGAAGCAAGAGATATGCAGAAACAACCAACAGATGTGCAGAAAGAGGCCTTGTTGCAAAGTCATCCTGTGCCCTGGGCACCCCCCAACTTTTTGCTGACTGGTACTGGTGGTAACTGACTCTGACTGACCCTGGGCTCTGCCTAACCAGGCCGGAGTCAGTGCTATGCTGAAAGACAATTAGAATACAGTGAAAACACCTACATACAGTAGGGTACACTATGGGTTTTGGTACCTCTATGATTGGCATGACCTCCCCTGTAAGGCCCTAGTACATAATAGGGCAGGGGGATTAAAACTAACTCTAAGTCCCTAGCATATAATAGGTCATGGCAGTTTAGAGGCCAGCAGCCCTTTTCTGCACTTGCATGTGTGCACTGCTGAGCATGAGTCAGCTTAAAAGTAGCCCTGTGTGTGCAGAAAGAGGCAAGAGAGGTGCAGAAAGAAGCAAGAGAGGTGTAAAAAGAAGCAAGAGAGGTGCAGAAAGAAGCAAGAGCAGTGCAGAAAGAACCAACAAAGGTGCAGAAAGAGGCAGGAGGGGTGCAGAAAGAGGCAAGGAAGTGCAGAAAGAAGCAAAAGAGGTGTAGAAAGAGGCAAGAGGGGTACAGAAAGAGGCAAGAGCAGTGCAGAAAGAACCAAGAGATGTGCAGGAAAAGGGAAGAAGGGTGCAGAAAGAGGTGAGAGATGTGCAGAAAAAGGGAGGAAGGGTGCAGAAAGAAGCAAGAGAAGTTCAGAAAGAGGCAAGTGAGGTGCAGAAGGAGGCAAGAGAACTGCAGAAAGAGGCAAAAGAGTTGCAGAAACAGGCAAAAGGGGTGCAGAAAGAGGGAACAGGTGTGCAGAAAGAAGCAACAGAGGTGCTGAAAGAGGCGCTAAGGGTGCAGAAAGAGGCAAGAGAAGCGCAGAAAGAAGCAACAGAGGTACAGAAAGAGGCAAGAGAGGTGCAGAAACAGGCAGGAATGGTGCAAAAAGAGGGAACAGGGGTGCAGACAGACAAGAGAAGTGCAGAAAGAGGGAAGAGGGGTACAGAAAGAGGCAACAGGGGTGCAGAGAGAAGCAAGTGAGATGCAGAAAGAGGCAACAGAGGTGCAGAAAGAGACAAGAGAGGTGCAGAAAGTGGAAAAAATGAGCAGAACGAGGCAAAAGAAGTGCAGAAAAAGAAAGAAAGGTGCAGAAAGAAGCAACAGAAATGCAGAAAGAGGCAAGAGAGGCGCAGAAAGAAGTAAGACTGGTTTGCACACCATTAGTACCAATTTAATACCCACATTTAGCAATAACTAACAGGTGACCATTCTAGGTTTGCAAAGGGCCTTCCACCACGCTGTAACACTTGTCGCTGCATTTTTGGAAACTTTTGAGCCGTTTGAGCTAGAAACAAGGGTTTTTTGTTCAAATCTACAGAATGTGCAGCAGATGATGGATTATGTGGCAAATGTGGAAAATGTATAATTGTGCAAAAGTCAGTGCAGCCAAACAGTCGCATAATTCCAGTGGCCCTGCTCATACCTCTGACTAGGTCCAGAAGTGCTCCTCAGGGGTTCCTTCTTTTTTTTGTCGCATTGAGTTTATAGTTTAGCTTCTATGGAAATGAGGAAGACTAAACCTGAAGTTACCACTCCACAACACAGACTACCATACCACGTAATGACTCTCCATAACACATAATCTCACTCTACATAATTCCTATACACTAAATACCACATACTTTCTATCCACATCAAAGTCAAAGTCTATCCACATAATTTCACTGCACATCATACCACACAATTCCACTACTTTTTTTTGTTAGAAAGGGGGCTGTGTGGCCTCCCTTCTCTTAATATTTTGAGGGCCCTGGGGACCCCATCCCCCAGGGCCTGACCCATTTTCAATTATTATTTTTTTTAAATGGGAAGGGGGCCGTGCGGCCCCCCTCCCGAGGCCGATTTCGGCCCTGGGGACCCCATCCCCGGGGCATGACCTCGTTTATTTTATTTTTTTAATTATTAATATGGAAGGGGGGCCGCGTGGCCCCCCTTCCCGGGGCCACTTCTGGCCCCGGGGACCCCATCCCCCAGGACCAGGCCAGCCTTTATTTTCAATTTTAGAGGGGGGCCGCGTGGCCTCCCTCCTCAGGCCAATTATGACCCCGGGGACCCCATCCCCCAGGCCGGCCTTATTTATTTATTTATGTTTTTTAGCAAAAAGGGGAGGGGGCCACTTCTGGCCCCGGGGACCCCATCCCCCGGGGCCTGGCCTCAGCGTTGGGGACCGTGTCTGGAGCCCCAATGCCCCCACGGTCCCAGCTAGGTCCCCGCCTCCTGCGGGAGCCGGCATTGCTTTTGGGCAAGGGGAGCTGCTAACATGCAGCTCCCCTTGTCCAAAAGCAATTCTGCTTTGCTTCTGGGAAGCGAGAGCAGGCTGAGGACCTCAGGACACAAGTGGACTTCATCCCCCGAGCAGCAGTGCGCCAAGAGGCGCGTTTGCAGAGTGGTGTAAAAAGGGGGTGTGGCCTCGGACCACCTCTTTGCAATCCAGCTGTGTGGCGCTTACTGGAGGTACCTGGTGGGCTAGTTGGTTCCCAGGGACCCTCAGTATTCAAGGGGAATTAATTCCCCAACTAACAACGCGCCAGGGGGGCGCGTTTGCAGAGTGGTGGAGAAAAGGGGCGTGGTCTTTGTCTACCTCTCAGCAATCCCACTGTGTGGGGCTTACTGGAGGTAAGAGGTAGGCTAGTTGGCCCCTAAAGGACCCCCAGCAGCGAAGGGGACTTGAATCTCCATCCAAGAGCGCGCCAGGGAGCGCGTTTGGAGAGTGGTGGGCAAAGGAGGCGTGGCCTGCTCTTTTAACTTAGCAATGCTGCTGTGTGGGACTTACTGGAGGTAATAGGAGGGGGAGTTGGCCACCAAGGATGTCCTTGGGGCCAACTACCCCTCTTGTTACCTCCAGTAAGTCCCGCACAGTGGGATTGCTAAGACGTCTTCGGAGGCCATGCCCCCCTTTCTCCACCATTTTGCAAACGCTCCTCCTGGTAGACTACGGGATAGGGGATGAAGTCCAATTTACTACTGAGGGACTTTGGGGGCCAAGAAGCCCTACTGGTACCTCCTGTAAGCCCTACGCACCGGAATTCCTGAGCGCTGGTCGGAGGCCCCGCACCCTTTCTCCACCGCTCTGCAAACGCGACGACTAGTTAAAGAAGTGTTTGCAATGTAATAGGTTTTGCATTTGCGAGAATTAGAGCTATTGGCATTGTAAATGCAAAAGTTTTTTACTAATGTTTTTTGGAGTGGAGTGGATGTACGTTGTGTGTAGTGGAATTATGTGGTATGTTGTGCAGTGAAATTATGTGGATAGAAAGTATGTGGTATTTAGTGTATAGGAATTATGAAGGGTGGGATTATGTGTTATGGAGAGTAATTTTGTGGTATGGTAGTCTGTGTTGTGGAGTGGTAACCTCAGGTTTAGTCTTCCTCATTTCCATAGAAGCTCAACTATGAACTCAGTGAGACAAAAAAAGATGGAATCACTGAGGAGCACTTGTGGACCTAGTCAGAGGTATGAGCAGGGCCACTGGAATTATGTGACTGTTTGGCTGCACCTACTTTCGCACAATTATACATTTTCTGCATTAGCCACATAATTCATCATCTGCACCCTAATCTGCAGATTTGAACAAAAAAAGCTTTGTTTCTAGCTGGAACCTGTCAAACGTTACCAAAAATGCAGCGACAAGTGTTACAGCGTGGTGGAAGGCCCTTTGCAAACCTAGAAGGGTCACCTGATACTTATTGCTAAATGTGGGTGTTAAAATGGTACTAATGGTGTGCAAGCCACTCTTGCTTCCCTCTGCGCCTCTCTTGCCTCTTTCTGCATTTCTGTTGCTTCTTTATGCACGTTTCTTTCTTTTTCTGCACTTCTCTTGACCTCATTCTGCAAATCTCTTGTACTTTCTGCACCTGTCTTCCCTCTTTCTGCACGTCTGTTGCCTTTCTGCACCTCATTTGCTTCTTTCTGCACCCCTGTTGTCTCTTTCTGCACTCGTCTTCCCTCTTTCTGTATCTTTCCTGCCTGTTTTTGCATCTCACTTGCCTCTTTCTGCACTTCTCTTGCCTGTTTCTGCACCTCTCTTGCCTCTTTTTGCACCTCTGTTGGCTCTTTCTGCACCTCACTTGCTCCTTTCTACACTTCTCTTGCCTCTTTCTGCACCCCTGTTGCTTCATTCTGCACTTTCCATGCTTCTTTCTGCACCTGTCTTGCTTCTTTCTGCACCCCTGTTGTCTCTTTATGTACCTCTTTTGCCTTTTTCTGCACTTTTCTTGCCTTTTCCTGCACCTCTCTTCCCTCTTTCTGCACGTCTGTTGCCTCTTTCTGCACCTCATTTGCTTCTTTCTGCACCCCTGTTTTCTCTTTCTGCACTCGTCTTCCCTCTTTCTGTACCTTTCCTGCCTGTTTTTGCATCTCACTTGCCTCTTTCTGCACTGTTCTTGCTTCTTTCTACACCTCTGTTGCTTCTTTCAGCAATTTTCTTGCCTCTTTGTGCAATTCTCTTGCCTGTTTCTGCACCTCTCTTGCCTCTTTTTGCACCTCTGTTGGCTCTTTCTGCACCTCACTTGCTCCTTTCTACACTTCTCTTGCCTCTTTCTGCCCCCCTGTTGCTTAATTCTGCACTTTCCAGGCTTCTTTCTGCACCTGTCTTGCCTCTTTCTGCACCCCTGTTGTCTCTTTATGTACCTCTTCTGCCTCTTTCTGCACTTTTCTTTCTTTTTTCTGCAGTTCTCTTCCCTCTTTCTGCATGCCTGTTGCCTCTTTCTGCACCTCATTTGCTTCTTTCTGCACCCCTGTTGTCTCTTTCTGCACTCGTCTTCCCTCTTTCAGTACCTTTCCTGCCTGTTTTTGCATCTCGCTTGCCTCTTTCTGCACTTTTCTTGCTTCTTTCTACACCTCTGTTGCTTCTTTCAGCAATTCTCTTTTCTCTTTTGTGCACTTCTCTTGCCTGTTTCTGCACCTCTCTTGCCTCTTTTTGCACCTCTGTTGGCTCTTTCTGCACCTCACTTGCTCCTTTCTACATTTCTCTTGCCTCTTTCTGCACCCCTGTTACTACATTCTGCACTTTCCATGCTTCTTTCTGCACCTGTCTTGCTTCTCTCTGCACCCCTGTTGTCTCTTGTTGTACCTCTTTTGGCTTTTTCTGCACTTTTCTTTCCTTTTTCTGCAGTTCTCTTCCCTCTTTCTGCACGTCTGTTGCCTCTTTCTGCACCTCATTTGCTTCTTTCTGCACCCCTGATGTCTCTTTCTGCACTCGTCTTCCCTCTTTCAGTACCTTTCCTGCCTGTTTTTGCATCTCACTTGCCTCTTTCTGCACTGTTCTTGCTTCTTTCTACACCTCTGTTGCTTCTTTCAGCAATTCTCTTGCCTCTTTGTGCAATTCTCTTGCCTGTTTCTGCACCTCTCTTGCCTCTTTTTGCACCTCTGTTGACTCTTTCTGCACCTCACTTGCTCCTTTCTACACTTCTCTTGCCTCTTTCTGCACCCCTGTTGCTTCATTCTGCACTTTCCGTGCTTCTTTCTGCACCTGTCTTGCTTTTTTCTGCACCCCTGTTGTCTCTTTATGTACCTCTGTTGCCTCTTTGTGCACTTTTCTTTCTTTTTTCTGCAGTTCTCTTCCCTCTTTCTGCACGCCTGTTGCCTCTTTCTGCACCACATTTGCTTCTTTCTGCACCCCTGTTGTCTCTTTCTGCACTCGTCTTCCCTCTTTCAGTACCTTTCCTGCCTGTTTTTGCATCTCGCTTGCCTCTTTCTGCACTTTTCTTGCTTCTTTCTACACCTCTGTTGCTTCTTTCAGCAATTCTCTTTTCTCTTTTGTGCACTTCTCTTGCCTGTTTCTGCACCTCTCTTGCCTCTTTTTGCACCTCTGTTGGCTCTTTCTGCACCTCACTTGCTCCTTTCTACATTTCTCTTGACTCTTTCTGCACCCCTGTTACTACATTCTGCACTTTCCATGCTTTTTTCTGCACCTGTCTTGCTTCTCTCTGCACCCCTGTTGTCTCTTGTTGTACCTCTTTTGGCTTTTTCTGCACTTTTCTTTCCTTTTTCTGCAGTTCTCTTCCCTCTTTCTGCACATCTGTTGCCTCTTTCTGCACCTCATTTGCTTCTTTCTGCACCCCTGTTGTCTCTTTCTGCACTCGTCTTCCCTCTTTCAGTACCTTTCCTGCCTGTTTTTGCATCTCACTTGCCTCTTTCTGCACTCTTCTTGCTTCTTTCTACACCTCTGTTGCTTCTTTCAGCAATTCTCTTGCCTCTTTGTGCACTTCTCTCGCCTGTTTCTGCACCTCTCTTGCCTCTTTTTGCACCTCTGTTGGCTCTTTCTGCACCTCGCTGCTTTCTACATTTCTCTTGCCTCTTTCTGCACCCCTGTTACTTCATTCTGCACTTTCCATGCTTCTTTCTGCACCTGTCTTGCTTCTTTCTGCACCCCTGTTGTCTCTTGTTGTACCTCTTTTGCCTCTTTCTGCACTTTTCTTGCCTTTTTCTGCAGTTCTCTTCCCTCTTTCTGCACGTCTGTTGCCTCTTTCTGCACCTCATTTGCTTCTTTCTGCACCCCTGTTGTCTCTTTCTGCACTCGTCTTCCCTCTTTCTGTACCTTTCCTGCCTGTTTTTGCATCTCACTTGCCTCTTTCTGCACTTTTCTTGCTTCTTTCTACACCTCTGTTGCTTCTTTCAGCAATTCTCTTGCCTCTTTGTGCACTTCTCTTGCATGTTTCTGCACCTCTCTTGCCTCTTTTTGCACCTCTGTTGGCTCTTTCTGCACATCACTTGCTCCTTTCTACACTTCTCTTGCCTCTTTCTGCACCCCTGTTGCTTCATTCTGCACTTTCCATGCTTCTTTCTGCACCTGTCTTGCTTCTTTCTGCACCCCTGTTGTCTCTTTATGTACCTCTTTTGCATGTTACTACACTTTTTTTGCCTTTTTCTGCACCTCTCTTCCCTCTTTATGCACGTCTGTTGCCTCTTTCTGCACCTCATTTGCTTCTTTCTGCACCCCTATTGTCTCTTTATGTACCTCTTTTGCCTCTTTCTGCACTTTTCTTGCCTTTTTCAGCAGTCTTCTTCCCTCTTTCTGCACCTCTGTTGCTTCTTTCTGCACTTCTCTTGCCTCTTTCTGCACCTCTGTTGCTTCTTTCTGCACCTGTCTTGCTTCTTTCTGCACCCCTGTTGTCTCTTTATGTACCTCGTTTGCCTCTTTCTGCACTTTTTTTTGCCTTTTTCTGCAGTTCTCTTGCCTCGTTCTGCACCTCTGTTGCTTCTTTCTGCACTTCTCTTGCCTCTTTCTGCACCCCTGTTGCTTCATTCTGCACTTTGTATGCTTCTTTCTGCATCTGTCTTGCTTCTTTCTGCAACCCTGTTGTCTCTTTCTGCACTTGTCTTCCCTCTTTCTGTACCTTTCTTGCCTGTTCTGCATCTCACTTGCCTCTTTCTGCCCTTTTCTTACTTCTTTCTACACCTCGTCTTCCCTCTTTGTGTAACTCTCTAGCCTCTTTCTACACCTCTCTTCCCTCTTTCTGCACCACTCTTGCCTCTTTTTGTACCTCTGTTGCTTCTTTCTGCACTTCTCTTGACTCTTTCTGCACCCTTTGTGCCTCTTTTAGCACCTCTGTTGCTTCTTTCTACAATTCTCTTCCTTCTTTCTGCACTCCTCGTGCCTCCTTCTGCACCTCTGTTGCTTTTTTCTACAGATCTCTTGCCTCTTTCTGCACCTCACTTGCCTCTTTCAGCCCCTCTGTTGCTTTCTTCTGCAGATCTCTTGCCTCTTTCTGTACCCCTCTTTTCTCTTTCTGCACCTCTCTTGCTTCTTTCTGCACCCCTGTTCCCTCTTTCTCTGTACCTTTCATGCCTGTTTCTGCATCTCTCTTGCCTCTTTCTGTACCTCTGTTGCCTCTTTCTGCACTTTTCTTGCCTCTTTATGCACCCCTTTTGCCTCTTTCTGCTCCTCTGCTGCTTCTTTCTGCACTTCCATTGCCTCTTTCTGCACTTCTCTTGCTTCTTTCTGCACCTCAATTGCCTCTTTCAACATGTCTGTTGCTTTTTTTTGCAGATCTCTTGCCCCTTTCTGCACCTCACTTGCCTCTTTCAGCACCTCTGTTGCTTTTTTCTGCAGATCTCTTGCCTCTTTCTGCTCCCCTCTTTTCTCTTTCTGCACCTCTCTTGCCTCTATCTGCACCCCTGTTCCCTCTTTCTGCACCTTTCCAGCCTGTTTCTGCACCTCTCTTGCCTCTTTTTGTACCTGTTGCCTCTTTCTGCACTTCTCTTGATCTTTCTGCACCCTTTGCGCCCCTTTCAGCACCTCTGTTATTTCTTTCTACACTTCTCTTCCTTCTTTATGCACCCCACCTGCCTCTTTCTGTACCTCTCTTGCCTCTTTGTGCACCTCTCCTACCTTTTTCTGCACCGCTCTTGCCTCTCTCTCCATCCCTCTTCCCTCTTTCTGCACCTCTATTGGTTCTTTCTGCACTGCTCTTGCTTCTTTCTGCACCTTACTTGCCTCTTTCTGCACTTCTCCTGCTTTTTTCTACACCTCTGTTGCTTCTTTCAGCAATTCTCTTGCCTCTTTCTGTACTTCTCTCCCTTCTTTCTGCACCCCTCCTGCCTCTTTCTGTACCTCTCTTGCCTCTTTATGCACCTCTCCTACCCCTTTCTGCACTCCTTTGCCTCTTTTTACACCTCTGTTGGTTCTTTCTGCACTGCTCTTGCTTCTTTCTGCACATCACTTGCCTCTTTCTGCACTTCACTTGTTTTCTGCACCTCTCTTGCCTCTTTCGGCACCTCTGTTGCTTCTTTCTGCACTTCTCTTGCCTCCTTCTGCACCTATTAGTTAGAGGTAGTTTTAATCCCCCTGCCCTATTATGTACTAGGGCCATACAGGGGAGGTCATGCCAATCACAGGGGTACCCCAACGCATAGTGTACCCTAGTGTATGTAGGTGTTTTCACTGTATTCTAAGTGTCTTTCAGCATAGCACTGGCTCCGGGCCTGGTTAGTCAGAGTCAGTTACCACCAGTACCTGTCAGCAAAAAGTTGGGGGCACAGGATGACTTTGCAACAAGGCCTCTTTCTGCTCCTCTGTTGGTTCTTTGTGCACATCTCTTGCTTCTTTCTGCACCTTTCTTCGTCTTTCTGAACTTTTGTTGCCTCTTTCTGCATTTCTCTTGCTTCTTTCTGCGCCTTTCTCCCTCTTTCTGTACATGTCCTACCTCTGTAGGCACAGTTAGAAATTAGCATTTAAAAAACCTTTGAAATTCACTGAAAGAAACCACAGGTTTCAGGGACGTTATAGTTAGAAATTAGTATTTAAAAAACCTTTGAAATTCACTGAAAAACCATAGGTTTCAGGGACGTTATAGTTAGAAATTAGCATTTAAAAACCTTAGAAATTCACTGAAAAAACCACAGGTTTCAGGGACGTTATAGTTAGTTGGACATTTCACTCTTACAAAACCAGAGAAATCCGGCCGTTATAGTTAGTTCAGCTAACTATAACTCGCGCCCCCGCAATGCACTGCTGATGACGTCACATATTACATCATTCATGACATGGTCAGTGACATCACTGATGAATTCACTGATGACATCTCAAATGACATCACTGATGACATCATCCACGTGATAATCTGATGCACCTCCTTACACCCTAATATAACCTTTGATACACCCACTCTAAAATACAGACTACCATTTTCGAAACTATAGACACACCAACACCAGTTACTACCTACTCACTCACTGATTCCTAGGTCTACACACACATCCACTCATTCACCCATACAGTCACTCATACATGCAGTCACTCATCAATACAGCACTATCATATGCACTCATACACCTATACAGACACTCACACACTGCCACTCACCCATAGAATTACTCACACACCTAGGCAGTCATGTAAAGAATCAATCACACTCCCATTTACTCACCTATACAGTTATACGCACACCACCGCACCTATTCATACAGATACTAACACATACTTACTCTCTTATACAATCACTGACACAAGCACACACTCATTCATACAGCCACTCTCACAATCACTCACTCTCACATATAGTCATTTATATACTTCAACACTCACATATTCTGCCTTTCACATATGTAGTTACTCACACATATACCACTGAGACATCCATTCGCTCACCAACACAGCCATATGCACCCTCACTCACCCATACAGCCCTTCACAGACACACTCTTGAACCCATACACCCAGTGAATCACCCACTCACACATCTATGCACAAAGTCACACACCCCCCACCCACCCACACAGACACTCAGGCACCCATACAAATACTCAGGCAACCAATCAATAACCCATATAGACACTCATGTAGCTACTCACCAACTCATGCAGCAGCTTACACAACAACATACAGACTGATACAGACATTCACACAGTTTAGTCACTAACCCATGCATTCAGTAAGACACATTTAATCACTCACTTATACAGTCAGTCACGCACCTACTAAATCCTCCATCCAGACACTTATACACCCACTCATTCTTCAATACACCTTGACATATATATAAAACATATTTAAACTTTATAGAAACACACAGTCACTGGATGATGTAATCAGTGATGTCATCAGTGATGTCACTGACCATGTCATGAATGATGTAATATGTGATGTCATCAGCAGTGCATTGCGGGGGCGCGAGTTATAGTTAGCTGAACTAACTATAACAGCCGAATTTCTCTGGTTTTGTACGAGTGAAATGTCCAACTAACTATAACGTCCCTGAAACCTGTGGTTTTTTCAGTGAATATATATATGTAGAGACATGCTCCTGGCTCACCACATCCAACGACACAGAGACAGCAGGTACGGACCACAACGTGTATATTCAAAAAATGCAGTGCTTTATTTTCAGAAGTCAATTCTATAGCATCCAGTCAATTCATGGCTAGTGCCTAGCATGACGCGTTTCGACCGTGTTTCCACGGTCTTGATCACATCTATACATATATATATATATAGAGAGAGAGTTGAGAGAGAGAGAAAGATGTATATATATATATATTATATATATATATATATATATATAATTCACTGTGCACTGCCCCATCATTGACGGATAAGCCCACGGGGGAAAGGAAGATTATGAATTAGGTAAAATGTTCCTGTATAATTTTTTGGTATGAGCCTCATAGGGTGAGCATATTAAATCAGACAATGGTGGTGATTCCAAGGGGTCCTCAACCCGACCTAAGGAAAATTCTACATGAACTTTGTCCCTGGCAATAGGAGACTCTGTAATTAATTGGTTTATAGGAGGGTGGGAAACTGAAGGAATTCAGAACACTTCCCTAAAGCCATAGTACAAAGTGTTAGCATCATACACCTACCCATTTCTATTCTACAGGTCAACCAAAAACTGGAATTTAATGGGTATGTATGCTTTTTGCAGAGGGAAATTATTATTGTTTTTGGGACTGCTGCTGTTTGTCCTTCCTCTGTGTTTTTTAAAAACTTGACTTAAGGGTGTCTCTCCATCTTACAGAATGAGAATGAGTGTTGAAACATACATGCAGACCCATTTGAACAAGTTTTGTTGCTGAAATGTCAACAAGTGAGTTTTCTGACACTGATGTTGTTTTGGAAATGTACGGAATGCCCATACCTGGAAGACCTCTAACCTGACTGAATTTCAGCAAACGGGAAGTTGCCCTCCCTCTGATCCTATGGAACCTCGGGCCTATTTGCCTAACTCGCCTGAATTTAGTATCATAACAGAACCATGTATTGCCAGGGAAGTGACAGGAGGCATTGTGAATTATGGAAAGATAAGCAAATATCTTGATGAGGGCAATGAAGGGGATTTTCCACAAAGAATTAGAGCATAAATGGAGAACCCTGTGACCCAGTTCTTGATTGGCTTAGCAATCCAACTTTCTTCACGTTGACATCTCCATCTTGAGCCATTTCACCTTCTCTTCTATTACCTTAGAAATATTTAAAGACAAAATATTGCTGAACTTCCCATGGCAAACACCACTCCCCCTGGGATGCCTCTTGGTGGCCCTCCAAACTTGGCCCCTCCACCCACCTCAGCGGACCATGCGAGAACCTCTGGATCATCCTGAACACCAATTTTTCAATGAGCTTACAGATAAACACTGTCTCCTCATCATGCGTCCACATCCTGTGAATGCTACGCAAGATTTTCAAGTGGATCCTCCTAAACACCAGACAAATGGTTGACCTGGTTCATATCACAAGTAGACTTGGTTACGGAAACATCTTCTACATTGGATTCCCAGCCCATGTCCTACGCTGACTCCAAACCACCCAGAATGCCGCAGCCAGGCTCATCCTGAACGTCCTGCGAAATAGCCACATCTTTCCACATCTTTCCACACCTCAACAATCTCCACTGGCTCCCAGTCCAGGAAAGATGTAAGTTCAAGCTCCTCACTCACGCCTAAAAAGCTTTCCACAACACCGGTCCGGCTTACCTCAACCAATGCCTCAACTTCTACCTACCCACCAGACACCTTCATTCTGCATCCCAGCCAAAGGCACTCCTCCCTCGCATCAAGAAGACCAGAAGCAGAGGATGCTCTTTCTCAAACCTCACAGCTGAGACCTTGAGCAACCTCCCGAAACACCTCAGAACCTCCCCCTCCTTCATGGACTTCCAAAGGAACCTCAAGATATGGCTCTTCCAGATGAAATGGGCATGATCTCCTTCTCCTCCCCCTCAGGCCTTCCCTACTCAGTGCCTGGATACCCTCACGGCTGATTAGCCACACTCTACAAATTCACACACCATAATATAACATAAAATAACAGAGCATAGCATAACATAACATAACATACCCTTTCTTTTATATCAAAGAAGATAGGCTATGTTAGTGATCCTGATACGGAAAGTGTAAGCAACTCGTTTCCAAGGATCATTATTTTTGTGGTTGGAAGGGATTGTCGCAGCTTTGGGAAAGGCACACAAGAGGACACTGCATTTAGCTAAGGAGGTAGAACTCTTACCTAGGGAAAGCCCTACTATAGACCTTATACGAGAACCTCTTGATTAGGCACCTCTACTACAGCGTGGTGCTGTTATGACAGAGCAGTGCCAGCTACCAACCTCAGTGTTGAATCCCTGAAATATGCTGGCCCCTACTCTGTTGCACCTCCCACACCTGCGCTGGAGGGTAGGCTGCCTGAACAATCAAGGATGGTATCCCCTCATTATAGGCAGGTTGTGCTACATTCACAGGTGCCCCAAAGCTGTTTGCTGGAGCTACTAATGTGGCCGGCCCTGCGGATACCCCTGCTCTTGGCCCTTGCTGCATAGAGATTTGCCCATTGATTGACTCTCTTGATGGCCTCAGTGATTTTGCCCCATTCTAACTCACATTTTTCTGAACCCTACGCTTGGTAGGGAAAATACTACACTTTGTGCACCCACCCTGCCCCTTCATGTTGGAAGTCATGGCCTGCTGTGAAGACACTCGCCCAAATGGAATCCCTATTTTGGGAACCTCCTTGAAATAGTGACAATAAAGCAGACACATGGTGCAGGCACATGCATATTTTTACATTTAAGCAAACCCAGGCAATGCAAGAGGCAGTACAGGTCCCCTTCAACTGCAAATGCTGTTACCTTTATGGTTCAACTGCCAAAATGTAGCGATTTGCTCACAGCAACTCCTCAAAGAAGCAGCATGACGGGGGCGGAAACCAATGGCCTTTCCCAATGCTCGCTCACAAATCTTTAGCATGAAGCATTGAAAGGGCTTTAATCACTGGACATGCAAACATGCCTCCAACTGATGGCCCACTGCTGTTCTAGATGGCCTCACTTGCGGGATTCGCACTCTTGTGCATTTCATTACAGCCAGCATTCTACTCTGTGAGCAATGCACCCTAGCTTCAACAAAAACAAGGAAAAAAACTGCAGCCCGCATAAAGAAGGCCCATAAAAGGTACTAGATGGCACACCTTTGAAGTGCCCAAACCATAACAAATTAAAAATGCCTCAAGCAGGAAAACATTGGTTGCTCATAAGAATGGGACTCAAACCTCAAATGCAAACATTTGAGTCGTGGATTAGGCCATGTCCTACAGATACCTCAGAACAAAAAGAATTATAAAAACTAAAGCTGCCTTGCCAGAGAAAATTGTACAGGCAATGTGCCTTATCAAAAGGCATCTAAAGAGAATTGACGGCACACAATTAAAGTGCCTCAGTCCAAAAGTTACCGTAAGCACACAATTACAGTGCCCAACACTGTACCGGAATATTACCATTGGTGAAAAAACACACTGGAAATAGAACACATTAACCAGCTGCTTGGGCAAGAATCAGGATGCAAACTCGTGAAGCATCAAAGACACAGATCTTTACCATCTTCTTGTGGTCCACACAGAGTTAATTATATAAAATAAATTAGGCAAATAAGCCTTCTCCCAAAAAACAAAAACGTCACAAACGTTTTGCAATCCTCAATGCCTCGGCCTTCCCCAGCAAAACCACATCACACCCCACCTCAGGAAACTCCCCGTACTGAAGAGATGGCAATTGAAGCTGCTGACCCACGCACCCAAGGCTCTGTACAACCAAGGACCCACCTACATTAACCACTGCCTGAACTTCCACCAACAGTCGAAGACTATGCTCCACCTCTTTTTTACTTGCCCATACTCCCCACATCTACTGAAGCAGAAGTGAAGGTCGCTCCTTCTCCCACATTGCAGCAAAGACGTGGAACAGCCTTCCCATGCACCTCCGGACCATCACCTCACTTCTGGAATTCCGAATGGCCCTCAAGACCTGGCTGTTCAGATAAGCCCCCGGGATCTGCAAGCACCTGGATACCCTATTGGGTGATTAGCCATGTCTTATAAATCCTGATTGATTGATTGAATGAACTAACCACTGCTCCTTTGTACAAAACAAAATAAAGCAAATAAACAATCTAACACATTCCACAACCCCTCATAGAAACGAAGACAATAATGGCTACAGGAGCTCATCTTGAACCCCACCCTGTGAGAATAAAGGGACCTAATATTCACTGCTGTACTACAAAGTTCCACAACAAAATCCTGTAGATTATCCAATGGATGAAGTGGTACGACATAATTGCTACTGCCCAACCGATCTCCCTCACCTGATGAATAATTGTTGATCTCTATGCAAGGGATTAACTGGCACATGCATCAACCGAAATACTGGTCGCAAACGGGCAGATTCTCAGAATCTGCCCCGTTGCGACCAGTATTTCTGCATTTGGGATGCATCATCCCAAATGCAGAAATCGCAATTTAAGGAATCGCAAAATTGCTATTCCTTAATTGTAATTGCATTTAAGGAATCACAAATTGAGATTCCTTAAATGCAATGCATTAAAGTTAAAAAATGTGCGATTTCGCTAATAGGGGAGCAAATTACCATGAAGTTAAACTGCATGGTAATTTGCAAAACTTTGAAAAATGCACTAAAGTTCATTTTTCAAACTTCCATTTACACACACACATGCCCTTGGGGCATGTGTGTGTGCAAGATGTACTCATATGCAGATTTCAGGGTGCAACAGGGTGTCCTTTTGACACCCTGGCACCCTTGAAATAGCTCCCGCTATTAGCCATTCTTTAATAGCGAATCGCTAATAGTGAATATCTTCCCATTCATTCCTATGGGCCTCCTGGCCCATAGGAATGAATAGGTAGGTATTCCTTAATTGCGACTCGCAATTTGCGAGTAGCAATTAAGGAATGTTTAGGAATCGCTATTTATTGAGCGATTTCTACATGCATAGGCAATTGCGATTCCTTAATAGCGATTCCTTAATAATAGCTATTAAGGAATCGCAATTGCCTAGCTTGATGCATGTGCCCCAAAGTCTGGAAGGAACAAAAGAGAAAGCTCAGGGTTCTGCTTGGGTAAATAAACTAATACTCCACCCTCCATTCCTTCCTTGAAGAATCCCTTCAGACCTTTGTCCTCCCACTGGCAACCCAGGCCAATGCTAGATCCAGCAGAGTAATGAGATCCTGCAGCAACTGCATTTTTCGCACAACTATGGATTTGCTGGGTGGGCCACATAATCCATCATCTGCTGCATAGTCTACAGATTTTAACAAAAAAATTGTTTTGAGCTCAAATGGATCAAAAGTTACTAAAAAGAGTGGCAACAAGTGTCTGTGCGTAGTGAAAAGCCCTTGTCAAATGTTTGACTGGTCAGCTTTCAACTACTTATTGCTGTATTTGGGTCTTGAACTAGTACTAAAGTGAAATATTTGCCTAGACATTGTCACCACGTGTAAAAATGACAAAATAATGAAGAAATACTGTGGTAAAATGTGCTGCATTACGCGGCATAACTTTCCTTTTCTTGCTGAATAATTTAGTCAGCTCTGTGGAATAATCTGGGCTTCCCATGCCGCATAATTTCAGTGGCCCTGGCCAATGTCCACTCTCTTAATGGGAACTGGACAAAGGGCAGAGTGGAATGTGCCCATCTCCAGATATCAGCGATGGCGCTATGCAGTGCCCTCTCATACTGGGGCAGAATGGTGGAGCCAGCAAGCTAACTGGGCAGATCATTGCCATCTACTATACCCTCCCCCCACAAATTTGTTTGGCACACGTGCATTCCTGCTGCCACACAGGGCTGGAAGCACACATATCAGTGGCTAATTCCCACAGCAGGACTTCAGACAGCAGGGAAAAGAGATCATAGGGCATTGTGCAGCTATTTTATTTCCTTGCTGCCACTTGAGCAACTGCAGGGAAACATAGTTTCCTGCAGCCTGATGTTCCTTCCATGTTTAGCTGGATCTTCAGCTGCAGGAAAAAAATGATGTGGTAAAATGAACCTATACTGGCCTCAGGCAAATTTGGGAAACTTCATTGTTCTTAAGAGTGAATGTTCCTATAAATTTCCCAAATTTACCCTGCTACACCTGCAAAATTAAAACATCACCCACTCCTAACTCATGGAATTTCTGCACTATCCACATCTATGAGACTTCCATAGACAAGCAGGTAGGACTGCACAGGAACTGCCCCCCTCTGTGTTTGAGATCCATGAAGAGACTAGTGTCACTAGCCGTGAAGAAAGGTGCAGATCCAAAAATGCAGATCATGTGGTGTGGACAGCTCTTCCCAATACTCAAGTAGTTAGACATGAATCCTTCAGAACAGAATGCAGGGAAGTCTTATCTTAATCTGTATTAGACAATTTTTTTATGAGAGTAGTGATGAGAGATTTCTTTTAAAGACTAAAGTAACCGGCTATTGGTGCCAACTCCAAGAAAATCAAAGAAAGCTTCTCACACTTCGAGGAGTTTGACTCAATTCTTTTTCGACAAATATGATTTATGAAAGCACTATTGAAAATCAAGATGTGAGAAGCCTGATTCATCTTCGTCCCTATTCCTCCTCTGCAAACTCCTACTTAGTCTGATGCAGTGCCTCCTAAGGCAATCAATAAATTAACCACCTCACAGGCAGGCCTTTCCCTTCTCTTCCCTACTGTGAGCAGCTCTATTTTGAGACTGGGCCATCTACACAGAGACTAGTTATGCCTTCCTTTCACTGCGAGATATGAGTCAGATTTACCTCCCTCTCTGTATTTTTAGTTTGCGTTTGTCACAGACTCGGTATTGCAAGTGAGATGGCGTAGAAGCCAATCCCTTCCTCTCCCCTAGAGGTCAACTCACTTCCTTGAATGAGGTCATGAATGGTAACATAGACCCAGGCTAAGGGGAAAAGGGTGTGAGGAAATGGGGAAAGAGAGAGAGAGATACTTCTGCATGTTGGCATTTGGAAGATCCTGACTGAGTTCCTAGGCAGAGCATCATGAGTCAGATTTATCGAGGTTAGGTCTCCCCTTATGGGTGAAAGACAGCAGCGGCTCCTCCGTTATGGCGGAGAAGCATTGCCTCGCCTGCTGCGAGCGCAGCAGGCACACACATCAGGGACATCTTAAGGATTTTGGGGGCCCCGGGCCAAACATATTTTGGGGACCCCTGTTCCGAACAGCTTTGAATTAATGATCCAATTTCAACCCTTTCATGTCCTCTTTGCCAGGTCACTGACAGAGCACAAGAACACTTGTCCAAGTTATAAATGTGTTCAGGGATAGTGATGGTTGTTTTCAATATTGTAACTCAGCAGCAGCTCACTAACATTACTGCAAATAATTGTCTGTGACATCCTCCAATTTTTTCATATGTGAGGTCCTGCTTTGCTCTAAACGAAACTTTTTTTATGGATGTTACATGAAACATAACAACATTGTGACTGCAATAAACTCACACACATTAAAAATAAATTAAAGGAAAATGGTATTTAAAACAATCTGCTTAAGAATTATTCAAGGTCATTAGGGAAAAGCTCTCAGCAGAACAGAGCTGGCTTTATCAGGGGGCCCTCTTAAAGGCTGGGGCCCTGGGCCAGAGCCCACTTTGCCCATGCTTTAAAACGTCTCTGACACACATAAATAAAATGGTATTAATACCATTTTATTTTGGTTGAAGGCTCACACTGTTACAGCATGAGGGCAAGCTTGAGGGCAGGGGCGGGGCTGATTCATGCAATTGCACTATTACTGCAGCCCCTACCAGTGCACATGTCAGATTGGCCGGCTGCCTACAGCTGGCCAATCTGACAGGCGCACTTCAGCCTACACAATCCCAGGGCTGAGAAACAGCTGAGGGATTGCAGCCATGGGCCCCCAGCTGCAAAATGAACGCAGGGTTAGCCTGCTCCAACCAATCCTAGAGCTGCTCTGCAGCTCCTGGATTGGTTGGAATCATGTTGCACAAGGGAGAAAGCCCTTCCCTTTCCTGCTGCCTGCTGGAGTCACCGCCGAGGAGAGAGACACCGGACCTGGCTCCGTGCAACATATATAGTGAGTTTTTTGGGCATCGCGCCCTACCATATTTTAATGTTGTGGGCTGCCACTGGTGAAAGAACACAAATACTAGAAGTTCTACAAAAGGAAGGTAAATATCAGACACACACTTACCCAGTGCAAGCATACAATATTCTGTAGCTAGCCCCTGGTGTATCACAGGAGCCGTAGATGAAGATCACTGCAGCACCAGGAAGTAAGGAAGTGGATAGGAAATACAAACTCGACAAAAGGATAAGCAAGAGGCTAATAAGACACAACAGTTGAGAGAACAAGTTAACTGAGGGAACTGAACAGAGGGAAAGCGACGAAAGTGAAGGAATTAGTAAAGTCAAGTGCAAACTAATACGAATAGTGAGGAGTCACAACAATCAATGTTGGCAGACAAGTGTGCTCAGTGTCAGGCATAAATACTCTAACTTCCACTACTGATCTGGAAGCATGTCTCTGTGTGCTGGTTAAGCCTGGGCGGTAAAATCAGCTCCGCTCGCGGAATTTGCGGAATTTTGGCAATTCCGTGTTCCACGGAGAACTCGGAATTGCCGAAAATTCTGCGATCCGCAGCGTAGCAGAATTTTTTCCTTGTTCGCACTTTCAAAATGCGTGTTCATGCACGCGGTAGCGACTTACCGGGATCCCTGCGTTCGCCGACGAGTTTTCCTATCCGTTCGTGTGCGCCACGAGATTTTGGTAGCCGGCCGTGCGATCCCGCGAGAGTGTGCGATCGCGAACATGTCATTCGGACGCGCCATCGGACATCCGCGTTCGCGAACAGGAAACACGCATCGCGAACGGGCGGGACAAGTGAAACAAGATGGCTGCGCCAATTGGCGACCGCATGGGGAAGTTCGCGAGATATTTCCCCCCGAACATGCAAACAGCGTCCCCGAACAGGAAAAACGCATTGCGAACGGGCGGAACAAGCAATTCCGCGTGCTCGCGGAATTCTGCGTAGCTCGCGGAGATTTTTTACATCTTCGCGGAACTTTGGTTAAAACGCGACTACGCAAATTCTGCCCAGGCCTAGTGCTGGTCCTCAAGTTGCTAGAGCTTCAAATTTGACTCTGGGAAATGTAGTTTTGTGTGTAAACCTGTGTAATGTAATTTCCATTGTCCTGTGTGCCATCTCTTTCAAGTTTGCCTTCTCTTGTGCCATACTGTGTCTTGTGAACTGACAAGACTGACCTTTGAATCATTCACTTTTCCACTATATCCCACAAAGAGATTAAGCATGACCAGGGAAAAGGATGTCTGTACCATAAGTAGTGCATTGAGGGATTTTAGCATCTTGAGTTGTACGAAACAAGAGTTTGAGACTTTAAAGATTGATCTCTCTAACGATAGGCCAGTATCTATCGAGATGTCCAGAGTGCGGATCGATTTAGTAGGGGCGGGTGAAGGATCGATGATCTGAGACCAAACAATGCTTCCCCATTCGAGATGTTCATGACAGTAAGCAAGTGTTCCTTCTTGGTATAACTTCACATTAAGAAAGTCTTTAGAATCCACCCTCTGACAAGGGCAAAGTTCGTTGTATGTCATCTGCATCCATGTAAACCCTGACACCTGCTGAATACAGGACTGCAGCAAGGGTCTTCATGGACATGTTGAATGGATCCCTCAAAAAATGGAACAATACATTTTAACTCAAGGATATCAAGTAACTTCCGAACCCCCAGCTGTCACCCCAAACCTTGAGCGACCCTCCACCACTGAGACGTCTAGATCTTCCGCCAAGCATACTCCACAAACACCACCATGCTCCCATCACCGTTTCGGTACACACAGGTCGATTGTGTTTGGAAGTATTAGAATTGCTTTGAATTCAAACTAAAAATGGCAACAGCACTTTAAGAAAAAAAATTCTCAAAGGCTAGTGGGAGCACATAAGCAAACTACAATACCTTTATATAACTGTGCATTTTACTAATTAATTGCATTAACTGTGTTATCTGTTTCCATACTTTTAAGATTACCTGTTAAGCTGGTGTATGAAATATTAGGTTTTTTCACTATTAAAAGAAGTAAATAAAATAGTTTTCTGGTCTTGAACGCTCAGCTTTAGTGGACTCAACTTCAAACAATTAACTAAGTGCCTATGGAGTACCTTGTTCTATAGCCAGGCTTTTCCTTCTAAACGCGCAGTAAAACAAAACAATAAAGCAAGTTTGCCCCATCACTGTGCGAACGCAGGCAAATTAAACAGTAAATCGAAAAGAGACCCTGCCGTACACGCTCAGGTTGTTCCAAACGCACTGTGCCTCAGACGCAGCCAGTGTCTGCAGCCACTGTTCCCATCTTTAGTGCACTGACATCATTCGTGCTCTCTGTTGAACAAAGGCAGCAATGATTTTAGACATTTATTTTTTTGCTCCTTCATTTTCACCAGACAGAAAGACGAGTCATCAGAGCAGTTCTTAAGCCATTGACATCTCAAAACTCTCTTTACAAGCCTCAGCATTGAAAATCAGCTCCCGTGGGCCTCTTTCCCCACCAGACAGCTACCGGTATGCAAAGAAGCAGAAGATGCCAAGACATTACAGGATTATACGTCATTACAAGTTCAGCTTCATATTTAAATATAATTTTCTTGCAAACATTAAATATCATGCCATCTCTGAATAGCTGGTCTAGGAGACAAAGTGACAGCTCAAAAGTGAAACATGTGACTGTGTTTTTCTTCTTCAGTGGCACAGACATTGTCAGTAGTTGAAGGCAGTGTGAAGGAGTGCAACGGAAAGTGCTAGACACCTTCTGTAATCCTTACTGTTCAAGTTGTGAGACAGTTATACCCAATGTCTAGTAGAACATAGTCACTTTACAGCTCCCACATTATGCTGCAAGACTATGGTCTTGACTAAATTTATCTTGCGAGCTATTCATCTTTGGTGGCGTTTTTTTCCTGTATTTCTTCATACGCTTCCATTTATTGGTCATTTCTCTGCCAGTTTGAGAAAGGCCTCATCAGTGAGGCCTTATCAGAGAGGCCTCGTCAGTGAGGCCTCATCAGTGAGGCCTCATCAGTGAGGTATAGCTTGATTCCTATGGTACAGTGAGCACAGGACCCATATGTGAGCATACCTGTCACACTTAGGTTGTTGCATTGAGAAAAACAAAAAGATGATGGGTTGAATAATTACATTATTCTTAGTTACTGGTAATTGCTTGTGCTGCATTCCATTCTATAGTTTTTTTGCCTGCTATGGGTCTGGCACTTTGAAGAGGACTAAATAGGTGACCTTATATGTACTCTGTAAAAATCAGAGAAGGTTGAGGAAGTCAAAATTCCCAAGTGTGTCCTATTGAAGGACGCCACTTTATTCAATATCCATCATGCACCACAGGCAGTGTTCTACCTCCTATGAAAATGAGAAAGAACTTGAGTAGGCATGAAACATAAAATTAACAGGAAAATCATTCATGCTCTAGTTTAAAAAAAAAAAAACTCTATTGTAGTAGTATGGAGTGTCTCCTTTAAGAAAAACAAAAGTGGATTACAAATCTACCCCAACTTCGTTTGCTGTCTTTGGACTGATATCATAATCTTGATACCCGATTATTATTTGCTACCGGGGCTGGTATACCCTCTTAGGTGTTAACACAAAGTCTATTAGTATCATATTTGTGAAGCATGCACTGCCCTCCACTGTTACAACACTCAGCAAAGTATAGTGAATTCAGGCAATGCTAGGTCTTATTACTACTCAGGCATATCAATCATTATCATTATGATTACATATTATGTTATTGCTGACATATAATATTGATAGTGTACCTATATAGCCTTCAGCTTACACCGTGGCCATCCTGAGGTGTAGTATGGAGCTGGAGTGGTAAGTAGAGTGCACCATCTCAGTAGTATTAGAGCCAAAGGCATGCTTCAATAGGAGTGAAGTCATGTGATAATTATAAATGACACGTCTAAGGTCCTGTGGTTGGTCTATGTGTGCAACTCTAAAACTGCAAATTGAGAGACTTTCAGAACTCTATTTTACTGTCATTTTACTCCAGAACTGAAGTGGAAAAAAAGCCAAAAGGGAAAATATCCGGAAGTCTGCAAACTCTTTTATGCTAATTTCCCATACTGAGCCATTCCACTTCATCGCTAAGCCAATGTAGTCAGTGCAGAGACTATAGGTCTACATCTACATCCAGGATGTAGGGGCCTGATTCCTTTCCAGTATCACCGTACAGTGGCACGTTTCCTCATCATGTTGTTGTTCCCTAAAGTAATCAATTTAATGGTTGGATTACAGCATTTAAAAATATTATTTTGCTCTAAAATTCTGACATTTACTCTATGGATGCCCATGACAACATATTGCTTGGCATAGGGATAAGGGATCACTTATATCCCGTTCATGCTGTTTAAGTTTATTGTTGTTTTTGGACACAGAGAGTAATCAAACCTATCTGGACCTCTTTACTGTGTGTGGTGTTTTGATACGCACAATATCCACCAAATGGCAACATGGAAATTCCTCCTTTACTTGGGGAAGTCCACAATGGGTGTTGTGGAGAGGGATAGATGACATCTCTGAACCAATATCTGCAAAATCTGAACTGTCTCTGAAGTTAAGCCCCACAAAAATGACCATCTAGGAGGTGGCAATCTCTTGTCACCCACATTTAGAAAAGTGCTTGGGCATTTGAAAAACGTTTTAGATTTGTTCACCTGTCAATTGTATGTGTTGGCAACTGTTCCACTTTCCTCTGGCTCTTAGACTCTAGAAGCCAATCCCAGGGATTATTTCATGCCGTTTTATAAACTTTCCTGATCACGTTGCAAGGATAATCCACATTTTGTAAACTACCATCAGAATGGATGACTAGGTATCAAAATCTGTTTAATGGGCAAGATTTCCCATCTGGTTCAAAGGTGAAAGCTGTTGAATCCGAGTAGTCACTTCCCCAAAGTCATTTTTGATCTCCATAAGTCCATAAATGGTAACTCAGTGTTGCTATGAGTCTCTGTAAACTCAAATCAGGGACCTGAGTTATTAATGTGTCATGATCCACAGTCCACGCTCATCTGTATATGATATGATACAGATTTATAAAGCTCCCTAAAACCTGCAGGTGCCAAAGCGCTGGAGTGAGACAGACTGGTCAACAGGAGCAGAGCAGCTGAGAAATCAAGGAGTCTATGATGAAAAGAGCCAGGTTTTCAAATGTTTTTATATGCGAGACAGGCACAAAGAAGCGCTCCTCCAAACTTCTCAGGTGTTCTAGTCTTCCCTATCAGAGGAGGTCAGGGATATGCAGCTGCTTGATGTGAGACTTTATGGCTGTAATGTCTGAATTATGTGAAACACACAAATAGACATTGACATTACATGTCCATGAATGCCACAGGACTCTCACAAGACTTGCAATGGTGGCGGTCATCTTAAATTCATGGACTATACATTCTTTGTGTTTTAGAGTGTTCCTTGCTAGGCAATTGAGATACTTAGTGGCTGCAGCCAGACACTTATTGCCAGATGATTGGAAGATTAGTAGATTAGGTCCCAGATTAGGTACCAGTAGGAACAAGAGAATAAGAACCAGGAGGTCCGGGACAGGACCAGGAGGAGCAGACACAGATGGATCAGGAGCAGGAAAAAGATCAGGAGGGAGAGGAAGGCAAGGTGGGGCAGGAGGACCAGGAGAAAGAAAAAGACTAGAACAGGAGAAGAAGGACCAGAAAGAGGCAGATCAAGAGTAGGGCCAGGGTCACGGAGACCAGGAGGAGGTGGAACAGAAGGTTTAAGTTGTGTAGGATCAGATATGAAGTTTAGGGACGGGACCAGGGCCCTGAGAAGCACCAGTGAGGGGGCAGGTTGGGGAGAACCAGGACATAAAGGGACAAGACTATGACCCAGTAATAGAGCAGGGCCAGGAGAAGGATATTAAGGAAGAGGAAGAAAAGGATGATGATGATGATGACACAGAAGGCCGTTATATTAAAATAAAATTCAAAGAACGTATGTGCTTTCTTTGTGGGAGGTGCATGTTTATGCAGCTGTGAATATCATGCCAGTAATTGCTGACTGTTGTGATGATTATGAGCTGCAAACAGTTCTGCTGGGTGAAAGAAATCTCCTCAAGGGGAATTGAAAATAATGTTTTTCATTAAACATTAAATACTCGAAGGGCCTAGAAGTGATCCCTCCAACATGTAGAAAACTTCTCCTGACTCAAATAACACAAATCTTTCAAGAAAATGATATCTTAAAACCACCGACACAACATAAACATCAAATTATGTTTTAAATATATTATTTTTCATATATCAAAACATGCATTTATATCTCTTTTCATATTGCTCTTGTCAATGGCTGTCCAGAAAACATAAGGAAAAATACATCACGTTAACATTTACATAGTGAAAATCTAAAATCTCCCAGTGATCACATACACAAACATGAGACCGTGGAACCACATATAATCAAAATGTCCCAAAGTTTTTCGTTCAGTGTATCCTTATAGCTTCATAACAGCTTCCAAGGATAGCTGACATAGGACATAACGTAATGTCCTCAACGTTTTGACCCTGTGTTCAAGTGTTATTGACTATACATCATGGCGTGTCTTCCTCAGGACTAAAACAGACCAAAGGGCAGCCTTAAAAGTATTCAAAGAAAGACACATATGACGTGTCCCGAACGGTATCCGTTAGTTATGTACCATGACATCTCAGACCCCAGCCGGGGTTCACTCGATGTGGGCATGGGGTTCATTTGTCTTGATCAGTTATCCTCCTTCAATTGTAGTCCTCTTGGCCCAATTGTGGCTTCATTTGTTTCCGATTTAGAATGTGAGCAGCAGCAGCACCTGTCTTGTCTGCTGTCTTCCTGCAGGAGGACAGCAGACAAGACAGGTGCTGCTGATGGTCACATTCTAAATCGGGAACAAATTAAGCAATAGCCTCTTTGCAGAAATTGTACACGGATTTCATAGATAACCAAACCTTTCCTTGTCTGCCACAGCAGGAAACTTTTAGGAATAGGCAAAGTATTTCGATCTTTCCACATAAAGAAATATTTGCTGCTTGTTTTGACAGTTTTCACAGTATGAATATCCTGTTATCTTCACCACGAAATGATACAACAGCTGGGCTTGTACCTTGATGTTGCATAAGTTTCCTATGATGAAAGAGGGGCAAGTAAATGGAATTCATTCTCACGGTATAATTTTTAACAGAAGTGAAGAGAGCTAATACTGGTTACAGAAAGGACAAAAATAGAACTGTGGAGGCAGTGGAATGTCGGTGCATCACGGAGCACTGCAGGCAGTGTAATCACTGGCTTCCTGCCTGTCATATTTTGGCAGGATGCCAGAGCCTCTGAAGAAGACCCGTCACAGCTCCACTGGACCAGTATCACCCTGTTCCACAGAGCCCCCTGCAGGAATTAGCCTGCATCGACCCCGTGTCAAAAGCCCAACACTAACTGCCTGTATAGAAGTATATGTTTTGGGATATTTTTTATGATTCACATTCCCACTAATCAGTTCCCAAATGTGTGAAGGCAGCAAAGATGCCAAGCTACTTATAAGCATTTAACAATCCTAATTTGAGCACAATTTATTAGTACACTGAAGATATATATCCATAGTGGACTCTGCAATGTCCCACCAATGACAGCCTGTCGCGTCATTTACCCCTGCAAATTACTGATATCCCGATTTTAAACTCCATTTGTATCTGTAAAGATAACGGTTTAAAAGTTTCTAAATACTTCTGAAACTCATATCAAGCTCATCATTTCCTGCACCAGAATACGTATCACCATCCCTCCAACCTATCCCACATCATCGATCTTAGAAAAGAGTATACATTGTTAGCCGGATATACGTCATCACTACCTAAACCAGAAACAATTTGGATCTGCAGCCTGTGGTGGTAAACAAAGCTCCGTTTTCTCTTGTGCACCACATTTTGTCCGAGCATATTAAGAGCTCACTATATAAAAATAACTCTATTTTTGTCACTCAAAGGAATTTGTGCAGTGCTTTTTACAGAGTTGATGGAGTTCTTGGCCTTTGGTGTCAGACTTCTTTGCTGCCTTCCAAGGCAGGGCTAATGGCCAAGGTCTTCTCAGGTGATCCGCACTCATGGTATATCAGTGACGTGAGACCTCGGAAGGCATGTGTGTGCCCTGAGGTGCCTGAAGGTACCAGGGGTGCACCTGGAAGCCTGAGGGTTCTCTTGGGTGACTTGGTTGGTGGTGTTGAGAGACTGAGGTACGGACCATAGGACTTTGTAGTAATTTCCTACATCCAAGTATTCTGAATTCACTCTTGTGCAAGAACCTCTTAGGTATACAAATATGTGTAAATCAATTATGTGAACCCTGGAGACATCCTGGGTTTATGTGCAGAGCCGCTCCTGGTTATGGAGTGCATGTAGAAACTCTAACTATGCCCACCTACTAATATTGTGTTCGAAAGTGTGATGAATGGCTGCAATCTATACCACCTGGTTGGACGTTTGACTTTATGAGCAGCGCGAGATGTGGGAAGCAAGCCTGTTTCACAAGAGCATGGCCAGCAAAATGATGTACCAAGAAGAGTTGTGCTTCCTGTTCAACCACACTGACACAGTTCAGAGCCTCAAAGACGGAAAAACACACAGGTCTGGGATAAATCCAAGACTGTGAGCATCTCCTTAAACAGCTAAGGATTGTTGCTGAGATCATCTATGCTCATCTTGACACCACTTATTAAAAGAGCATTTACACCACTGGTACCTCTCTAGAAAATGTATCTGACTGTACTCCATTTTATGCTCCTATTTCTTACCAGGCACCGCTAGGTACGCCAGTTGGCATGCCTTCTCTAAACTGTGCTGTGTAAATTCATAGCACAGGTCTTGAATTTGTTCAGGAGGCATGTATTGTTCTTTCTAAGTCACAGATTCCAAGTGGGAAAAAACGATTTTGTGGTTATGTTGGAAAGGCGAATGTTGCAGGGGCCAATGATTGCAGCATGTTCAGTTTGTGTCACCCCTGAGCATGTTTAAAAAAAATGCAAGATGACCCAGTCTGGCAATGTCAGCTTCCTCGCAGAGTGCCTTGCTAGCTTTTCTAGCTCGGATCCTGATTCCTTCATTTTAAAGACACGCAAAGACCCGGTGATTAAGTCAAATCTGAAGCAAGAAAGAGAGTAGTTGCTTGGCATGTTTAGATAATAGCAGGGCCTGTGGAATAAATGACCACCTACCAAGCTAGTTGTAAGTGCTTTAGGAGTCGTAACTGGGGATTAAAGTCTTACCTGCTCTTCACGATGGATCATGGCCAAGAAATCCATTCTTCTGGGTATATGTAATGAGGGGAGTACAAACCTCTGCTTTTAGAAGTATTGGTACTAGTTTGTCTTCTCTCCAGCCCCTTTGGTTCTGGTCTTGCCTGTACGTGTCCCCCTTGTCAGCCTGAGAGTCTGGGTTTACAGTCTCTCCTTCCACATCTTGGTTGACTGGCCAGAACCTGGGTTCATGTTATTCTTCCACTCTCTTCATGGACACCTCTTCAGGTAGAACAGCCTCAGGAACACTCTCACTGGACTCCATCAATGGACATGCAGCTGACTCCTCACCAAAGTCTAGTTCCCGCCTTTCTTATCACCAGTATATTATTTGTAGCATCGAGGCTCTACACAGGTCACATGTAATCCGACATTCTCAGCCACATCTTGGTCATTTCTTCTCTAGAGAAAGCTCTGGTCACCAAATCAGCATACTACACACACACACACACACGTGTAGAGGAATCACTTGGATCTCATGTCTTACTAGGAAAATGCCACCAGGCATGAGTCAATAGTTTGAGATGTCTAACTTGTTTGACTCTTTCTCTGCACCTTCAGATGTTCACGCCTAGGTCACTAGCCAGCGCATGGGCTCTGGAGTTCTCTACTGCCCTCTCTGGCCTGTTCATGTTATCTTCAGTGGAAAAGCCAAATGGGTGGAGAGAGCATGCAGCCAATAGCAACAATCATCTCATTGGCTGCAGGACATGAATGCCCATCTCAGGCAGTGCACGATAATGGGGCTTTTAAGTAGAACTACCCATCTGCCCCGCATGTGACTGTGAAACACAAGCGTAGGCTAACAGACCAAAAAACAAGCTACACATTCCATGACTAAAAACCTTCGAAACATTTGGGGAAACTATTCTCAGGTTCTCCTCAGCTATGTACATGGTCTCTCATACACTTCTACAGTATCCTGTCCAACTCTTTCGCTTTCTATGACTCCGAGCTAAATCTGTAAATCTGTATTACAGCAGCAGAAGCTTTGTCACTTTAGAGCATTTGCAGTGTTTAATTTGAGCCGCTGGTTGCGGGTTGGGGGGGGGGCACTGGCACTCATTTGCGAGGAGTAGCACTTATTTTTACTCATCAGACTTTGACCCAGAGCACGAGAGTAAGTGAAAGACAGAAGCACTGTGACAAAGACAGAAAGCAGCATGCTAGAGTGAGATAAAAAGGCGGGAAATGTCTGGTGGTGGGTTGAAGACTACACAGCCTTGGCAGTTCCAGCCACCGGCACTTATTCTTTCACAAATTAAGCACTGAAATCAGCACATCAGAATACACACCACCTCTCTGCACACAACATCATCAGACCATGGTGTACCCAAACACTCACATATCCCAGCAGTGACCTCCAATGTGTAGTACTTCCTTGCTGTTTCATAGGCTCTCCTAGGTCTGCATCTGTGTTGGCGCTGACCTGCACTGGAGAAGGCTCACATCCTGATCTGCATCATGTACTTCCGGAGGAGTAATCATTATCATGCATGAGCATTCAAAGGGCCTCCATCTTGGTGAATGGGGTGCAGGAATCTCTCCAGGTGAAGCCACTCTTGTAGAATAATCAATAAAGATGGTTGGGTTTAGATCTCAGGAAATTTTAATACATGAGGATCATCTCAGAAGGTTAAAACATAAATATGTGTTGGCCTCGGTTCTCTGGAAAGCAGGTAATATAAACCCTCACTCGGGTCACACAATCACTTTGAAAATCACACCCAAAAGCTTATGGGGCTCACAGGCAAAGACACATACACACATATGAGGTACCATTCCTTTGACGCCTTCTACTCTGAGCAAGAACGTCTCATACCCCGAGGCAGAGACAACCCACAAGTGTCCTATCCCTCCTCTGGAGCTGGAAGAACAGCAAAAGGTGACACTGAAATAAGCGCACATGAACATGTGTCATGTCAGGCCTTACTACGTCACTTTGGGTCCACCTATTATTGGGATATGCATTGAATTCCAGGAGGAAAAGCATGAGGCATTTGCCACTGGGTAAGAACCAATGTGCCCACATGAACATGTGTCATGTCAGGCCTTACTACGTCACTTTGGGTCCACCTATTATTGGGATATGCATTGAATTCCAAGAGGAAAAGCATGAGGCATTTGTCACTGGGTAAGAACCAATGTTGCATAAAATTCCAGTTGCTTAGCACAGGAAATAGAATTCCGCCCGGGGTCTCGAAATTGACTGCCTGTGTTGGAAGCAGCACATTACCTACTTCCTCCCTACACAGGAATCAGGGGGTCAGGGTCCAATGACACCTCTCCATCCTCTCACTCACTATTGCTTAGTGAGGGCTCCTGGTGCACCGAGCCTCTGTGAACCCGATCACTGATGGCTAAGCCAGGGCTAGTACCAGGCACTCCATCCCACGTGTCGAGGAGGGTCCAAATCAACTTTCAGGAGGAAGCCCCCCTCTCTCTACTGCCTACTGAAGAAGGTCTCGGTCCCCCAGTAGGATAAAGGCCCCAAAGGACTGCCCCACCTCCCCGCAGTGTCCCATGAGCACATCTGTTTGCACTAACCAGCTGACAGCAAATTCAACCATTAGGACATTTCTAACTCTGACATATACTATCTCCTGCTAAGTGACCAAATCAGATCACAGCCCGCCCTGTTAATCATTCTGGAATTGCTCTGGCTTACAGTCTTTTAAGATTTGAATAAAGAAGAAACTCTTTATTGTTTGGTTAATTAAAACCGTAACAATGTTACATACAAATATATTTTTATAAGCATAGTAAAACACATTAGACACATGTGACTTCCTTAAATGAGGATTAAAATAGCCATTCAGTATAATACAAAAAGGTTTGTTTATATTGTCCGTTAAACTGGTACACTTTGTAAGGCTAATTCATGATACTTTACAAACTTTAGCAGCTTACAGTTCAGTCGAGTGTCTAATGGATGGATACATATGAGGTACATATGATGGATGGATGGATTTAAGATCTAATTGTTAATTGTTATTTTAGAAAGAACCTTTCTTGAAAGTTTTCTGTTTTTAACCATGACCAAATGTATTTCCTATGCATATTTATTGTAATAATTTTTCATTAATACAATAAAGCTTATTTATTCATTTACCTTCTCTTTACTTTCTCAGCAGTGAAACCGAGTTAAAAGCTGCTCCAGACACGCTGTGGTCACACTAATGTATACACAGAAGGAAAGGCAGCCATACACTTCAGTTGTGACTAGACATCACAACACACTTGAAGCCCCCGCTGTGACCCCTCCCGTGACTATGTAGTCTGCTGCTATGTTTCTGTTTTTTTGATCTACTATATAAATGCTAATAGTGCCACAAATTAAAGTATAAACAATAAATAAATGTAAAAAAATATTTTGTACATTAATACATAAGCATTAGAAGCAGCTTACTGCTTCCGTCTCCACTACTTTGTTAGGTATTGTTGTCAGTAATTAGAACTTGCAAGAGAGAGAGAGGGACATTTGTATTTAGGCACAACTGGAATTGGACATTTCTGGAAATAAACCTTTTTGAAAAGCTGAACCCAAAGGCTGCACAAACACCAGCTGTTTAAACCTCCCCTGCATTACTAATTTGGCATGTGTTCAGATAGGCGACTGGTTAATGAGTCGACATTGCACACAAACAAATTGTTCACTATAGAACGGTGCCTTATTTTCCTAAAACCACAACCACACGAGGAAGCGTGGGTGAAGATGGGCAGAGCGAGGATTGCAGGGAACCATATTACGTCATGCTGTCTGTTCTGCGAGGATTGGTCGAGGAGTCCTGGAACAGCGTTTAAATAGCGGGAGACGACAGAGAAGGAGCAGAGACCTCGGCAACCTTTCCGACAGTCCTGACCCCCGCCTCCTTCAGCTCAACCAGGCTTGCGGATTCACCAGCAGAGAGCCCAGTCTCCTGACCTGTACGAAAAGGAAAGGTAATGTGCCTTTATTGCAGAGGATTTATGCATGCATTTGAAGTACCTAGGCTTGATGCAAGTTTCGCCTGTGCAACCAAACCTGCTATCTTTAAAATATTTAGCCAACTGTAGCATCTCAAACATGTGTGTTGAAAATGTTTTATTTCACAATGTATTCAGCACATTTGGTCACTCTGCCACTAACCAGTGCACCCAGTACGTCTGTACTTGTTGCAGTGGTCAGTGGTGGCAGTTTTGAAACAGAATCTCTGAAAGAAATCAAGAGTTATGTGCAACTAGGGTACATCCAGAAACTAAGGAAAGTCTCTAGGAGCTACATTACAGACAATATGGGTAGAACACACTGCAGATGAAGCCAATGTTGGGTTTTTTCACTTTCCACTGGAATTAAACACCGACCTCATTACCGTGGTGCTCATGGGTTCTACTGGTTTCACTCTGTGTGAGGTTAGAGGGCCACTCTATTTGTAATTTTGACAATGTCAATAGGTCTGCCTTATAACTGAAAGTGCCTTGTCAGTCATTGCTGAGTCTAGGCACTAAATAAGTCATCACATATGCACTCTATCACTAATTCTTACATGCATGCATCTTCTCATCCAGTCACTGACTCATTCTTACATTCACTCACTTACCCATCCACAATACATCGTACACACAAACTCAACAAGTATATGCAAGATAGAATAATAAATGTAGAAAAAAGAAAGCCTGCTGCCACCTGTACGAGGTGGGCATATGTTTGCAATTAAAAAAAAGTTACACCTAGCAGAAAGTGGCTATCTTGCAATGGTGTTGTACCCTGTGTTTTGTTATTTTTAAGTTCTAACATGTTCACCAAGCATAGAAGAAACATGTTAGCCATCTTGGAATAGTAATACAATGCTACACTGACAAAAATACCATTCCAAGGTGGCAGCCCTGCTTAGAAGCAGTGGGCACACTGCTGATGAAATAAGACGCAGCGTATGGCACATGAATTTAATGAGAAGAGAGCAGCCCAGTACCACTGTCTGTGGGGATGCACTTTGCTCTAAAAAAGAGTTGAGAAGGAAAAAAAAATGAAAGGGGCCCTTTGATAGAAGAAACTGTAAAATGAAAGAATTGGCCCACCAACCCTAGCATAAAATCACACTCATTTTCAGGCTGATGTGCACATGTGATCAGGCAAAATTCCCTTAATCACAGGTCAACAGATCCAATAGCTGAAGAGGGCTGACCCATTGTCCTATGCTATATACTTTCATGGATAAAAGTAGAGTTAGAATAACACTTGAACAAACCACTGGCAGAGGAGGTCTGACCTAAAGCCCTCCTATGTAAGTATACATATGTATGT
This sequence comes from Calotriton arnoldi, assembly GCA_963921515.1. Taxonomy (NCBI): domain Eukaryota; kingdom Metazoa; phylum Chordata; class Amphibia; order Caudata; family Salamandridae; genus Calotriton; species Calotriton arnoldi. The sequence continues at coordinate 1,295,282 of CAWUFW010003708.1, forward strand.
ATATATTTTGTAGTGGTTTTTTATCACAAGAACCTGGCAGACAATTCAACCTTTTAGCCTCTCGTAAGCAAATCTAGCAAATCTTCTACCCCAGGGTTTACCAAATGGGACAAATGACACCAACCCCCATGCCTACTAAGGTAATCTGTAAGGTTGCATGGCATGTAGTAACATACCTGTGTAATGGTTTTAACATGATGGAATAACAATCTACTCTTAAGGCCTATTTAACATATGCTTTATACAATAAATAACATACATCTACTTCCTTTGGCATAACTTTTCATAATAATAAGATCAATCATCTGACATAATTTTTCCCAATGAATCACTTAGGCTTATAGTCATAACAATTGACTTGTCACTATAACCAAATGAATCCTACTGTATTGAACAGTAAACCTGCCCATAAACAAGCCAGCAGCCATACATTCATATAATTAAAAATAGCTGTAAATGTACAGTTGGCACAACAATATACCCTACTAAGAATATCTAACAAGGATTATCACAGTGCAAATCTTCTACTCTCAACGTTCGTCAAATGGGGTAATTGACACCAAACATATTCCCTACCAAGGTGATTTGTGAGATTCCATGCAATAAAATACCTGTCTACAGGCTTTAAAACAGTGTAATACCAATGAACTCTTACAGCTCTATTGGCTTTAACATATTCTTTACAGAGATAGGCCTACTAGCTTTGTTGTAACTTTCATAATAAACAAATCCTTCCTATGGCAGGTGACATAACTTTTCAAGTTGAATGAATTTGGCCCCTAACTTTTATCATTGGCTTGTTACCATAACTAGCTTAGGCCTACTGTATTGCACATATGATTTCCCACAAGGCAACCATCAGGCATGTATTCAAGAATTCTTTTTTTCAGTGGGAGCACATGGCTTCTGCTCAAACATATGCTGTTCTCAGTGTTTTATAAAGGAAAATGGGCCTGGCCTGCTATTGTAGTGGCTGTTTCAATGAATAAACAGACTTCAAACCATTTATCTTTTTTACATGGTCTGGGTAATTTAATTACCAACGTTTTTAGGGAAACATGTGTTTTCACAAATTCAACTTTTTCAAACAGTGTCCGTAGAAAGACACACAACACCTTGTTCCGTAGTTTCAAATTAACATATATAACATATACTGTGAACAAAATAAATCACATGTATTAAGACAAGACATTATAATACAAAAAAGCCAGTCGATAATTTAAACCATAAGCAACAACCACTTCTCCTAGTACATCAATTTACATACAAAATACAGGGGTTGTTGCACTCCTAGGTTAACGTTTGTGGATCCAATGTGCATAAAACTCAAACAACATGCTACATCTGGACAATTATTATTTAAATAACCAGGCAGTAAGGAAAACGCCGACGTGTTTCGAATCCCCTATTTCTTTGTGGGATTCTCATCAGGGCTGTGGACTGGACAGGACGTTTTCTGGAAAGACCAGAAAGAATTTAAATTAAAATATGAATCAGTATGACCTTAGGTGCACTATGAGCGAAAAGGGTGAAATTCAAGAATGAAAAATAAATTTGTTTTACCTTTGCTTTGACCTTTGATTCAGGGGATAGCTCTGAAAGATCTAATCTGTAATCAGCACGTGGATAGACAAAGCCTCCCTCTCAGTGCTTTGAAAGCTCTTTTTCTGTTGATCACATAAGTAGTCTCGTGACATCTCTGGTGTCAAGTCAAATGCAAAGAGCAGATGCAAGGATTAAGACATGGGCTACTAGCAAAATTGTAACACATTTCAGAGGAGACCAGGCAAACAGTGACTGAAGCTTGTGACTTGGTCAAACACAAAACTTTTTATTGTTTCAGCTAAAAGCCATCCATTACAAACCAAACATGAAAACAATTACACCAACAATTGAGTAAGGTTCATAACAATATACACCCAACCAAGATTAAAATCCAATCCTAATACAATTAAAAACCGTGGTTAAACAGGGCTACTTGCTATTAAAATTTCTATTAAATTTGCTATGTAAACAACCATGAAGACCAAAAGTAAATTTGCTACTGAAAGGTAAATAGATGATAAGTAAGTCCTGTAGCTTAATGCCAAGGTATGTTTATGGCTTGTCATACCAGGCCCTGAACAGGAGCCGCATTCTACCACTGATCAAACCACAGTTTTGCACACAAAAAAAGAAAACAAAGTGAGTGATAGTTTTAATTCCATCCATTTTAACATTACAGAAGCAGTCGGTGCACTGTTTAGTCTTTAACAATGAATCTAACCAGATATGGTGGTTCAGAGGTTCGTACATGCCTGAGTGCCAGATGATTTTCTCATGACTGCATTTTAGTAGAGGTTCGCAGAGGCCCTCAACTACATCACTGGGTAATTGTAGCCCAGATCACTAATGATCACACTAAGGGGCATATGTTCACAATGAAGTGACGGAGTGTGACGTTGGCCTTCCTGGCTTAACGCCGCACTCCGCCACTTCTGAAACACAGGGCTGCACCATATTTACAACAATATGGTGCAGCCCTGTGTTTCCCCCTGCGCTGGCGCTAAACTTAGATTCCTAGCGCCAAAGCAGGCACCCTTGCACTATAGTGCAAGGGTGTCTGCGTTGAGGGGAAGATTGTTTATGTGCAGGAAGGTCTCCCTTCCTGCACATAAACAATCTTCCCCTCAACGCAGGAGAAATAAAACATTTCTCCTCGTTTCGCCTGTTTAAGACCAAGTTCTTGCTGGTCTTAATTTTGGCGCTGCCTCCTATTTATGCCTCTTTTGTAAATAGGGGCCAGCGTCAAAATCAATGGGTGTTTTGGTGGAACGCCCACCGGTCCACCCATTTCCTTCCCCTTTCAAGCTAAGTACAGCGTGCAAGGGTGCCTTATTTACAAGGCAGCGTTAAGTGGCTTAACACTGCCTTGTAAATAAGGTGAAGCTCCTATCGCGATCCCAACGTCACTAAAAGGCGATAGGGGCTTGTAAATATCCAAATGGAGGTTCGGTTAGGCCAATGAGATTTAATATTAATTGGCCTCCTCCTAATTACTGATAGGCATCGGTCCCTCCCTCTTAATGGCAATCTAAGCACAGAGGTGAAGAACTGAATGAGTATGAATACCAAATTACAAGCATCTCAAGTCTCACTCATTTGGAGGGTGGGTGGCCCTATAGAAGGCCACGCCAGTCCAAGTCTATTAAAAGAGCCCCATATGCTTTAATGGATTCTTGTGTTTTAACATTAAAACCTTTCCCTTAAGTTACCATCTTTTGGTCCAAAATGACCTATGCTTGTAACTTTAAAGTAAAGGATCCTGCTACTTTAGCCTTCCCTTGGCAGCATGAGGAAGTTAGCACCACCGCAGAACCCTTGAGTCAGCAAAATTCATCGGGCAGATTGCACCTCTGGAAGTCATTCTCCATAATGTAATTTCCAAGCAACGTGCAACAGCTTTTACCCCTGCAGATAAGCTCGGCCTCAAGGAAGCAAGTGGAAGCTTGCTTCACTACAGAGAAGTTTAGGCGTGAGCACTATCATTCCTGCGCCCCTCACATGTGGTCAATTGATTGTGAAAATATGATAGGTGCCCAGAAGCGACAGCACTTGCAATGAGTGCTATACAATGAGAACACCTCTTTTATTTCGCTTATCTATATTCAATTGTGAGAAATTATACGAACAAAATTTAGAGTCCCTTTAAATAGAGACTGCAAAATATACCATATATAATCATTCCTGCCAAATTTGACTGAAATTCTGGACCCTGTTATTTTCATTATACTTACGGGAAGCCTGCCACTCATACATCTTTTCTCCCATGCTGTAGATCTGTAAAATGTGCCGAATTCCTTAATAAACAATAGGTTAGACTTGGCCAGTTGTTAACACTATCGCGTTTTCAACAGTGGCCCTTGATTTTATTGAGTTTAGGTCCAGCATTTAGGGTATTGTTCGTTTACAATATATATGCATGCATGTTGCTCTCACGTAGCTCTGCACCATGGTTTACATGTTTTCCCCAAGATTTAACGATTTGGCCAATAGGTAGGCTGAAGTTAAAGGTCTGGTGTGTTGGGTCTACAAACAACAATTCCAACTCATCACCTCCCACTTTTTAGGTCTTGTTCTGACAGCTTTAGCTGTTTCCAGAGCTCTTGTCATTAATTCATCAAATAAAAGTATAAAGAAGTGTAGACAGAAAGTAGGTCTTGGGTCAGCCCTCTTTAGCCATTGGTTTTCATTTGTTCTTAATGGTTTGCTGTTGCTTGGATGGGCTTTCCGGCAAGACAGTGACTTTTTTACGATGGTTACATCAACTAGTCCATTTATTAGACTGCAGAAACAACTTGACCTGTAGGTCGGGGCTAAGACCCAGCGTGTGTTCTTTGGTGTATTTACTGTGCTGGTACACCAACTATTTAATTACTGATTTATGGCTTTAATGCTTTATTTTTGGATGCCAAAGCCTATTGCAATATAAGTTCACAGTTCTATCCACCAATAACCCTTGAGCTTTCGTTTGTTTTTTAAAATTTCCTGTCATGATAACATTCTGTTGGGTTTATTGTTTTTTTTTGTTCACACAATAAAATGTACGCGTATAAAGTCTTTCTTAAAGATGGAACGAAAATACAGTCCTTTGTCAAATGGACACGCGTACATGGCTGTGCTTCTTAATGACAATGGCGCGATTTCTAAGCAGGAAGTCTAGAACAAAATGCTCTTTTATCAAACAAAAATGTTGTTATGTCCTACCACACCAGACCAGCTATATCATGCCTGACCTGTCATAGCCAAATTACTATACCTAACCTGGCATCCTGCCATATCTTCCACCCTGAACTACCATATCTAAGTTATCATATCTAACCTACCATATCAAACCTATCATATCTAACCTACCATATCTAAGTTATCTTATCTAACCTACCATACCCAATCGGTGATATCTACCCAATCTATGTACAGTACCTACTTACTTACCATATCTACTTACCTGCCATACCTACCAACCATGCCTAGCCTACTAGAATTACCTATCATAACTACCACATCTGCCTACCTATAACACCTACTATACCTACTATTCCAACCACACATAACCTGCTTTAACTTACATAACTAAGCTATCATACCTTCCATACCTATCTACCATTCCTAACCTATCATGCCTCGCCTAATGACCATACCCACCCTATGGGAAACATCCTTTACATCGCGGTGTTTACACCGCGATGCATTTAGAACGCTGCAATTACAACGCAAGCGATACATCGACTTGCACTGAAGGGCGCTATAACCTAAGGAATAGTAAGATTTACTATTCCAACACCTTCCCTACTGTACGTAGACTGGTGTTGGAATAGTAAATCTTACTATTCCTAAGTCCAGCGCCCTCCAGCGCAAGTCGTTGTAACGACTTTCGTTGTAAAAACTGCGATGTTACATACCGCAATCATTTTGATCGGGTTGTAACATCACATATTCCACCCTACTTGCCTACCTACCAAAGCTATCTAGCATACCTACTTACCTACCATAACTACTAACCTAATACTTAATTCTTTACTATGCCTAACATATCAGACCTACCAGACCTACCTACCATGACTACCAAACATACCTGCCTACTATAGCTACATTGCCTTACCTACCGTAACATACCTACCATACCTAAGCATATCTAACCTACCATAACCAAGCCTCCACAACCTCTGCAGCGTATGTACCTCATATATGCCCTGAGCTGGTGGTTTTGTGAAAAGGGCCAGTCATTTCTATGGGACCTCTTGCAACGGCTTGAAGTACTGCAGACTGCAGCAGAAAAGAAAGCACTTGTGCTTAACGCGAGGGCCATCTGATTAACTACCAACTGCTCCTTTAAAATTTGCAGGACTTTTTGGCTTTGTCAATGCTTGATGTAAAATCTCGTTCTTTCCTCCTTTTCACGAATATCAAGAAAGTAAATGCTATTATTGAAGGTTTGTGGCCTATCATTTCAGACCGCAGTTGGTAGACAGCAGGATAAGAAAAAGTGTGTATTAAGTTGTCTGGGAGCTTGAGTCGTTAAAGGAAGTGATAACTTCAGGCATCCTGGTCCATAGACAGGCAGACTTGTCAGAGCACCAGTAAGCTAAACAATGGCTGACTTTTAAGAGACTTATAATTTACAGTGGGCAGTGAAGTCCGAATGGGGGCACCTCCCCCAGCCCATCATGGACAGTGTTTCCAGATTAAGACTTTTGGGTTACAGCATAATGCATTCTGGGAGGCGTAGTCTTGATTGAGAAAGGGCCAGGAGACGGAATAAGCCAACCATCAAGGGAGAGTGCCTCAGAGCGCAAATTCATGGCATGATTTACTTAGTTGGTGGGGTGGGTAGGTACAGGAACTTATTCTGCATGAGTTTGGCCTTAGAAATATGTTAGTGGGTTAATTGATGGAGGCAGAATGTTTGTGTTTGTGTAAGTACACATGAGGCCTATTGTTCACTAGAAACACGTCGATGGACCCTTTGTCATTGGGCTCATAGTACAAAGAAAGTTGAGGCAGTTTTTAAATGTGCTTTTTTGTCCAATATTTCCAACATATTATCATTATCCAGACTTGATCCATTCCCCCTCTTCAATGCATCTGATCCAAAGTGCTCTGAGGCTACCGCAGGGTGGTTTGCATCATTTGTTAAAACTCCAGTATAAAATAAATGCATACCTCTGCACTGTGTCTAATCATGCATTTTGCATCTGTTTGTAGACAGACAGTGAACATGAAGATAGCGGTGCTTTGCCTTTGCCTCCTCGGCGTGGCCTGTGCTCTGCCGGTAGGTGCCCCTACACTTTATGTGAATTTAATTCAGATGTCAGTTGCTTGGACATGACTGAAGAGGAACAAAACTTGTAAAGCATCATTTGACTTTATTCCCCTTGCAGGCGCTCCGGTCTAGGCGTTCGTCCAGTGTGGAAGACAGCCAGGTAAGGCCCTAGGATAACGGATAGCTGAAATCCTTTAATTTAAACAAGACACCAAACAGACCGTGGCATTGGGTTCTAAGTGATCCGCAGGAATTAAAATCTGGCGGAAACACGTAAGAAGTGCTGAAAACAGCCCTCGCCCGAATTCAATTTGACTTGCCTCCACTGAGTTTGATTAGTATTTTTTATACTTTTTATCTTTTACTCTTTAACATATGCCCGTTTTATCTCTCGTATTCACTCTCTGTTGTCCTCGCCGACAGAGGGCATTTTTCTCCTGCTGTCTCTAAACATCCCATTCCTGCCCCTTCCCAACGTGTCTACTGTAGAACAAGCGAACAACTCCTGTATAAGCTACACTTGACTGTTTGATTTTTTTGCATGATGTTTTAAAAAGACAAGAACATATTGTTGATCTATTTCTTAGAATTGTTTAGGCTACTCCAGTTACTTTTTCGTTTGCCTGTCTGTGTTGGAAATGAATCCCTGTGCCCTTCATAAAAGGTATTGAAGATGATGTGTCTAGCCTTCTTCAACTTTAGTTTTTGTTATCCTCAAATTCTTCAAAATATTGTCATCAGGATTGATTTTTTTTAAATTAGGTTTTTTCAGAATGCACTGCCCCATGCCACTTGACAAATTAAATGCACTTATACCAAAATGCAGACTCTTTGCTAACCCACAAACACTTTATAAGCAAAATGCAGCACCTAGCAGCCATTTTTCTGTTATCTTGAGGTAGGGGATTCTAGGGCAGCCTTCAACGGATACTAGGTGGCCAGGATTTCAACATTTCCAGCTTGAAGATGCATGTAGTTGACCGGGGTTTTGGGGTTGCTAGTTTGCATCCAGCAGTCACAGTGATTTGCAGCGCTTACAGAAATTGATTCAGTGTTTGTAGATTTAGTGCATATTCATTTGATGAAATATCAAATTGGCATTCAATTTACCAAACATAGCAATATTAGCATACATTGCTACTGCAAGCTTCCTTAGTTGGAACGTTTTTACCAATGATAGGGATCTGACACCAGCTTTGATATTTGCAAGAAAAAAGATTCCATGCACAAGAAGCTCCGCCTCCCCATATTCAAATGGTAAAATTATATGACACTGCATTGGCATTATATAGAGCTCTCCGTACACCTTGCGAAGCCTAACGCCGCTTTCCAGCATGGTCCAATTCCATTATTTATATAGCACTTCACACCCCGGTCGAGGTCGTCAAATGCTGCTGTTTATATCAGGCAGAGCCGGATGGGTCTTTTATTCCACCGGGCATTTTCCCAATACTCTGGAGCCCTTGGAGACTGTCTTTGAAAGCCCAGGACCGTTCCTAGTGCCTCTGTCACTATCCTCAGCCTCCCGAGGTTATTTGCTGCAAGCACAGGGAGGCATCAAGAGAGAGAGAGAAAGAGATGGTGGGAGTGGGAAGGGAGAGAGAAAGTGATTGGAGGGGGAGAAGATAGAGGAATGAAGGGAAGAGACAGAGAGTAGATGGATGGAAAGAGAGAGATTGCGTGAAGAGATCAAGGGACCGGGGCTGGTTTGAGCATTTTTTCCAGGGATGCTTTGTATGAGGTTCCTGGGACAAGCTGCTGAGGTACGTGGGGTTTGAACAATTTGATGGAAGAACAACATTTTACATGAAGGCAGTGGCGTAACACAAGCCCCCGCATCACCCCGGTGCGGGGGGCCCCCAGCTGCAGGGGGGCCCCCTCTGCACAGTAGTCAGGCCTGAGAGCTCCGGATTCAATCCGGAGCGGGGGCCCTCCATGTACCTTGCAGGGGGGCCCCCTCACCTTTCGTTACGCCAGTGCATGAAGGTACTCACCACCTCTAGGGCAGATAGTATCAAACGTGGAAGCCGGCACTGGTATGGTGCCTAAGTTGGGTTTACTAGGATAAATGGAGCCCCTAAGTGGCATAAAAACATTGGAGGCAGGAACATCTTTAGGATTTTGGGGGCCCTGGGCCAAACTACTTTGGGGACCTCCTGTTCGAAACAGCTTTCAATTTATAATCAAATTCCAGCTCTTTCATTTCCCCCTTTAGCCAGGTCAATGACAGTGCACAGGCACACTTGTCCAAATTCTAAATGTGCTCACTTCTAATATTCAGGGATAGAGACAATATTGTAACAGAACAGCAGCTCACTAATACTACTGTCAATAATCTCCGTGGCACCCTCCCATTTTTCGTATGTGAGGTCCTGTTTTTTTTCTCTAAAAGGAGCTTTGTTATGGATGTTGCAAAAAACAAACACATTTCTCAGCAAAATGTCTGTAACAGACTCCCTTGCATCACCCACATTAAAATTAATGAAAGGAAAACGGTATTTAAAACAATCTGTTTAGTAGAATTATTCAAGGTCATCAGGGAAAGACTCTGCAGAACAGAGCTGGCTCTATCAGGGGCCCCCTGAAAGCCTGGGGCCCTGGGCCACAGTCCACTCTGCCCATGCCTTAAAACATCTGATTGGAGGAACTTTAAAACCACTAAAATGTGCACAGAAATGGACAAATCCACGGGCACATCTAGAAAAAGACATAGCACAGTGTTACATACATTTGTAAAGTGTGTCCTCTTTTCTGAGTATGGGACTTATTGCCCTCAAATCATAAAGTGATCTGTGCACCTACAGTGCACAGATGTAGGTAAGGCTAGTCAAACGTGATGAATTATGTTTAAGATTAGCTGAATGCCTTGAAGGAATTCTCACCTTCTACTGAAATTCAAAACAAGGGACATGGCGGCTGTATATAATCTATACGAATCACAGAGAAAGCTTCCACAATGAGCAAGTCCAAGAAAGAGAGGCCTTGGTTTCCATCCGATCCCCATCGCTTCGACACTGTCTCACGTCCTATGTCTTTCCCATCATTGGAGGATGAGGCTTAAGAACGTAAACTTGTCCACAAATAGTCATTTTCAGCCTCCCTTGCTAGAATGGGTCTGCATTTATCAACAGGTACACATTTGTTTACAAATGCCACCCGAAATGTATGCCAACTGAGGCCGAGGGTGACTTATCTGTGAACCTTTGTGTAGCAGAAAACCTGAAAGAGTCACTGTGTTGGATCTGCAGTGCACCAAGTTCAGCATGAGCTGGAAAGAGCCACAACAAATCCTCGCCCTTTGAGTGTGGGCCCTCCTTTGCGCTTAACGAACAATCATAGGCCTGTGGCCTACTCCGGTGGACTCTTCTCTGGCATGTACAAGCAGCACACAGACCTCCATCGAGGATCCACCTGCCACCTCTTGCTGCTTCATAACTCCACATGAGAAGCAGAATCAGTATTTGTGGTACTTGCACGGTGTTGAACTGTACTCCATAGGACTGTTTAACAACACAATCAACCATCAGCCCACAACTTCAAGTTATTATCACATTTGAACGATGCGTGTAGGAGCATCATCTCGGTGGAGTGGGTAGGGGGGTGGCAGAGGGAAGGATGCCCATGTGTTCTGCCCTCTTTCTGCCTTTCTATTAATGTCAGAGCCAGGGGACAGCCTCCCATGACACCCACCTACAGATGTATTCTTTTAGACCAACTGAAAGAGGGATTTTATTTTCTGGGAACAAACAAATCAGTGGAAATGCTTGACCAGTGTTTCTGGACCACTGGGAGCACCTGCCCAGCATCTCAGTGCAATTACAGTAAAAGGTTTGCCGTGTACACACAGGTCACTGGAAAGCAACCCTCCAAAGGGCAGGCTGTTCAGAACTATTAGGCTCCAAACCAGCTTTGAAAAAGAAAGTTGCATTGCATGAGATTTACCATAGTGTCCCACCAACAACAGACCACATTTACTCTACACTGTCATGTTTCAATGTGCTTCTAACTGATCACTTTTCAGGACTCATCCAAAAGTGTGTCAAATGAAAGCCATGAATCGGACTCCGACTCTTCAGAGGAAGCTCGCCCTGTGGCCACTACCGCTGCTCCTTCCACTGAAGCACAAACCGATGAGGCCTACACCGATGGAGCCTTCACTCGAGGAGACACCACCGGCAGAGGAGACAGCAACATCTTCCCCTTTGAAATCATTGCAGCAGATGATAAAGACCACCCCGTCAAAGTAAAATACTGGAAGAGTGCTGTGAGGAGCTACAAGAGAGATGCTCAGGTAAGGAGCACTGTTGAACGGTGGGCGGATCATGGCAGTGTTTGCAAACACCAAGAAGGCCACGTCCCTTGTCCATGAGAGGCCACTTTTAGTTGTCCTTCTGCTTACTAGCTCCATTCCATAGGTTCAATACTGTCTTGTTTCTGTTTCTTCAGTTTGAGACTTCATCAGCCACAGAGTCCTAAGCTATTGAGACAACCATCCAGCCTACTGTGGCATTGGAGGAATAAAACTATTTAATGGAAGTAAAAAATGCTGTTCAAGTGCACAAGAGGGCTGTTTCTAATGCCACAAAAATCTAAAGCATTGAAGCTACTCATAAGAACACCAGAAAACCTCAACAAATAAGACTTTTAGCCCAGATTTAGAAACATGTAACAGAACACAGCGCAGCACCCAACATTGCTATGCTGCGCTGCGTGACAAGAAGAGAGCGGGAAAGCTCCATATCTACAGAGATATGGCATTATCCTGATCTCGTCCTACACTGGTGCAGAATCATACTACCTATTGCCACGTACACAGCTATGCGCCATAATGCAAGCATGTGTGCATGATGTCTAGCATAGGTTTTGTACTAAAAAGGGTAGCCATCCAGTAGAAAATACTATGCCCAGATAAACTTTCAAAAATGTCCGACTTCGGAAGTGTGCTGTACAGTGCACCACACATGTAAAGTGGGAAAAGTTAGGAGAGATATAAGCCTTTCTCCATTTAACACCTACTTTAAAGTGGCATTATTTTTGGGCACAAACCCCATCTACTATTGTTCGGAGATGGGGTTTTGTGTTAAAAACCATAGGTGGTTGCATGGGAACACCCATGTTCCACGCATGGAATGCCCCCTTGACGCAGAGTAGCGTAAAGCCACTCAGGCAACTTTCCAGTGCAAAACAAGTTGTGTGATGGAAAGTAAATGAAAAAAAAACATTCTGCGCTGGTTGGCATCATTTAGTGAGGGAAACCCAGCACATAATGTTTGTCACTAAATAGCCATAGTGTTTACTTAATGTATGCAGATATATTTCTGAAAAGTCTAGTATTTTCATTTCTGGAGACATACCTGATTCCTCTGTTTTTGTCAAGCAGGATCTTCTGGAGACCACCGCCGAGCAGGCAGATGAACCCTACGATGCAGACAAAACCACTGACACACATGATGCCAGCATCCACCAGCACACCGCAAGCAGCAATGAGCACAACAGCCAGGAGGATAGCATGCAATCCTTTCCTGACCACAGCGTGGAAGCGGACAGCCACCCAGACACCCACACCAGCAACGAGAGCCCCGAAACCCAGCCTGACCACAGCGAGGAAGTAGATGCCCACACCAGCAACGAGAGCCCTGAAACCCAGCCTGACCACAGCGAGGAAGTAGATGCCCACACCAGCAACGAGAGCCCTGAAACCCACCCTAACCCAATTGAAGAAGTGGACAGCCACACCAGCAACGAGAGCCCTGAAACCCACCCTAACCCAATTGAAGAAGTGGACAGCCACACCAGCAACGAGAGCCCTGAAACCCACCCTAACCCAATTGAAGAAGTGGACAGCCACACCAGCAACGAGAGCCCTGAACATCATGTACAGCTGCAGGCCTGAAGCAAGCAACTGCTGACCCCAACACAGACAGCAGCGAAAGCACAGAAAGTCATGAGAACACCAACGTAGCACCATAAATCCCCTGAAAACAATTGCAAATTGATGACAACGTCCTGTGTGTGTCTGTAGGCTTGAAGCACAACAGGAAATATGGTATTTTTTGTTTTAAGGGTGAATTACCCAGGATAGGATTATATGAAAACATTTTCTAAAAGATATCACAAATGTTTTTATTTGAAAATGAAAACTCGTATTTTCATTCTTCTATGATGGCTACAAATGTGTTTGCCACTTAGTGTACAGTATTCATCTGTACATTAGAAGGAAAACCTGGCCTTCCATCGATCATGCCCTAAAACTACAAGACAGATGTTAAATGTGCTTCTGATAGTGTTCATATGAATATAAGCTCTAAGAATCAGATGAAAACTAGTTTTATAGACTTTTGGGTTATCGTTAACTCTTCCGATCCTGTCAATCGATAGAACGAGATCACAATGTATATTGTTGTAATTTTTATAACGAATAAAAACTAAATAAATAGTTGGTTTCCATAATCATTTGCATAGTTCATAACAATAGGATAGTATACTCTAAAAGGATGAGTTTAGATGATGCTCAGTGTAATAACATAATACACAAAGTATGCTTTGATGGTCAGGACACCTGGATTTTTGAAGTGAGGTCTAAACACAGTGAGTGTGTGGAATATACTATTCGCTGCCTATTACCAGTTTCCCCAGCTCATTATGGTAGAAGCAGTTCTCCAGGTTGTTTTTAATTACAGCCAATTAAGTATTTGCCACTCAGTGTCACTGCAACCAGTGCTGCATCCAGGGCATAAGTCCCAAAAAAAGAAGTGGGGGGACTAACCAAGTTAAGCAGTATGCAGATGAAATCACGGCACGTGACATCATGGTCAATGACATCACTGCGCGTGACATCGCATGTGGCATCACAGTAAGTGACACCAGAGGAAGTGGCATCACAGCCATGACTTTACAAGAAGTGACAACACAAGCAGTGACATCAGATATTAAGACCTCACACATATGTTTAGCAGGTATATCATAAGTACATGTGAGCACATTACGAGTATACACACAAATACTACTGATTTAGGCAGAAGACAAACTTTTGTAAGCTCTACGTAAGACAATGTTGCCCTTTGTCAGCGTAAAGCTTCTTTTACCCAAGGATTGACAAGCTAACTCTGCCACATGCCTTCCCCACCAGTCGTAATATTCCATATGCAGCACATCTTCAGGTAGATGTGATTGCTTTAGCTGCCTGCACTCTCCGAAGGTGAAACCACTCTCCTATGCAAAGTATGCTTACTCAGCCCTGCCCACCAATTAATGTGCACTCATTTTAGGAGAGTGGGGCTCATTTTGCAACAACAGACCATGACCCAAAGAAAAATAGAAAGACAGAAAGGAAAGAAAGGAGAAAGAGAGATATGAAAACAATGCTGAAGGCAGAAAATAGGATGAAAAAAGAACCAGCAAGAATAAGCAAGTGTATAGTAGTGACAGAAAAATGTTATGGCAACATTGGCATTCAGCAATAAGACCCTAAGAAAAAGTTTGGGGCTCTGCATTTATGTTTTTACAAATTACACACTGCCGCCCAGATGTTACCTCCACATTTAGCAGCAGACATCTCTCATGTTCTTATTGTTGGCATATCTAAACAACCCCCGCATTTCCCAGCACAACCTGACAGCTCACCCTGGCATCAGTACCACCAGAATGCCCATACCAAGAATGGACCATAAATTTCACAGTAAGAGGTATTAACTCCACATCAAAATTAGTGTAAGCCATCCGATATCCAAAGGTGAGAAGAAAATGGTGACAAAGATAACTGAAAAGATAAAAGCACATGCAATTCCAGTCCCAACTAGCACTTTTAAGAAAATGTTGGCTTTCACAAGCATATATTGTGAGTTTGTATAGAAAAACTTCCCATGTGGGGAGATGTAGGAACAGTGAAAGACACCATACTTGTTTACAATAACACTAACCTGTGGTCTTGCCTATTCACTGTAAACTCATCCTGCAGGATCAAGCTCTAAGTACGCACCCATGATCTTTCATTTTATATATAGCATAACTCTGATTTACATTAGTTTCCCAAATCTAAGAGCATCATACCAGCAAAGCTACCCTTTATAAGGCAGTACATCGCTAACCTTTACAGCATCGCTGCAGTAGGTAGGTATGAGAAGGGCAGAAAATAAGACCACTCATACCCCAGCAGGTTAACAATTTAGGAAAATTTAACACAGCCATATCCATTGCTATCGAATTTCTAGTGCTACAAAAAAGCAATTTGTCTTTCTTTCAGGGAACACAGGTCTTCAACATTTGGTGACTGGAAATGGTAGCTAAAGCACATAATTTTGAAAGTTTGGAAATCATTTTTTGTTGTAGTGTGACAGATTTAGATATTTCTGGAGGAGCAAGCAGGATTATGCAAGGCAGTCCTTATTTGAAGTGAAAAATGCAGTTGCAGGATCTGCTTATCACCCACACTCCAACCTCATGTACCAAGAATTAAAGGCAAAGCATTAACCTTTGAAGTAAAATAGAAAAAATAAAGAGATGTCCATCTAACGGCTGAAATTAAAAATGTGAAAGCAGAAAACCTGTGATTGATCCCGGATTCCCAGCTTGACCAAATTGTTTGATCCTAGGCAAATCTCTCTCTTGTGTTTGATTTAATAGTCTGTAATGTTGCACCATGTGTAAGGGCTCACATATAGGATGCACTTGACACTTGACTTTCATGTGGCTTCTGCCGGCCAACCACACTCTAACCTCATGCACCAAGAATTTAAGACACAACATTAACTTTTGATTTGAAATAGGAGAAATAAAGAAATGTCCATTTAGTAGCTGAATTGCACAAAGTAAATGCAGACAACCTGTGTGCGGCCCATAACCTCCATATGTCAGGTGGGGGCCTCGGTGATGATTGAGGGCTGTCGCCCTGGAGCATTGCTCTGTCAAGAAGAGGGTTGTCGCCATGTGTAATGCTGTGACCTGAAGGTGCTGTTTCCTTGTCTGCGCTGTTATGAATCACATATGCCAGCAGGGGGCCGTGGTGAAGCAAGCCATTACCCGCGGTGAAGAGCTATAATACAATTACCCAACAATACAGGAGGACCCAAGACCTGCCGCCGGATTCAGGGAGGCTTTCCATGTAGGTGGAGGAGCACTTCTATCGTAGCATAGAGGCTTCTGCTCAACACCGGGCTGTAGATGTGTCAGGTCACTCCAAACCTCCACTCCAGCAAGAGCCACTAGCACTAAATGCTGGGTCGTGAGGCCTTCGGGGTAACTTTTGCTGAATGAAGCGCTACAGGCTTTGTTAAGACTTCTTCTTTCTAAAATTTGAACTCACTAGTGTGGCCAAGCTGGAAAGTCACTTCACATAAACGGGAAATAACCATGATCCTTTAAAAGGGAAGTGGAATTCAAGAGCTGATCCAGGGAAAGCAAGTGTTGCTGCCTTAAGAAGACTGTGTATATTATTTATACACAAAATACATGGGTGGATGTATGGAAATGCCTATGTACCACCCATGTAATCCTTACCTGACACAAGGTAACACATGACAGCACAATGCACTACCTTGCGTTAGTTTTTTTTTTTTACAAAGCCAGGCAAAAACTATCCTATGAGGCTATTTCCTCTTTGCATGTGTGCTGCAGCATACATGCAAAGAGGAAATAATGAGGAGAAATAAAGATATTTCTGCTTGTTACACCAGCCTCAGGTAGACTCACCAGTGTGGTGCACACCTATGTTTACAAGTGTTTGTAAATATGAGTTTGCATCAAAATACATCAGTGAATCCACCGGAACACCCACTCTTGTAATGCCTACATGACACAAGGTGACGCAAGGCAGGGCAAAGTGATGCCGTGTGTTAGGGCCCGATTCACAGAACTAACTTAAGCCAAAATCCTAAATTTACTACCATTTTGGTATTCACAGAAGGCACTTACTCATTTTGGTATTCACAGAAGGCACTTACTCTTTTGGTATTCACAGAAGGCACTTAGGGGCATATTATCAACGGCCAGCGATAATTATCGCTGGCCGTGCTTAGCGACAGATTCCCTTTCGCCGGCTATCTCTGGAATTTATCGCCCTGGTAGCGCGTTATTAACAACGCGCTTCTCCAGGGCGATAAAAATTCCAGAGATAGCGAGGTTATCGCCGTTTTGCAGGGAACATCGCTGGTTTTCCAGCGATGTTCCCTGCAAACGGCGATAACTCTGCTGATACGACCCTGTGGTCGTATCAGCAGAATCCACCCTATGTTAGGGATGGCTAAGTCAGGATTTTAGCAGACGTTAGATTTTGGCGAAAACGTCCGTTTTCGCCGAAATCTAACCTCTGCTAAAATCATGTGGGCTGCCTTGTAAATATCGCGATGTGAACATCAGCGATATTTGCAACGTAGTCCATCCGGGGTACGCCCACTTTGCATCTCATTAGAGATGCAAAGATGGGCATTGAGGGAAAGGGCGATAATGCAAGGATTCACGCGATAGCGTGACCTTGCTGATTAGGCGATAAAATTATCGCCGCTTTTCGTCCAAAAACGGACGCAAAAGCGGCGATAATTGTTTATCGCCTCGTTGCTAATATGCCCCTTACTCTTTTGGTATTCACAGAAGGCACTTACTCATTTTGGTATTCACAGAAGTTAGGAGTCCTAACTTTAGGACTCCTAAATGCCTTCTGTGAATACCGAAAGTCTTAAAGTTAGGATTTTTCTCAGTTTAGGAGTAGTAAAGTTAGGGCTCCTAACTTTAGGACTCTAAATGCCTTCTGTGAATACCGAAAGTCTTAAAGTTAGGATTTTTCTTAGTTTAGGAGTAGTAAAGTAAAATCCTAACTTTAAGACTTTCGGTATTCACAGAAGGCATTTAGGAGTCCTAAAGTTAGGAGCCCTAACTTTACTACTCCTAAACTGAGAAAAATCCTAACTTTAAGACTTTCGCTATTCACAGAAGGCATTTAGGAGTCCTAAAGTTAGGAGTCCTAACTTTACTACTCCTAAACTGAGAAAAATCCTAACTTTAAGACTTTCGGTATTCACAGAAGGCATTTAGGAGTCCTAAAGTTAGGACTCCTAACTTCTGTGAATACCGAAATGAGTAAGTGCCTTCTGTGAATACCAAAATGGTAGTAAGTTTAGGATTTTGTCTTAAGTTAGTTCTGTGAATCGGGCCCTTAGTTTTTTTGTTTTTTTTAACAAAGGTACACAAACATGATTTGTGTAGCAATGTAAATCCCAAAATAAATTTTGCATCAGGGTGGTGTGAGACAAGTGACGGAACCCCAATGCAAAATCTGGGTCTCAACTTATACATTTTTTTTTAACTCTGCCACAAAGAATTTGGCAACAAGGAGACACATGGTAGTAAATCTGTTTTGCTTAATTGGTTGCAAAGTCTGAATTTTAAAATATCTAATGGGGTTAAGGCACCTACTGCAGGGATCTTTGTGTTTTCAGTAGATCTGAGGGAATAGTAATAATGGTAAGAACTCTGGTCGATAACACATTTGCTGGAAAGATCTGTGTTTTGTCTAGTCACAGTTTTGACTCAAAGCAGCATACATGGTTAATCCATCTCCTGCAAAGCACATCATGTAACACACAGATGGCAGATTTTATTTTATGTAGATAGGCAAGTAGGTTACTGCTTCAAACACAGAGATCCTTGTGTTACTTGCAGTTGCATTGCAAACCTTCTAATATAGCAGAGTGAGCTATGAAGGATGCTACGTGACTCCTACATCCAATATCCCTCACTAACTTATGTAACACATCCTGTACAATGATTTACAAACTTGTGTGATTGATTGTCAATATAGTGTGTACGTGTGATGAAAAGCACTCTGACACCCTACATTAGGATGAATAGCGCTATAAAAGAAATAAAAAGTACTGGTATTTCAATTGTTATTTTGCACTGGAACAGAGCAACACATCTGAGATTCTTACAATGCACCATTGTATATGGGGGTCCCAACAAAGTTAAAATTGTGCCTTTCTTAAGTACCTGTGAAGTGCTTGCAAGTTGTGTGCTTTTGTTTCCCTTCCACTGCATGTACATCTAGGTGTGAGGCTAAAGACAGCTAGCTCCCAGCTAGGATACTCAAACAAAAGGAGGACTGATGGCCTCTTAAGTTCGGCCCAGCTGGAGTCTCAAATGACAAACTGCACGGTGCTGCTCGGAAGGAAAGCAGACACCGGGCAGGCACTGATGAATGTGTCCCAGTGTTTGAAAATTTCATTGGGACGATTTCTACACATTTTAAAGTGGGGCCGTCCTTCTTGGCAAGGTGGACGGCATCCACCCTGTGAAAATAGTGGGTAGACGCCGTCCACCCGGGGGCACCCCCGACTTGTGCCCTGGATGGATCTCTCTGGACTCGTGTTTCATGTTACTAGAAATGTTTCAGTAGGTAACAGTCCTTCAGGTTGAGGGAGCCTGGTAAGCAGCGTTTAGCTTCTCATGCTCAATACCACTCCAAGCTATAGGTGCATCCCCAGGGTTCATCAGCTCAGCTGCTACCAGGGAATTTGAAACAGTGGGGGTGGAGAGCAGATTGCCGGATCCTAGCACCAGGACTTTTTCTTAATTTTATTCTTATTCAAACAGGTGGCTGAGCATCCACCAACCGCTAACAAAGGAGTGAGACATACCGGTCAGTCACAATAATACTGTTAGCAGAACCCTCGTCCCGCGACCCAGGAGCTTGAAATCGAACCTTTCATACACTTCTAGCCATACAATGACGGTTCTCCATTCGGTATTAAATCACTCCTTTTCCTTTCCCCACCCAAGACACTCGCTTGTGCCTCCCATTAAGGGTCGGTCTCTTCGGCCTCCGCCACGGGCCCCATATTTTATCGAATTTTCTTGGGCATCCCAGTGCCTGGGATGCCAATTTTTAGGCCCTCATGCACAGTCCATATTGGACTCCCAGGCTTGAAGCATCGGGGTTTGTCTTGGCCCAATAGTCTGATCATGTCCCGTCTCGCCACCATTAGTGCAAAATTTCAAAACAGAAGTGCATAACGGTTCAGAGTTTGTTCCCCCATTTGCCCAGGGTCACCAACTGTGGGCTAAGCTCCAGTGTGAGTGCTAAGACTACAGACAATCTTTGGCCTATTTTCCCCAGTAGTTCTGGATCCTAGGGCAACTCCAAACGGTGTGCACCAGCGTGCCTTTCCGTCTGCAACCTCATAATCAGAAGTCTGTGTCAATGTTTCAACAATCTGGTCCTCAAGATATAGGCTCTGTGGAGTATTCTCTATGTGGTTTTGCAAGATATATTGAAGTTGCCAGTACCAAAGTTACTGGCTGCCAGACTTCTCGTATAGCTCCTGCAGGTCACAGAAAGATATTAACCCGTTCCCTTGCCAGATGTCGCCACCTTGGAAATTCCCAGTAGGTCTCATTTTCCATGGCCCTCTATGGTTTGCAGTCCCTGAGGGATCTCTGAGTCCCATAGCGTGGGTTCCAGCATCAGTCTACCCTTCCAGTCCAGAGGGTTCCTATTGTGAGGAGAAAGCCCAGTCTTTGATTACCTGCAACTGAGTCTTCAAGTAATATAGGAGTAAGTCAGGGCGGGTGATACCGCCCTTCAGGGGATTTCTGGTGAGGAATATTCAGGCTACCCTTCGCACTCCATGCCCCAACATCAACCCCTGTGTTACCTCTGCAACAGTCTGGAAGAACTCGTCTGGGAACCTAAATGGGATATTTTGTAGGACATAGAGGAATTTCGGCAAATACATCATTTTATATAAGGCAGCTTTGCCCATCAGGGAAAGAGGCAGTTTTGTTTCCAGTGGTCCACATCCATTATGTAGGAATCAAGGATTTTTGACAGATTTTCCTTGAGGAAGAGGTTTTGGTCTTTCGTAATGAAGATCCCGAGATATGTGAAACCTCTAGGTTGTCATGCTGGGGGTAACACCAGGTCTGTTCATTCTCTCCCTCTGACAGAGGGAAGGCAATGGACTTATGCAAATGTATTCTGAGCCCCGAGTGGGAGCCAAACAGCTCCAGAATTTCTAGCACTCTGGAGACAGAGGGGCCGATTCCGATCTCGGTCGGAGGCGCACCTAACGCCATTCGGTCGGGAAAAAAGCCATGCGAATGCCTGTTTCCCGACCGATCCGCACATTAATCCGAACGAACAAGTACGATGCGCACAACAGCACAGATTCCGACCCAGTCGTACTCACCCAATCCAGGTCCTGTTCCCCGACTGAGCCGGATCCGTAAACGCAGAATCGAGTCGCCCGGAAGCCAAAAAGCAGCCCCTTCCGGCCGGACAAGTACGATGCGCTTCACGTACGCGCCGAACCCGTCGCTACGCACGGCACGTCAAAGCATCCGGGACAGGCGCACATAAACTCCGATTCGCCCCACAACACGATCCACGGCTACGAGACGAACACGCAAGCAACGAGGATGAGGCGAAGCAACGACAAAGACGAACAAGACGAACCAACCATGAATCCCATCGTTCCGATCCTACCAATATTCTACATCTACTACCGGAACAGGCACGGACGCGTACGGCGCAGAAGGTAAGTCAGACACCAACCACAAAAACAAACTACACGTACCCGACATATCACACACACACAGAGGGATGCAGAAATTACTTATACCAGAAACAGCAGCACCATAGGGGCGGGATGCCCATCACCAATGCCACATATACACATAGGGGCCCGGATGCCTGTCACTACTACCACCTCTACCCATGGGGGCTGGATGCCTGTCACTACTACCACCTCTACCCAGGGGGTGCCAGATGCCTACCACTACTACCACCTCTACCCAGGGGGTGCCAGATGCCTACCACTACTACCACCCTTACCCAGGGGTGCCAGATGCCTACCACTACTACCACCTCTACCCTGGGGGTGCCAGATGCCTACCACTACTACCACCTCTACCCAGGGGGTGCCAGATGCCTACCACTACTACCACCCTTACCCAGGGGTGTCAGATGCCTACCACTACTACCACCCTTACCCAGGGGTGCCAGATGCCTACCACTACTACCACCCTTACCCAGGGGTGCCAGATGCCTACCACTACTACCACCTCTACCCTGGGGGTGCCAGATGCCTACCACTACTACCACCTCTACCCAGGGGTGCCAGATGCCTACCACTACTACCACCTCTACCCATGGGGGCTGGATGCCTGTCACTACTACCACCCTTACCCAGGGGTGCCAGATGCCTACCACTACTACCACCTCTACCCTGGGGGTGCCAGATGCCTACCACTACTACCACCTCTACCCAGGGGTGCCAGATGCCTACCACTACTACCACCCTTACCCAGGGGGTGCCAGATGCCTACCACTACTACCACCTCTACCCTGGGGGTGCCAGATGCCTACCACTACTACCACCTCTACCCAGGGGTGCCAGATGCCTACCACTACTACCACCTCTACCCATGGGGGCTGGAGGCCTGTCACTACTACCACCTCTACCCATGGGGGCTGGATGCCTGTCACTACTACCACCTCTACCCAGGGGGTGCCAGATGCCTACCACTACTACCACCTCTACCCATGGGGGGCTGGATGCCTGTCACTACTACCACCCTTACCCAGGGGTGCCAGATGCCTACCACTACTACCACCTCTACCCAGGGGTGCCAGATGCCTACTACTACTACCACCTCTACCCAGGGGGTGCCAGATGCCTACCACTACTACCACCTCTACCCAGGGGGTGCCAGATGCCTACCACTACTACCACCCTTACCCAGGGGTGCCAGATGCCTACCACTACTACCACCTCTACCCATGGGGGCTGGATGCCTGTCACTACTACCACCTCTACCCAGGGGGTGCCAGATGCCTATCACTACTACCACCTCTACCCAGGGGGTGCCAGATGCCTACCACTACTACCACCTCCACTCATGGGGGGCTGGATGCCTACCACCACCAACACCCCCACTCACAGGATGGCTAATACATGACACCACAAGCACACACCAACATAAAGAATGCAACATAATGACATCCCCCCCAACACCATGACAAGCGTGTGTAGACTGTGTCAAATGCCTACAACACTGAACATGACTTTGAACCTACAATGTGACCCCCTATCACCTGTGCCACACATAAATGTGTGTGGCCCCCACAATGCAAGCAGGCCATGACCATTGTGGCAATGGGGTCCAAACCCCCATCATCACAGTGCCCAAAATGTAAGTGTGGGGTCCATAGCTGAAGCACATTTTGAACATTGTGGCAATGGGGTCCAAACCCCATCATCACAGTGCCCAAAATGTAAGTGTGGGGCCCATAGCTGAAGCACATTTTGAACATTGTGGCAATGGGGTCCAAACCCCCATCATCACAGTGACCAAAATGTAAGTGTGGGGTCCATAGCTGAAGCACATTTTGAACATTGTGGCAATGGGGTCCAAACCCCCATCATCACAGTGACCAAAAAGTAAGTGTGGGGTCCATAGCTGAAGCACATTTTGAACATTGTGGCAATGGGGTCCAAACCCCCATCATCACAGTGAAAAAAATGTAAGTGTTGACAAAGAAAAAGCTGCAACTGCCAAACTGCATGGATGATTCCTGGTCACAGAACAACAAACACATCAGTGGCAAAGTAGTGCTTGTGTCCCATAGCAACATAGATTGGGGGAGGCAAACAGTGCAGTGCAAATAAGACATACCTTTGGCCATGTGCAGACAAACATCACCCATGGGGGCTGACACTGTCAACATTCATCAATGACACAATGACAGAAGTGACCAAATGAATGCAGACCCACATATTTGCACCAATGGGCACACAAATTCAGATACCCTGTGGAGACTGTAGATGTGAGCTGAACAGATACCATACCATGGCAGCAATGGGACACACAAACAATGATCACAGTGCTGACTGATGACCTAGGAGTCCCAGGGACAGCAGGGCAAACACACCAAACAACATACAGCCAATGGCACACTAAAGATATGCCAATGCAGTGGTGCAGATGCACAAACACAAACAGGCAGACCCACACTGCACATCAAACACAACAGGTGAGGGGGAGGGGGTACCAGTGTCCCCAGGCAACCACACAACACATGAGGAGGCCTGAATACCAACTACACAGACGTGCATACAGTGCCACACAAAGGTAACTCATGGATCCAAATCCCCTATGTGGGCAATCAGGCATTGTCAGATGAGAGGGAGCACAAATCACACATGTCACACAAGCATGTAGGAACAGCAACTGACACAGCAAGACACAGAGACACCACAGCACTACCCCCAGGGCCCCCACAATGTGGTGACCCTGGGCTGCATTACAATCCCACGGTGATGACAAAGCTAGATGTCGTTCACACTGTGAACCACAGTCATGTGTCCTGAGCAACAAACTACCATCACACCTACACAAGCACAAATCAATCAGCACGGCCAGTAAGCCAAGGCGAACATGGAGGCAGGGGTCTAGCCAGGCAACAACTCTCATCTGCACACACTCAACACCACACACCTCGACCTCCAACAATGTGCAGCAGTGAAGCTCACATGCACTGGTGACATTGATCATGCACCCATGACAATCCCAGGGGGGGTGGTGGGAACCAAGGGGCAGAAACACATCACACATGGCCACTCAACCAGACTCCTGAATGTCTGACACACTGCACACTACGCTGTACGTGGACATGACGGCAATACCACACCAACCAATGGGATCCCAGCCACAGTCACACACCAATGAAGAAGCCAAGGTCACCCACAAAGAACACACATAGACAACTACCAACATTGCAGCCCTGACCCTGAGGAGTGCCAGCATTCACACACACAACGTTTCACAACCAATGAAAGCTAACACAAACCGGAAATCACATGACAGGTGTAAACAACAAGTGCCAAGGGGAATCCTGACTGTGACCCATCTGCGTCTGCCCACAAACTCAGCCCTGACAGCAAACACACCTATGGGTGAAACCCTGATGACCAGTAATGTGCCATGCACCCACATCACAGAGAACCCAGGGAGAAGACTTTGGGGGAACATAGCTCAACTCAGCAGGCATCACAAACAGGAACATCACTAGGGATCCTAGCATGCACAGCAACATGGAAGTGAACACACAGACATGCTCATACAACACACACCTTGGGCGAAGGCGATGTCACAGGAGTACACACTGCCATGAGGGGACTCCACTCCTGTGTGAGGAAAGCTGTGCCATATGTCGCATCAGTTGGGCTCCATCATGTCAGCAGAACACTTGGTCATACAGTCAACAATTAGCACCAAATGAAGGCTCCCGTCACATCAGCCTGGTCATGGGAGTGTCAACGGAATCATCAGCACAGATCCAACACACATGTATAGCAAGTTGCACTGACAACACAGATGAGTCCTTCCCCATTGATGCCCAAACCTGCATGTCCAGTGGAGATGGCCACACGGTCAGGGAAGTAGACTAATTGAACAATGGCAAACACAACAGATGTGCAGGGGTGGAACCCACAGATGTGACATTGCTAATGTAAGTAGGGAATCCCATTGCCAAATATTGAAAACATGACACCCTCAGATGCTGCTAAGGATGACATGGATACACCACAGGATAGGACACTGTCCCCCTGGACCACATGGGTTCCTGCACAGTAACACTTCATTGTCATGAGACCAAATATCACCATCACTGCAGCAAGGGCATGGTTAGCATCATCAACATCATGTACATCAGAAGCAAAAGCACTAGAGAACAGAAAGTTGCTTTATTCAGCATATGTGGCATCAAAAGTAGAAGTCAGGTAGAAAATAAACAAAGGCCAATGGCCAGTCCATCATTAAAGTCAAAAGTGGGTGACAGTGGCAGATGCCACCCTACGCATGCCTGCACTGACAAAAACCAGGGACAATCCCCTAGGAGGGGCATACAGGGGGCAGGCCAGGCACCGCAGGGACAGGATCAGGGCTCACCAGGAGGAGGCAGGGAAGGGGTGGTGGGTGCTGGAGAGCCACTGACAACTGCAGTGGAGGTGTCTGACATGGTGTGTGCCGGCACAACTGGGGGGCATGACTCAGTTGTTGTGGGTGCCGGCACGACTGCAGTGGAGCCTGCAGATGGAGTGGACAGCTTTGCCACTGCAGTGCCCAAGTCAGACAGGGTGGTAGTGGACTCCACTGCAGTGCCTACCTCCAGGGGAGGAGAATGGGGATCAGGTAAGGTGGGCAGGACAGAGGGGGAAGACACCCTCACCACATCAGTGGTACAGACAAGCGCAGCGGGGGGGTGGGGCCGGAAGAGCAAGTGGCAGGGGGAGAAGGCCTGATCCTTCTGAGGATGGTGTATCTGTGGATGGGGGAACCTGGGGCAGGGTGTGGTGGGGGCACCTGTGGAGTGGGGGCCTGAGGGATGGCGGAAGGAGACTTGGTGCCTGAGCTGCAGGGCGGCGGCGGGGTCTTGCTCTTCCGGGACCGGGGGACTTGCGGGTGGGGGCCTCAGTCGGTCTGCGCCTGGGGGAGGGTGTCCGGGGGCCAGGGGCACTCCGCTCCGTGTGGGTGGGCTTCCTCTTCCCCCTGAATGCTGGATCAGCTGGATCGGAGGGGAAGAGGCCAAGGTCACAGAGGAAGAGCCGCTGTGTCTTTGAGGTTGCAGGTGAGGAAAGGGAGGGGTCTTTGGAGGGGAGGCAACTGAGGACTGCGCAGTGCTTGTGGATGCGTGTGTGTGTGCCTGTGCCCCATCCCCTGTGAGTGTGGTTTCAGTCCCCTGACGGTGCGTGCGTGTGCGTCTTGTTCGTGGCGTGTGTGTCTGTGTGCTGCACGTGTCTGTGCTGGTGTGTGCCTGTGCCAGTGTGTGTGTGCTTGGGACAGGTAAGGTGCTGGGGAGTGTGGATGGGGCAGAGGCTGGAGGGGTGAGGGACTGTCGGAGGAGGGACACTGCTGCCGTCAGGGAGGAGTCCATGGACCTATTGCCCCTCTGTAGGTCAGACATGCCCGATGAGATGCCCTCCATGAACGACACCAGCTGAGTCAACAGAGTGGTGTGTGCATGGAAGACACTCAGCATCGCTGTCTGTCCTACATGGAGCTGGCGGAGGAGGTACACAGACTCCTCACTCAGGGCAGCAGGGGACACAGGGGCAGGGGGTGCGGTGCCTGGCCCGAAGGAGACACGCTCCCGAACACAAGAGCCTCCACGGACCTCGGGAATGGGAGCCGACGGGAGGGCGGTGGTGGTGGTGGTGGTGGCGGGGACAGCAACACTAGCTGGGGTGTGGTGGCTGCTGACACCCGCCTCCATAAGGGAGTCATCGTCCGAGCTGCTGTGGTCCTCAGCTGAGGTGGATGGTGCTGAGGACTCCTCAGTGTGGCTCCCCTCGCCCTCCGTGCCACTGGGTCCCTCCGACCACTCCTCGGCTGCTGACCCAGTCTGGCTCTGCGGCTCCTCCTGGTCCGTGGAGCTGTCCCCTCCTGTGGCCGTGGATGTTTCTGCAATCAATAGGGAAACAGACAGACATCAGTCACCTGCACCGAACGCACACACCACAGTAAGTACAGCACATTACAGAGCAAGCCCTGGCATCCTTAGTTGAACATTGCTAAAAGTGCCCAAACAGAACAGGAGAAGTCAATTGTCAGTCTGATGGTCAACCATGGCACTCACATCCCACCTGGCCTTGCACCCATCTGTCTGCTGTCTGTTGGATGGCAATACCCCAGTGTGGACACATGCACCACCTACACAGTATATGGACAGTGCAGAGAACCCGGTGAAGCATGTGGACATGCACACATCACAACTCTTGCCACTGAGTCAGTACAGGTGTCCGGATGAAAGGGATGCCCAGAGTCAAATAGGAAATGCATGTGATGCATACCAGCGACAGACACCATGATGCACCCATGTCCTGATAGCCATTGCCACAATGGTGTGCATGTAGCACATGTCACTCCCCTGCAGGATCACTAATAGGAAGTCACATGCCATGGCACAGGCATGCCTGCTAAGTCATACATCACTGTCTCCAGTCACATGGGCAGGGCAGCCAGACAACAACACTCTGCACTGTGTCACAATAGTAGGTCATGGGGAATGCAAGTCCTGGAGCTGAACAAGTGCACATGTACATCCCCCACACACCACATCATCTGAACCCTCATCTGTCCAGGTCATACCCATTGGACATATGGGAGACCTGTAACACTACCCTCTGCACCTGAGCACCTCACAATCTGCTGTGAATGGGAAACAGCTGCCTGAACTTCACATTCGCATACCCCAGTCTGCACGGTCAGGTGATCAAACACCCATGTGTCACACAAGTATCGTCCCCCATGGTCACATCTCCGGTGGCATGCGGAGCCCCAACCGAGAAACACCCAAGCAGACCTGACAACGAAGCCACAGCACACTGACACAGAGGCAGACACCTGAGGGGACAAATCACTGAGCACAATGTGTCAGCTGATACACGGGAGTGGGAGTACAGAGTGTATTGTATGGCCTGGAGTAGGCATGACTGTCCTGCCCCACATGAATGAGGGATGAGCCCTGGACAGTAGGCAGCTGGCTAAGTATGTGTGACCCACATAATATACACACTCCTGGGGCCCAAACATTGTTCCCACCCGCAGCATGGGTGTGTGCCAGATACCCCAGGCACATGTGGTGGATCAGCTCTGCAATTGGACCACATATCAAAGTAACATGCAGATTACATGTCAGAACACAGCCATTGTGTAAGCAATGGACCCACCCATGATGCCCACCACAGAGTTAGGGAAACAGATGCTGTCCCCCACCTTGAGTCAAGCAAACTGCAAGGACACAGTACCCAAGTGACACAATTCCCTGACTGTAAGGGCCACACCAGGGTATCAGATGAGGAGTGGGCAGTGCACAATAGAGGGACATGGGTCCTGGACCACCTGACTGATGTACTGTGGATGTTTAACCAGGCCAGAGGAGGGCACATAGCATGGCAGACATAGTTCACAATGCAGTCATGGACTCACCCCTCCTTGCTGCTCTCTGGCCTTCAGCTGCCCATCCAGATCAGGGAAGACCACCGCCAGGATCCTCAGCATGTGGGGGGTCAGGGTCCGGTGTCTGCCCCTCCTGCGAGGAGGCGACAGCTTCAGCTGGACCCGTGCGATCCTCCGGGTCCAGCCCCGAAGGTCCTGCCACCTCTTCTGGCAGTTGCGGATCCGGCGCTTGTAGACCCCCACGGATTTCACTGCCCGGACGATGGTCAGCCATATCTGCTGCTTCTGGTGGGCATCAACCTGTGAGGATGACAAAGTGAGAATGCCATTACTACACATGCAACATATCCGTGCATTACACAGTTGTATATACATGTCTCAATCACAGGGGCACATGATGTACACAGGCAGTGCAACGATGGCCATGAACAGTATGCCAGCAGTTACTTCATGGTATCATTGCCTGGGAAGTAAAACCTTGTTTAAATGCACTGTCACTGCACTATACCTGTCCAGTGCATGTAACTATACACTATGGGGGGTGACAACTACTCAGTGAGCCTGCTAGCCAGTGGCGTGCAGACTGTTAGCCTTGCTAGTCAGACAACATGCACATTTAGAAAGGCAGTGGACAGAACACTCACCTGCTCCCCAGCTTTCCCATACAGCTTGCTGTACTGTGGAAGGAGGTTGTCCAGCAGGGCCTGGTTCTCCTCAGTGCTGAAGGCTGGGGCTCTCTCCACAGTACGTGCCATTGCAGGGTCCAGAGGGTGCAGACACAGCAGCAGTGTAGTGGAAGATGTCGTCCTGGAGCATGTAGTGCAGGCAAGTGAGCTCTCAGGGGAACAGCCAGCATTATATGTGTGCTGCAGAGGCAGATACTGTCCCATGTGTCCAAAGTGATAGGTCCAAGTCGTTTGCATCTTCTGAATCTGGCCAATCCATGGAATTGCACCACTTACACACGCCCCAGCATCCTTCAAATGTTCAACTTCATGACACCCATGAAATTGCAACATTGTTGTGGGTGACCAACTGAATTTACAGCATCAGACTCTGCTCAAATTTTGAAAACGCGTCCGTTGCCAGGCCAGGCCATAGCCAATGGGTGCGCACCGATCGGACCATTGCTGTTCAACGTGTACCTAGGATACAACGCGTACCCGCACACATTGAATGCAATGGGCCGGCCGGGCACACCGATCGGTCCATTGCTGTTCATCGCGTACCTAGGATACAACGCGCACCCGCACACGTTGAATGCAATGGGCCGGCCGGGCACACCGATCGGACCATTGCTGTTCATCGCGTACCTAGGATACAACGCGTACCCGCACACGTTGAATGCAATGGGCCGGCCGGGCACACCGATCGGACCATTGCTGTTCAACGCGTACCTAGGATACAACGCGTACCCGCACACATTGAATGCAATGGGCCGGCCGGGCACACCGATCGGTCCATTGCTGTTCATCGCGTACCTAGGATACAACGCGTACCCGCACACATTGAATGCAATGGGCCGGCCGGGCACACCGATCGGACCATTGCTGTTCATCGCGTACCTAGGATACAACGCGTACCCGCACACGTTGAATGCAATGGGCCGGCCGGGCACACCGATCGGACCATTGCTGTTCAACGCGTACCTAGGATACAACGCGTACCCGCACACATTGAATGCAATGGCCAATGTGTGCGCACTGATCGGTCCATTGCTGTCCAATGCGTATTGCGAATACAACGCGTACCAGCGCACATTGAATGCAATGGCCAATGTGTGCGCACTGATCGGTCCATTGCTGTCCAACGCGTATTGCGTAATACAACGCGTACCAGCGCACATTGAATGCAATGGCCAATGTGTGCGCACTGATCGGTCCATTGCTGTCCAACGCGTATTGCGAATACAACGCGTACCAGCGCACATTGAATGCAATGGCCAATGTGTGCGCACTGATCGGTCCATTGCTGTCCAACGCGTATTGCGAATACAACGCGTACCAGCGCACATTGAATGCAATGGCCAATGTGTGCGCACTGATCGGTCCATTGCTGTCCAACGCGTATTGCGAATACAATGCGTACCAGCGCACATTGAATGCAATGGCCAATGTGTGCGCACTGATCGGTCCATTGCTGTCCAACGCGTCCCTGTACAAGTCACTGGCATATGTCACCATGCCTGTCGCAGGTGAACATATGCCAGCCACATATACTACCCAGGGAGTGAGGGGCACACCTACAACACCACAGCCTGTCCAAACTGTATCCAAGGCATGTAAGGCTGCATTACCTATTCCGTGTATGGGGGGGAACATGTTGTTCTGTGGGTGTCACTTGGGGGCAGCCACCCCCAGGCTGTGCACGTGTTCATGGGGACAGAATCCTTGGTGTTTCGTGTACATGACCACTGTGATGTGCAACTGTTCATATCTGAGCATGTGGCATGGTCACATTTCACGGTGGTGTATGTGTATGTCATGTCACATACCCCCTGAGTCCCATGTGGGACGGTATGTTTAACCCAGGGTGACCCATTGGCACCATGGTGATGGTCCTCCACAGTCTGTGTGCATGTTGTGTTTACAATGTCTCTGATTTCATGTGCACAATGGGAGGCAGTCTCCACATCCACGTTGTTTGTGCATGGACTTTGATGTTGTGCGTGTGTGTGTCACAGACGTCCATGTCTGTCCTGCCGAGGCAACAGGGACCACTACCTGTGGGGGTCATGGTTGTTTTGCTGTGGTGTATACATGATACACCATGTCATGCCAGTGTCCATGTGGCAATACAGGGTCCCTGGGAATCTACCTGTCGTTGAGCTGTGATGCCTGGGGCACATCTGTCCTCACATGTCACTGTGTGGTGTGTTTGTAACGTGGCAGCAGGAGATGGGAACTGTGACACGGCCTCATGATATCCAATGGCACGACCTGGGACTTATTGATGCCACTTGTTGAACTGTGATGTTAGATGTTGGCCATGTATGTGCCATACATATCCTTACGGAACTGCACACATCATGTACTTGTGCCTCATAATGATGTATCATGTGATGTTGAGTGTGTTCAATGCCACATATGTGGGGTGACTGACAATCTTGCTTTCTTCACCTATGCACTGCAGGGCACCAGCTGTCCTTAGACCATTCCCTGACCTGGCAACGATGGTGGAACGTGACAGCATCCGACGGTACCGCTTCACCAGGCAGCTGATTGAGGATTTGGCAGTGCGCTTGGCACCACATTTGCAACCTGGCCGGCCGTACCCTACAGCGCTGACCCCCAAGGTGAAGGTGATGGCAGCCCTACACTTCTTTGCCACCGGTACCTTTCAACACACTCTGGCGACTGCTGGTGGGATGTCACAGACCATGTTCAGCCGTGTGCTCCGGGATGTTTTGGAGGCTATGTTGATATACCTGAACCAGTACATCTATTTCCCTGGACTCCAACGACTCACTGGCGTGAAGAGTGACTTCTATGCCCTGGGGAGGATGCCGCATGTCATTGGCTCCATTGATGGGACACATGTGGCTTTGGTACCACCACAGGCCCAAGAGCAGGCATACAGGAACCGCAAACACTACCACTCGGTCATCATCATCAAAATAACTTTATTTCGCCTACCAAAATGGTGGCATAAAAAGTATACTAAAAACAGTTACATTATAGCACAGTCATATAATTACAATTTTACATAACAAACCCAGTAATATAAAAACCAATTGATCTCATAATCTTATGCATAAGTCCATCCTTGAGTAAATATATCAAATAACAGATTAAAAAGTCAATCTTCTCTTCTTCAATGCCGACAGGAAAAAGGACGCCAGTGAAAAACATGTAAAAGGGTCAGACAATAGCTGTAAGTAAAAAGGGCCACACGACACTGTCTAAAATTCATTTTGCGTATAAGAGGGATAATAAACCTTTTTCTTTGTTCCTGATAAAATTTACAAAAAATAAAAAGTGAAGATTATTCTGAATAGATAAATCATCACATGTACAAACAGGCAATTCAGAAAGTGCATACATTTTTGATGGAAAACCTAACATCAAAGGGATATAATTTAACCGAAATCTCACTAATATGAATCTATGTTGCTGGTTAGTGACAAAAGACAGATAAGTTGTATTAGAATCCAGTGACGTAATACTTGGAACAGCAGAAAATGTTCTAACAGTTGTCAGCCTAAAATTAGCGTTCTGCCTCCTTACTTGTAATCTAGACAGTAATTGGTATTTTAACTCTTTCTTTGAAACAGAGCAACATGACACAGGGTTAGTATACAATTCATGTAACCCAACTGCCTTAAGTATGGATTCTACATAGCATATCCATCTAATCCTACTAGCCCCATCTAACTTCTGGACATCATTTATTATATCTCTAGTCAGCGCAAGAGTGTCCTTACGCCAAATCGAATGCCACAATAAGACGGGTGAAATAGAGATTTTGTCACAGATATAAGGGACATCTAATTCAGTGTGACAAATAAAATTAGAACAGGATTTGGGTAAGGAAACTAATTTCTTCAAAAAGTATCCTCAATCATTTGTAGTTTCGAGCAATCTACAACACCCCACACTGCTGCTCCATATGTTGCAACAGATACACTTTTAGCCTGATAGACTTTCTTTATGGTTTCAATCGGTTTCGATCCAATCTTTTTACAAATTTACTAAGGGCCCCAATAGTCTTCTCCATCTGCAGACACCTATTTTCAATCATACACTTCCAATTACATTGTCCATTAAATACAATCCCCAAATAATTAAAAGAATCTACCACTTCCATTTTACCCCCTTCAATATGAATATTGGGCTGTTTCCTCTGTTTAGCACCTGCCACTAACACAAAAGATTTGGAAAAATTAATTCTCATATCCAGATCGTTCATAAATTTAATATACTCCTTACTATCCGACGCAGTGCATTACCAGTGCGAGCTAAGATCACTGCGTCATCCGCATAAAGGAGTAGTGTTACCTGCATAGGCTTAATGTAAGGGACATCTGGAGTAATACCAATTAGGGCAGATTCAACAGCATTGGTATACAATGAAAATAAAAAGGGGGCAAGGACGCACCTCTGGCGTACACCTTCTTGTAATTTTAAAATGTCTCGTACACTCACCATTTTTCCCAAAACGAACAGAAGCTGAGGCCCCACTATACAAATCCTGGATAATACGTATGATCTGGGTCCCAACTCCCATTGCCTCCATGATCTGCCACAGCCTATGCTGTGCCACGCAGTCAAAGGCTGCTGACAGATCCATGAAGGCAAGATACAAGTGGCCATTTTTCGCAGCCGTATATTTTGCTATTATCAGGTTCAAGTTCAGGCACTGATCCACCGTTCCTTTCCCTTTCCTAAAACCATATTGGGTAGGGATAATAATATTCTTCTCCATTGCCCAAACCTCGAGTCTATTTAAAAGGAGCCGTCCCATTAATTTTGCTGTGGAATCTATCAAAGATATCAGCCTGTAATTGATTGGCAATGTCCTATCTCCCTTTTTATAAATTGGGACAATTACAGTCGTTTTCCACGACTGGGGTGCTCCAGTTTGAGAAATATTGTTAAAAACATTAGTTAGAAGCGGAGCCCAAAGGTCTTGATTATCTAAAAAAGGTCGATCGGAACACCATCCGGCCCTGGTGCCTTCCCTCGTTTACATTGGCTGAGAGCGTGTTTAGTTTCGTCTACTGTAAACCAAACATCTATTCCTACGTTATCAAAGCTAGGAGGCGGAGGCTGAATAAATACCTCCTCCAAGACCCCAAACAGAGCTTCAAAATGTGTGACCCAATCCTCCTCAAGAACATGACTATCTAAAGATATAGTTAATTCGTCTTTTAAAAAGGGTGCATTTATTACGGACCAAAATGCCTGTGAACTTTTTATTAGGACAGCTTCATATAGGCTGTCCCACCATTCTTCTTTTAGAGCGTTTTACCTTACCCTTCTGGCTTCCTTATAGACCTGCCGTAGAGATGTAATCAGATGCTGGTTACGTGGTTTTACTTTAAGGGCCACATGTAGATTTCCAAGTGCAGTTCGGCAATCTTCATCAAACCAAGTACAAGTCTTAGGGGATCTATTACGTATGGAGCGCATAAGATTAAACTTAACTTCCCTCAGTATCAGTTCAAAAGCATTGACCATTCCATCAGTGATTGAGGGATCTAGGCATAGCCTTATCTCTAAGGCACACTTCCTACCTATTTTAACCAAAAATTTCTCTGGGTCAACTTTCTACCACTCGGTCAATGCACTGGTCGTCTGTCTTGCAGATATGAGCATCTCACACGTGTGTGCCCGTTTCCCTGGTTCTGCACACGATGCCTACGTGATGAGGAGTAGTCGCATCCCGAGGATGATGTCACAGATGCGGAACCAGCGTGCCTGGCTTGTTGGTGTGTACTGACTTTGTACCATTGTGTGTGTTCTGCTATGTAGTGTTCCACCCTCTTTTCCAACTCTGCTAATGTGCAATTGTCTGTATGTAGGTGACTCCGGATACCCCAACATGCCGTGGTTGCTGACGCCCCTCAGGAACCCTGTGACACCAGCCCAGATGCGCTACAATGAGGCACATGGTCGGACCAGGAGAGTGATTGAGCGGACATTTGGTCTCCTGAAGAGCCGCTTCCGCTGCCTCGACAAGACAGGAGGGTCCCTCCCATATGCCCCAGCAAAGGTGTGCAAGATTGTCATTGTCTGCTGCATGCTACACAACCTGGCAGTGCGGAAGGAGTTGCCTCTCATCCTGGATGACGATGACCAACGTCCGCCACCTGTGGAGGATCCTGGCCTGGACCACGATGCCAGTGATGATGATGATGATGATGATGGTGATGTCCGCACACAGCTCATCACCAACTTCTTCAGCTGAATGTGAGTATCCAGAGATGTCATGTCAATGATGTGAGTTTGCATGATATGTGTTGGTGGTGCTCTGGTGCTGTTTGAGTGTGTCCATGGGCTACATGACTGTATGCGTGTAGCGATGTGTCCTTACAGGTAGTCTGTACTCCCCAACAGTGTTGACATGCTAACTTGGTTCTGGGTGGGTATCTTGTGACATGTATTGGGCATGAGTATTGCAGTTCTGTCCTGTTCTTCAGTGCTTTTGTCTGTGTGTCATTTCTGTCCTTCACAGGGTACTTTCAGAGTCGTTTGGTCAACTGTGATCCCCAACACCGTGATTCGACTTCCCGGGTGGTAGCTGTCGTGTCCCTACAGGTGATGTGCACCACACCCATGGACTTCCTTCCTTCTACACTTGTTGACTGTGTGCCCGCTGCCAGGTGGGATTACCTTGCATCTGTGCTGGTTACAACATGTTGCAAATGTGTAATAAACCTGTGCTTCACTTTGTGATGTGCGTTGTCTGTGATCACACATCTGACTGACATTTGCTTACTGCACCAGTGGGCTAGTTAACACAGACTGTGACTAGGTGTTGGGTCTGTGCAATACAACGTATTTCCTGGCAACATCAGTGTAGGCGATGAGTCAGATGGCCATGGTGTGTATGTGTTGTGTAGCCCTGGTGGTGTGCCTCCCTCATATGTGTGACGTCGCCATGACTCACATGCCGGTGTTGTACTTGCTGTAGCAGTTAGCATGCACAGTGTCATTTCCCAGATCATCATCGCCACTTCTGAGACAACATAGGAATCACAACAGAGGCAAGTATGGTGTATTAGTGAGTTTATTGACATACATGTGTGAGTATAGTGCACAGGATGGTGGGTGCTGTACATTGTGATTGTAATCCAAAGTTCCTAGATGATTTGGAAGTCCTGGTAGCAGAAATGTCCAGAGTAAAGTCCACAGTAATCTGAGACATTGGTCCAACTTGAGCTCCCCATGTCATGTGGGAGAGTTGTGTTGCAGTCAAAAGGGTGAACAGTTTGTGCACAAAGGTGATTATCCAGAACAGGTTTTGGCTTCCTGGGGGTTGCACATGGCCATCGGCCTCTCACTTGCCCCTCCTCGGACGGCCCCTCTTCTTTGGGGGGGGGACCCTCAAGTGCAGGCTGCTGCGGTGCAGGGGACTCTTCGCCAGAGTCATCCGCCCTCCCTGTGGCAGTTGCAGTTGTTTCAGCACCAGATGTTGTGGGCACACAGGGAGGTGTTGACTGGTTGCTGCTCATCTGGCGGAGGCATTGTAATATGTCCCTATGCACCGCCGTCATCTCTTGCAGTGTGTCCCACTTGGACTCCACGCGGGACATGTGTGAGTCCAGGCGGGCATGATGGGCAGCCTGCTGCTGTTTAATGTCCCTGAGGAGCCCCACTACCTGGTTGAACTCTCCGGTGCTGGACTGGTACGCATCGGCTATGCGTGCCAGT
This sequence comes from Calotriton arnoldi, assembly GCA_963921515.1. Lineage (NCBI taxonomy): Eukaryota > Metazoa > Chordata > Amphibia > Caudata > Salamandridae > Calotriton > Calotriton arnoldi. The sequence goes on from CAWUFW010003708.1 coordinate 1,332,410, forward strand.
TGTGGTTCCCCCTTATCCTGACTAGAAGCAAGGGTCCCTATTTGGACAAAGGTGCAAACCATTGCCAACTAGAGACCCCCAGTTCTAACATGGGTCATCATGCAGTCCAGACCCCTCTGCGAGCAGCGACCTATGTCTCCCACCCCTCCCACCACCCCTGGCGACACGTGCAGTACCTGAGGTGGCACGCACAGGTGACCCTGGGCCACCTTGTGGGTTGTTGGTGGTGGTGGTGTCCATGGCCCCACGTTGGTCCAGGGTCCCTGTGCTGGTGGTGGTGGTGCTCCTTGGTCTGTCCATGTCGGCAGGGGTGGTATGTGTGTTGACAGTCGTTGGAAGGGTGGGTGCAGGGGGTGCAGCTGGTGGTCCTGCTGGTGCTGCATGATGACTTGCTCCGGAGGTGCCAGGTGGGTCTTCTTCATCCGAGGAGGGCAGAGGCTGTTCCACACCAGTGAGCTCCGTATCCTCTTGAGCCTGGGATGAGGACTCCTCAGCGTCTGCTGCTGTGTCCCCATCATCACCTGTTTTTGGGAGACACACACAATGTATGTTATGTTTCTGCAGGCATCAATGGTTGACACACCTGACAGTTGTGACTGTGCCTCTGGATGCGGGCCTGTACATTGCATTGTCCTAAGTTGTCACAGTCAGGGGTTGATATTGGTGTAGCACATTGTCCTGCATTATTTGGGCATTTCTATGTGAATGTTGGGGTGTGTACATGGTCTGCATTGGTTGTATTTGGTTGACATCCAGCCCTCCTTCCCACCCAGCCAGATATTCCACCATGGAACGTGCTTCCATTGCAGGGAGTGCAAGTTGTCTTTCAGGATGTCAGTCAGTGGTGTCCTGCTGTTGGTTGGTGCACAGTTCCCAGCAGGGCCTTGTGCTCCCCACAGCAGTAGCCAGTGTCAGCCATCTTGTCAGTTGTTTTCCACTCCCTGTGATGTGCGCATGGTTCAGGGTGGTGTTGATGGGACAGTTGTGGGGGTGACCAATATCTGTGACTACGACTCCCATCATGCTATTGCGTCCACCCCACTTCCCAGCATGCCCATACTTACTTGCTTTTGGGTGGACTTCAGTGTGTGTGAGTGTGAGAGCAATGGCAAGATGGCTGACAGTGGTGTCCTGCTGTTGGTTGGTGGGCAGTTCCCAGCATGGCCTTGTGCTCCCACAACAGAGCACCAGTGTCAGACATCTTTGATGGGGCTTTCCACTCTCTGTGGGGTGTGCATGCTTGAGTGTGAGCTTGCTGGGCCATGTGGGTGGGGGATGTTGAGCTGTGACTACGACTCCCATCATGCTATTGCCTCCACCCCACTTCCCAGCATGCCCATACTTACTTGCTTTTGGGTGGACTTCAGTGTGTGTGAGTGTGAGAGCAATGGGAAGATGGCTGACAGTGGTGTCCTGCTGTTGGTTGTTGCACAGTTGCCAGCAGGGCCTTGTGCTCCCCACAGCAGTACCCAGTGCCAGCCATCTTGTGAGTCCTTTTCCACTCCCTGTGATGTGAGCATGGTTGAGAGTGGTGTTGATGGGCCAATTGTGAGGGTGAGCAATATCTGTGCCTACAATTCCTATCATGCTATTGCCTCCACCCCCCTTCCCAGCATGCCCATCCTTCCTTCCTTTTGACTCTGCTTCCTGTGGGGTGGGCTGCCTGTGCTGAATGGATGGCTGGGAGTGTTGTCCTGGCAGTTGTTTGGCTAAAAGTCCCAAGAGTGTCCCTGTGCTTCACACAGCATAACCCAGGGTGGTGGTTCTTTGTGGGATCTTCAGTTAGGATGTGAGGCATTGCATTCTCCCAGGTGGGTTATGTGGAGTTTGTGTTGAGGGGGTGTGTGAGGGGAGGTGCTTGTGACTATGGTCAGTGCTGTGAGTCCTCCTTCCCACCCAGCCAGATATCCCACCATGGAACGTGCTTTCATTGCAGGGAGTGCAAGTTGTCTTTCAGGATGTCAGTCAGTGGTGTCCTGCTGTTGGTTGTTGCACAGTTGCCAGCAGGGCCTTGTGCTCCCCACAGCAGTACCCAGTGTCAGCCATCTTGTGAGTCCTTTTCCACTCCCTGTGATGTGAGCATGGTTGAGAGTGGTGTTGATGGGCCAATTGTGAGGGTGAGCAATATCTGTGCCTACAACTCCCATCATGCTATTGGCTACACTGACTTGCCCAGCATACACATATTTCCTTTATTTCAGTGGGCTTCACTGTGTGGTGGTGTTGTAGTGGTGGCTACTTGTCTGGATGTGTTTGTCAGTTATATTTGTGCCACTGCCTAGCTGTAGTTGTAGTTGTGTTTGTACATGTGATGACACAGTTAAATGTCACTTTGAGATGGATGTGTTGTGTTTATCTGACTGACATACACATTTTGGGATGATTCTGTTCTGGTTGCTGTGTATTTGCTGAGAGTGCATGGTTTGACTCTACCCTTGACAGTGATGTGTGTGTGTAGTCGCACAATATTGTGTACATTTGTTGTGTACTCACCAGGCTCTGGGATGTTTTCTAGTCCATAGACGCTCCCTGGTGGTAGGATGGCCCGCACCTTCTCCTCCCAGGGCCTAAGGTATACTGGCTTGGCAGGAGGGCCACTGCCGGTGTGTTGGCTCAAGAGGTAGTCCTTCTTCAACAGCTCCTTGACCCTCCTGCGCACGTCATACCACCTGTTCTGGATGTCTGTCTTTGTGCGCAAACATGGTGATTGTGCTTTCACCCTGTCGACGATCCTCTCCCACATCTTTGTTTTCTGTGACATGGGTGTCTGTTGGACCAGTGTACCAAAGAGCTGTGGCTCTACCCTGAGGATCTCATCTACCAGGACTTCCAATTCACTATCTAGGAACTTATGATTCTTCTTTGGGGGCATGGTGATGGGTGGTGATGGTGAGTGATGTGTGTGTTGGTGTGCAGGTGAAGGTGTGTGAGTGTGTGTTTTGCTGGGTGTATGTGAGATTTCTATTTGTTGGAGTGCTGATGGTGTGTGGCTTGTGTGATGGATGAGCTGTGGGTGTGTGGTTGCTGTCTGTTGAGTGCTGGCAGGTAATTTGAATTTGCAAAGGATCATGGTAGGGATTTGTGTCCTTTATATGGGTGGAGTTTGTTGGTGTGTCTATGTTCCCTGCCCCCCCCAGTATTTATTGGCTTTGTAATTGCTTGTTTGGCCTTTTTTTGTGTATTTTCCCTTTGTACTTTTCATGCATGTAGGAGACGTTCTTGTGACCGAGTCGGACCCTGCAGTTGTCTCGTACGGGCTTCTCCGTTTCGTTCACGCTGTGTTTGTGCTGTCGGTCGCGGTGTTTTGGGTTGCTTCGCCTCGCCGTTTTGTATGCGTGTCGGTCGTACGGCTTGTCCTCCGTGCGACTCGGTCGTGTTTTCCACGCCTTGCATCGTACTTGGCGGGTGGGTGTTCGCGGGTACGTCTCGTTCGGGATTGTTCCGGGTGCGAGTCGGTCGGTTCGAATCGCGTGTTTTTCCGGCCGGATTGCTGTTTTCCGCGCGGCTCGGTCGTTCGGCTTGTGTTCCGTACGAGTCGGTCGGGTTTTGCTCGCTTCTCATCGTACTTAGCGGGTCGGGCTGCACCGGTACGTGTCGGTCGGAATAAATTCCGGCTCCGAGTCGGTCGGTACGTTTTCCGGCCGGAATCGGAATCGGCCCCAGAGTGTTGAGCGTCCCCTAGGTATAACATTATGTTGTCTGCATACAAAGAAACAACATCTATCCAATCTGGGTCCCACCGTATGCTTTGTATCAGGGTGTCTATCTGCATCCAGCAGGCCAGGAGCTCATTCGCCATCAGGAAGAGTAAGGAGGGCCTGCCTCAGCTAAACTGCCTTGAAGAGGCCCGTTCACTCTGACCTTGGCTATGGGGTGCTTATTTAACAGTGTCACCCAGGCCATGAACCCCAAGCTCATCCACATTTTACCCTATATTGCAATTAAGTTGGACCACCCCACCGAGTCAAATGCCTTTTCGGTGTCCAGGTCAAGCATGATGGCCAGTTTGGCAAGAGGGACGCTTCACGCCAGGCATCGACCACCCTACATAGATTGTGTGTTGTTGTCACCCTGTAAGGCATGAAGCCTTCTTGGTCAGGACATTCAGTGTGTCCACTACTTGCAGCAGGTGGTTTGCAAGTACCTTTGCCAAGATCTTGGTTTCCAGGTTTAGAGTGAGATTGGGAGGTAGGAGGCACACTCCTTGCTTGGCTTCCCTTTCTTGTGTATCATGAATATCATTGACCTTCTAAGTTCACAGGTCAGGATGCCCTCCTTTCTTGCCCTATAGAACATTGCTCTAAGCGGCCCAGAATGTGGGATTTTGTGCAATTAAAGAATTCACGAGGGAAACAATTTTGACCTGGGGATTTCCCCCATTTCATCTGGCCCAAGACATCAGCAAACTCATGCTCCGACAGTTCTACATCAAGGGAGTGGCTCTCCTCCTCCTTGACATCGGGAGACGGTATATCTCTAATGAACTCCTCTAAGCTGCATGTGTGGTTCCCCCTCCTCACCCGGTAGAGGCCAGTCAGATTTATGGCAAAGGCATGCGCTATGTCAGCTGGGGTTTCTGCCATTTTGCCACCTCCGTATTAATGGCGGAGATCCATCTTTGGCCTTTCTCTTTCTTGGCGAGCAACGTCAGCAGTTTACCCGCCTTGTTGCAAACCTCATAGAGTTTCCCCTGTTTTGCCCTAAATAGTGCCCTTGCGTCTTGGTGCACCAGATTATGTAGGCCATTTCTCGCCCCTTCCATCTGGGTCACCGGTGTATGGGTGGGGTTAGCCACATAGTCAGCCTCCCAGAGCGCTGTGTTTCGAACTCTCTGGTCCCTTTTTTCTTTCCATCCATTTGGCTGAGACGTGTGTGATAACTTGTCCCCATGTGACTGTCTTGTAGGCCTCCCAAAGGTGTACCTCAAACTCTACCATCCCCACATTTTCTATAAAGTAGAGATCTGGGGACTCAGTGATCCACTTCTGGTGTGTGAATCTATGTCCCATGGCTCTAGCTTCCATTCCCCCCCTTATACCCAGGGTGTCTGTTTGTAAGTACGTTACCAGAGTCCATTGGTTTTAGATGCTCCATGGAAGGATTGTGGTAACTCTGAACCTGCCCAATTGATGTCTGGGTATCAGAAAGTAATCAAGCCTAGACATCGAGTGCATTTTGTTGGAGTTGTATGGGAATTATCTTGTCCCAGGGTGTTCCTCCCATCACAGGTCCACCAACCTCATCAAGTCTAGGAAGGAACCCAGGCGTAGGTCAGTCCTCAGACTATCCCCAGCCATCATCATCCTATCCATGTGGCTCTGCATGCTTAGATTAAGATCCCCTACTGCAAGAAGTAGGGCTGTCGATACCTCTGCTATCCAGCGTCCCATTTTGTCCAACCCCATAGTGTGTAGTGTCGTGTAGTTCCTATATATAACCTATACAGAATCTGCACGTTTGGATAACATGAACTGTGGGCTTGGTGGCAGACTGACTCTGAACACCCCCACCGAAAATGTTAGCCTGTTTGCATTAGCTAGCTCACAGTGCCACTAGTGTCTCCTCTTATCGGGGAGAGAATAGTTTCTGGCAACCTCAGAACATGACAACCCTGATCCCTCAGGATCGTGGAAACAATGTACTATTTTTCGCGCAGTCACTCGTGCTCACTTATTCGGTCTCAGAGAGTTACACAGAAGAAGCAGTCGGGCGTGTTACAATAAGTATTTATTGTACAGTTGCTCCTCTAGTGTAAAATAGATGTGCTGCAATAATTGTTAGACAGTAGCAGATATATATAATCAGCAGTATAGTGAATATAAATGGATAGTACAGTTCTACCATTTTGCAATAATCATAAATGCATACATGGATATAAAATGCATGATAAAAGAAAGCGTGTGTTCCTACGATGCCTGTCTAGATGTACCTAAGTGTACCTAGCATGTGAGTAGGTGTGAAGCCAAGAATACCTCTAGGATTTGGTCGAACCCCATTACCTGAAGTGAGAGAGTGTGGGACCTCGCCCTGGTCTCGGGTTGGACACCCTGCAAGGGATGTGTTAGACCACTGTCAGCTGGAGCGTCTGCATGCAGGAGCCTCAGCATCTCTGGTCAGTGTGTCGGCCTGGAAGTCTCGGTTCCCTCTAACTAACACTAGCAAGAGGTGCTGTATTTATACAGAAAGTATCTAGGGCTCCTTTGTCCCTTGTTTCTTGTATTAGCCATTGTTGGATTTGAGGATGACGTATGGAATGAACCGTGTACGTAGATATGGGGAGGAAGGTGGTGTAGCCCCAGCTTGGTTTCTAAGAACCCTTATGAATATTCATTAATACTGTGTGAGTCTGTTGATGAAGTCATAAGACACTATTGTTCACAGAGAAACCCTCCTTCTGTGCCCAGGACTAGAACTAGGTACAGGTTCAACCCTAAAAGGTCCGTTACTGTGTAGTATAGGGGGGAGAAATGTAGGTGAAGGTGTAAGATATTACCCAGGTCTATATTAGGGTACCTATATGAAACATAACACCCACTCCTCTTCCGAATAGCCAACAATGATAAAATGCCATCGAATTATTCACTTTACAAGGTAAAACGCATAAAATGTATTTAAAAACATTTCGTAAAAAGTTAAGAGGTGAAAAAGATGGAGATAAAAACATTTAACTCGAAAATCAGTTTTTTGGGATTGATACTTAAGCCGAAGTCCTAATTGAGTTCGTTTATATAAGTCGAACCACTACAAGCGTCTGGAGCCCTTGCTTTTCAGCGAAAGTGTCAATTTTAAAAGAAATGTTCCAAATTTAGTTGAGTTTTGAAAAAATGAACAAACTGGATTCTTTCCCAGCACACGATGAGCCAATTTTAGATTGAGGGGCCGATTCCGATTCGGGCCGGAAATCTCTCCGGAGAGATTTCCGACCGAATCGGACTTCGGCAGTCCGACCGAACGAGTACGATGCGCTCGCATGCTATCGGACTCGAAGTCGGTCGGACTCCCATTGAAGTCAATGGGAGCCGGTCGTACAACGCTGTACGCGGGCTCCCATTGACTCAATGGGTGCGTGAGGCGAACAAGGGCGCCCCCTACAGCGGGTACACGTCGAAGCGCATCGTGCCGTACATGCACAGGTAGGGGGGACCCATGGGCCCCTCCTGTGTGCGACTCGCGCGGCCACGCCTACAGGGGGGTCCGATGCGGACCCCCAAAGTCCGGCTCCGACAGCTCTCTCTCGAGCCGGACGGCGCGAGTCGGTCGGACTGCTCGCGGCGCGCATCGTACTTACCCGGCCGGGGAACGTCTCCATTGCGCGGTGCGAGCTGTAGTCCGTGCGAAGTCGGTCGGAGCGTGTTGAAGCCGCGCACGAGTCGGTCGGCGATTTCGCGGGCGCTTGCATCAGTACTCGCCGGCCGGACCCACGTACTGATCCGGTCGTGAAACAGGGCTCCGAATCGGATCCGGTAAAGCCGAATCCGATTCGGAGCCCTACCGGCCGAGATCGGAGTCGGCCCCTAAGTGTCCTGGCTGGGAGAAGCAACATCATCGTTGGTTGCTGCTGCAGGGGACGGTCCTTGTAACACCTCGCAAAGTACGTGAATGGAGCACAGATGATATTCAGTACTGCCAACTGCTGGTGTAGAGGCAGCCGGTGCTGTAGTCGATATCTGGGTGCTAGTGGTGCTAGTGGTGGAGCTGATGCTCAACCCAGTTGTAAAAGGCACCTGCGGATTCTCGAGGAATGCAGCCATCAAGATGGGAATACGCAGGGGACATTGCCGAGCATGAGCCCTCAGGGGTTCCAGCCGGGTATTCAAGTCCGCAGGCGTGTCCGTTGCAAGTGTTAGACAAAGATGCAACACGCATTCTTCACCGCAAAACAGACATCGAAGAACAGGTAAGATGCAGTCCATCCAGACTGGTCTAAATGATAGGAACCAAGAGGCACTTAGTTCCCGTAGGCGGGGTGTGCCCAGATGCTGTACCATGCGCTTACGGTATTTGCGCTCCAGGAGCGCTTTTGCCAGCTCGTTGGTAATTGGGCCGTCCATTGCAGATCAGGAAAATGACAATCAGGATTCCTGCGATAGAAAGCAGGATCAGCGGAAGACCTCCAAAAACGCTTCCCAATACGGAGTGTATAAAATTTGGAATAACTCCGAGGATTGTCTGAAAGGTGCTTAGAAATCCTGACCCTATGGTCTTAAATAGGTGTACAATACCACTCGTATCAGACATGTTAAAGATACGACCAACCATTTCTACGAAATGAAAGGGGCAGTTTGTACGTATAAGTGCCTGTATCTCAGTCGAGGTCCTTGCGATCTGAAGATCAAAGGTCTCTCAAGCGGAGGTTAAGGGTACAGTTTGTTGTAAAAGCATGGCTTTCAGTCTGCTCAAAGTATCAAACTGTATAAAGGAAACATTCAACGAAGGCCATAACGGCGCCTCCCTGACTGCACTTGTTGGGGGAAACAATACTTGCATACAGCAAGTGACCCTGGAGTTCACAGTGACCAGATAGGCAATGCCCGGAAGCATCCCACAGCAACCTTGATCGTTCAGCATCAAGTAACTCCCATTCGAGAGCAGCTCGAATACCGGTGTAATCACGGCTGCTGGAGTCCCTTTCATGTGGCAGGACAAGTTTGCTATTGAACCATTGCAAGCTCCGTGCAGTGAAATGTCCTGGCACATGAGAGAACTGCTTAAAGCGTTCTTGCAGTTTGTACCGCTTAGAAACACTTCTCGATCCCCACTCCGGCATCGGAATCTGTACGGTAATTCCCAAGATTCCTTAATGTATTCCTTACCCTATTTTTTATATTTGCCTGCCTGCCTTTGCTCAAGGCAATACTGAAACTGAAAGGTAGTGACCAGTAGAGTTATATGGCCATGGGTTAGCCATTCCGTTGATGGTGATTCTGCTACCGTAAATGGTAGCCTATCCAGCTTTTCAATGCGCAGCATTGTATATTTAGCTCCCCTTTGTGCCATTTCTATCTGTTTATCCGTTAGATTGTATTCAGAAAACAGAGACGTACTGTTGATAAAATGCCAAGGCACATAGCCTTCACGCAAAGATTGCAGTGTCCAGCTTAACGAAATAATAGAACGTAACTGAGATTGCCCGTGTTGTAACATGGCCAAATCTTGTTCCAGTATGTCTATTGCAGAAGATACAATGTTGCCCAAGGAATATATCCTGGAGGTCAAAGTTATTAACCCATTATCTACTACTGCTAATGCCTTTTCTAAGTTAATACGGTCTATATCCTGTATCCTCTCTGCGGCCTCTGGTTGGGTTATTTTCCAGTTTTCATTGTAGGCAGCATAAATGCCAGCATATATGAAACATTTTTGACAAGGTTTCCTGGGACCTAATAAAAAATCCCTAAGATCCATGTCTTGTGTGAGTAAGGATAAGTGTTGTTTTACTTCTGTGAGTGTTGAGGTCTCTAGCCAATCAAGGCACAACTTTCCAACACTGTAGGATGTCACTACCCCTGGATGTTCTCTTTGTACATAGCGTGGGTCTGGCCTGTGGATATGAAACCCTTCCGTTATACCCCCGAATCTTCTCTGGCATGTGTTCGTGTCTAAAGGCCAAACCACCCATTTCTTCCAATCAGGGTCTGTTCTATTGTACTGTAAAATGTCATCTAGTGTTGCCCCATCTTGTGTAGTTAAATTTGGCCCCTCTCCATCTGTGATGGTGTTGGAAATCGAGGTGTGTTCAGGTCCTTGTTTTTGGCTAATCCAAGACAGGACGTCTGTTGCACAGTGTCATTTAGAAATATCATCTGCTGTGGGATGAGGCATGCTCTAAATAGCGCTTCTGTTCCCTGGACTTGCCAGTCCCCAGAACCACAGACTGATTTTAAGTCTATTGTGTCTTTCCATAGGTCAAACCCCTGTTCAGACAATTGGGTGATAAAGGAAGCAAAGTATATCTGTTTGGTGTTCGTTAACATAATTTTCAGTGCCGATGTCGGTGTAACCTTATAATAACATGAGGTCGGGTCAGTGGTGTTAAACCCTGAAAAATATGAAAATTTCTGTGCAAATGTGTGCAAACTACTTTTAGGTGGTGTAGGGCAATGTTCCCACTGGTGGTATTCAAAAACATTTCTAGGTGATATACATTTGTGTAGGAAATGATGACCATAATGTTTATAACAGTACAATGTGTCGTAGTCTGAAGTACCTTCTAACATTTCATTATTTGGAAATGCAGCAGTTTTCTCTAAGTCAGACAACATATCATTAACAGTTTCAGAGTCCCAATCATCAGAAAATGTACTGGAGGTAATGATATCACTTAATGACTTTTTAAATATATGAGAAATTTTTAAAAGTTCAGTAGGACCGAATATTTCGAAATCAACCTTGTCCCACACTATACCGTCCGGTATAGGAACAGCTGTAATGTTCACTGATGACAAGTCTCTCTGTTCACGATGGGACGATTGATGTGGCTTCAGAATCAAATTAACTTTCTGTGTTGCAGAGCTTTGTTGCAGATAACGTCCATTAATAAGCATACTAAAAGTTATAACTAAGCGTAGCCAGAAAAGAAAAAAATAGTATCCCAGCAATTACCCATAGTTCTACCCAAGGCGATACCAGTTAAGTCTTTTAGAGGAAGTTCACAAAGTCTATAGCTTGCTGTTTACATGATTTTTGGTCTGGCATCGTTTCTGGTTCACTTGGATCCAAAGAAAATGTATCAAAGTTCATGAAGTAGCCAGAAGCAGTTTGATCAATTGTAGGAACTGCATCGGGATTTGTTGAAATCGCATTTTGCTCTTGTCGAGGCATGTTGACGTAGACGTCTGTATTTGGTCTGATTGCAGCCTGTGTGTTATTTTGAATTGAATTTTGAAGATGTACTTCTGGTTCAAGGGGAAGGAGTTCCATAGCATTGTTGCTTAGTCCTTCATTCCGTACAGGAGGCTCCTCAAACGTGATGAGTCTTTCTGTTTGAACTTCTTGGATGGTAGCTAGAGGAGGGCGTCTGCTACTGTGGAGTCCACGAGGCCTACTGCTCAGTATCGGCCACATAGTGTGGTTTGATTAAGTTGATTGAGACAAATCTTTTCTCCTTTTTTCCGGCAAGAGGTGGCAAAAGTACAGTTCTTGTTCCATGAACTGCTAGGACAGGTACAGGCTTTCTGTATGATGGTCCAAATTCTTTCTTGTCCGCTATTTTTTCTCTGACTAGATCCCCGACCTTTGGGATCCAGACAGGTCTTGCAGTGTTTGCCTTGACTTCCCCAGTGGTGGTCTGTTTCTGGAGGACATTACTTTGTTGCGTCCTGGAATCATTTAAATCCTGTAAAACAGCCAAACGATCATGGATATCAAATGGTTTTTCATCTGCCACTGCGCCTTCACAATCAAGATCAGGTACCCACATTCTTGTCCCAAATAGGACCTCATATGGAGTGACACCCCCTAGAGAACGTTTTGGCTGGTTATTGAGTGCTCGCTGTACCCCGTAGAGATGATTGACCCAACTACCGCCCTTGCCTAATACCCTAGCTGTTAAAGATTGCTTTAAGTCCCGTTTTTTCCTCTCCACAACCGAATTTCCCTCAGGATGGGACGGAGAGGAGTACCGTAATGCTACGCCCATACTTTCCATGGCCTCTTTGTAAGTCCAAGAGCTGAACGCCGGGCCACGGTCAGAATGTAACATGCCGACTGCGTATGTCCCGATTAAAGACTCGCAAATCTTTTATAACAGTTCGAGCGTCAGCCGAGCGCTGAGGCCAAACCCATAGGAATCTTGAGCAGGAATCTACTGCAACCATGATATACTTGTAAGCCCCATCAGATTGTAAGGGGCCGCTGTCGTCCAGATACACACAAGCGAGAGGTTTGTCTGATTTTAGTAACGGTGTCTGTGCCGGGCGTTTTATGGTAGAACCTTTCATCTGCTGGCAGATGTCACATTTCAAGACATAGTCCTTAGTTTGTTTTGTTAGACCTGGCCACCAGTAGCGCTGTTTCAACAATGAAATAGTCGCTGTAACGCCTGTATGCTCAGAGCCCAAACCCTCGTGTGCTTCTAGAATTAAACCTTGCCTACGCTCCATATTTGGTATTACTCTGTCTCCCACTCCAGGAATCTGAGCAAATGGAATGCTGTTTGCATCTAACTTGTAGGAGTACTTGAGTGGAAATTTCTTTGGTACTGCTCCGCTGTTTTTGCTTGAAGCAATGACAGCGACCATAATCTCACTGTCTATCCTCGTTTTTGAACGAGTGATTGCAGCTACGGAAGCTGTGCGTACAGTCCCCTTCGCGGCTTCATCAGCCAATGAATTCCCTTCAACGTGAACGCCATCACGCTGATGACTCAGTGTATGAATCACGTGAGCCCTCAGCAGTTCGTTCTTCAACTCAACTACCTGTTCCCATAGCATTTTATGCTTAATTGTGCCACCTTTTGCGTCTTTGACCCCGTTTTGTTCCCAGTGATGTAAATATTCATTGTATGATTATACACAGTAAAAGGAATCACACACTATAAGTGTGGGGAATTCATGATCCGTATTCACCAGTACTAGTATTAGTGCTTTTAACTCTGCCAACTGAGCCATGCAGTCTCCTAGAGTTTGCGTTTTGGCGTAACTTGGATAGAATTTTCCATCCCGCATGCACCTCTTAATGATTGCACATGCTGCGCTGTATTGTTGCTTACTCCCTATGGCCGGTTGAGCAGATCCGTCAGTGTAAATAATATATTCATACTGATCTAGAGGCAAGATTTCGTTTGGTAGAGGATATTCTTGTTCGTATTGCAGGAATGCCTGTGTTTTTAGACTTGGAACAAATCTGTATTCAACATCCGTTGCAGTAAGGGAAGTAGCTCAATGTATCCATCTCGGATGTAAGGCTTTAGTATTTGGAATGCTAGCCTTTGTAACCTCTTCTAAAGCTGGTACTGGGGTCACGACTATTATGCGTTTTCCCTGAGCCAGGGCTCTTTCTTTTGCTACAGTGGTCTGAACTGCTGTCAGGATTTTTTCTGTTGAAGTAAAACGCATTTCTGCGTTTGTGTACAGGTGAGATTTGTAAGCGATTGGTACTGTTTCGCCTTCATTGAAGGTTAAGTAGGTGTACCCGCATTGACCCTCTATTACACGGATCACTAAGTTGCGTACGCTTACTCTTGTCTGTAAGTGTTTTGAAGCTATCATGTCTTCTTGTAGTGAACATAGGATGTTTGTGTGTTCCTGTGTCCATTGTCTAACTGAAAAGTCAGGTTTTATTAAGTTGTAGAAAGGTTTTACCATTTCTGCGTAATCTAAAATGTATGTTCTGCTGAAATTTAGGAATCCCAGTATCGATTGTAGATTTTTTAATGATCTTGGAGGCTGGAGCAGCGCACACTTTTCTAAAAAGTTAGATGCCAGGCTTTTTCCTTCACTTGAAAGCTCGTAACCTAAAAACAGGACATTAAGGTGGGCTATTTTAGATTTCTTAAAATTACATTTGTAGCCCTCAGAGGCGAATCCCATTATAATGGTGCTCACCCTGGCCAAGTGCCTATTTAAGTCATCGTCCGTCAGATAAATATCATCCACATAGGACAATGCTTCCTCATCAAAATTTTGGAGTAACTCTGTTAATCTTGCTGAGAATACCCCCGGGCTGTTCTTAAACCCCTGGGGGAGGCGACAAAATTGTCGCTGGGACCCCAACGATGAGAATGCGGTCAAATACCTGCTTTCAGGCACTATATTTTGGCATTAAAATCCATTTGAGATATCAAGTGTGGTTTTGTATTTTTTCTGCACAATGTTATTCATTAATGCGGCACTGTGTGCGTTTTGGACAGCGAATGTCTTTGTGCATGTGTTTAAATGTCTGTAATCTAAAACTAGACGATATGAATTGTCCGGTTTTGATACGGGAAACAAAGGATTGTTCATTGGTGAGGTGCATGTTTCAATCACCCCTTGGTTTTCAAGTTGATCTAAGATCTCCCTGACCTGTTTTTTAGCTTCTTGCTTTATTGGATATTGTCTCTGTGCATTTGGTGAAACTTTTAACGGGATCACGTGGTGGGTTGAATCTTCATCCCATCCGGCATGATTTTTGTACAATGCTGGAGCTAGGGCAACTGCCCACTCCTGTGCATATGCATGTTTAAGATGAATGGGAACGAGGTCAGAAAATGCTGGAAAAATTATAGTTTCTCCCCTAGCGCACTCCATAACGAATGCTGGCGGCCAATCTTGTTCAGCTAATAGGATGTCATAACCCGATGATAGGTTTTCCCAAAAGAGTCCTTTAACTTTCCTGGGCTTGTCCCCCTCCATTTGGAGTGTTATTTCGTGTAACTTATGTGGAAGCTCACCCTTGTATCTGGTGTCTCCACCGTGATGTGATCATTCAAGTCAGCTGTCACCAGAAATTCCATCAGGTTCTGGCGAGCTATTGTTACTTCTGCCGCGCTGTCTGGCATCGTCAGAGCCCATTCTCCATTCAGAAGTTGCGTCCTCAGAATTCTGGGCATGCCTGATCTTTATGCCTGCAACTTTCTTCTTCTTAAACTGAGGTTTTGATTTTGGCTTTTCTTCTTTTTCGGAAGTATAGTCTTGAGCTTGCTGCTTGTCTCTGGACTTTGTACGCTCTTCTTTGTGGTCTGACCGTCCTTCTCTCTTGGAGTTTTTTGTCGAGCCCTGAAAGGAACGAGAGGAACGTGTATCAGTGTCCTGATACCTGTCAGGTTTCCTAATATTATTCCTATTCCTGAGGTTATACCTTTTTTCAGAGGGCTCCTGTGGAGGAGATCTACCTCTGGATTGAGATCTATTTTCTTTAAAGTTTTGTTGTTTTTTATTGTCCCACTTCTTTTTAGAAGAAGCAGGTGTCTGCTTGGTAGTGTCCTTCTCAGAACTGCCCATCAGTTGTGGTTTTAATGCTTTCCCACCTAAACTGTCTCTGCCCAATTCTGCATATGCAGTTTCAGTTATTTTGGGTAGTTCATTTTGTTGGTCTAACGGACTGAACTCCCTTAGGCATTGGCGGATAGCCACTGAAGCTGCTTCCCCTTTAATGTTAGCTAGTATTATGGCTGATACCTGGTCATAGTTACCTAGTAACTTCATCCCTAAGTTTAGGGCAGGCTCTGCTCCGTACTCATTTTGTATTTGTCTCAATACATCAGGTACTACTGCTAATGACGGGATACCATGAGTTCTGGTATAAATGGCAGCAAAGACTGTACCCCGGGTGGTAAAATCCTCTAATTGTGGTGTTATCCCCATGGGCAAGCAGATTGTTAGCATTCTGTATTTTTCATACGTGGTAGTATTCAGGAATACTGCCTCTAGTTGAGTTATTTTCTGGGCTACCCAGAACAGTATTTGTTCATGTTTTGTGGGCATTTTACCCATTACCGCGTGTAATGTTTGTGGTGTCATTTTAGTTGCTGTACCCTGAATTTGAGTTCCATTTGCTGCAACTGTTGTTGGTTAGACTGTAAAAGTCCTCATGACAAACTGTGTCAAGTTTCTGTAGAATTTAATGAAATCCTTGTGTTGTAAGAGTAAGGGGTCGATTCCGGTCTCGGCCGGTAGGGCTCCGAATCGGACTCGGCATTACCGGATCGATTCGGAGCCCTGATTCCCGACCGAGTCGGACGTGCGTCCGGGCGAGCGAGTACAATGCGAACGTACGTGAAATCGCCGACCGACTCGTTCGCGGGACCCAACCGCTCCGACCGACTCGCATGGACACGACTCGCACCGCACAATGGAGACGTTCCCCGGCCTGGTAAGTACGATGCGCTCCGCGAGCAGTCTGACCGTCTCGCGCCGTCCGGCTCGAAAGAGCAGTCGGAGCCGCACTTTGGGGGTCCGTGTCGGACCCCCCTGTACGCCTAGCTGCGCGAGTCGCACACAGGGGGGACCCATGGGTCCCCCCTACCTGTGCGTGTACGGCACGACCCGCTTCGATGCGTACCCACTATAGGGGGCGCCCTTGTTCGCCTCGCACCCATTGAGTCAATGGGAGCCCGCGTACGCGTTGTACGACCGGCTCCCATTGACTTCAATGGGAGTCCGACCGAATCGAGTCCGATAGCATGCGAACGCATCGTACTCGTTCGGTCGGACTGCTAGGGTCCGATTCGGTCGGAAATCTCTCCGGGTCCGGCTCGGTCGGAGAGATTTCCTGCCCGAATCGGAATCGGCCCCAAAGTCTGGCTGCGGCATTGTTTCAATGTCAGGATGTGGTGTGTAAGCTGCTAATATTGGCCATGTTGCCCCGTCTCCTCTGAGCGGGCCTAATCTTACTCTGTTTCTTATGTGGGGTAGGGCGCCTTTAAAGCAGTATAGGTGTTCCTGGTACGTGAGTCGAACTTCTATGTCCTCGCAAGGACCATATTCCAGTGGTGCATCTCCTTCTGTATAGTAGTGAAATGTCTGTGTTCTTGCATCTGCTTCTGGGAATGTAACCCACGAATAGAATACCTCTGTTTTATGTGATTTGTGTGCCTCAATTACGAAAGCTACTATACCACCCCTAGGTGTTAAACCATATTCTAGTAATTTCAGGGTGATAGTACGTCTAAATTTAGGTGCAATGAGAATTCCCTCCACCTCTTCATCTCCTGTTGAGAGGCGTCAAGCCACCACTGGGTTATCTGCGCTCTCAGTCATATTGTAAAGGAGAAGTTTGTTTAAGGGAACTAAGATAAGGTGTTATGCACAATTTTAGGAACACCGAGGGCCTGATTCTGATGCGGTTAGGAAGGCCTCCTAACGGCATTTGCTCCTTCCAAATCGGATCGGGAACGTGTCTTCCCGACCGAGGGCCCAATTCTGATGCGGTTAGGAACAAATGTTCCCATTGAAGTCAATGGGAGTTCAACCAAATCGTATCTGGAAGCATCCGGATGCATCCTACTCCGCCGGTCGGACTTTCCCGATCCGAGTGGGTCGGAAACCATTTCCCAACCGATTTGGTCGGGAAGCTTTTCCAACCCGCATCAGAATCGGGCCCTGTGTCTTTTCAAGCTTGATTAACCAACAGCTAATAAATAGGTTTTTTTCGCCTACTTAGCTGTGGCGGAATTTGTGCCCACCCACTCCAGACATCTCTGGCGTTTTGTGAGTAGGGGTCTCTGAGATTTAGCACGACTGAACTACTCAGATTCTACTGTTAAATAAGTGCCCAACCATCGTTGGTGGCGCCATGTCGTGTAGTTCCTATATATAACCTATACAGAATCTGCGCGTTTGGATAACATGAACTGTGGGCTTGGTGGCAGACTGACTCTGAACACCCCCACCGAAAATGTTAGCCTCTTTGCATTAGCTAGCTCACAGTGCCACTAGGGTCTCCTCTTATCGGGGAGAGAATAGTTTCTGGCAACCTCAGAACATGACAACCCTGATCCCTCAGGATCGTGGAAACAATGTACTATTTTTCGCTCAGTCACTCGTGCTCACTTATTCGGTCTCAGAGAGTTACACAGAAGAAGCAGTCGAGCGTGTTACAATAAATATTTATTGTACAGTTGCTCTTCCAGTGTAAAATAGATGTGCTGCAATAATTGTTAGACAGTAGCAGATATATATAATCAGCAGAATAGTGACTATAAATGGATAGTACAGTACTACCATTTTGCAATAATCATAAATGCATACATGGTTATAAAATGCATGATAAAAGAAAGTGCGTGCTCCTACGATGCCTGTCTAGATGTACCTAAGTGTACCTAGCATGTGAGTAGATGTGTGATGCCAAGAATCCCTCTAGGATTTGGTCGAACCCCATTACCTGAAGTGAGAGAGTGTGGGACCTCGTCCTGGTCTCGGGTTGGACACCCTGCAAGGGATGTGTTAGACCACTGGCAGCTGGAGCGTCTGCATGCAGGAGCCTCAGCATCTCTGGCCAGTGTGTCGGCCTGGAAGTCTCGGTTCCCTCTAACTAACACTAGCAAGAGGTGCTGTATTTATACAGAAAGTATCTAGGGTTCCTTTGACCCTTGTTGCTTGTACTAGTCATTGTTGGATTTGAGGATGACGTATGGAATGAACCGTGTACGTAGATATGGGGAGGAAGGTGGTGTAGCCCCAGCTTGGTTTCTAAGAACCCTTATGAATATTCATTCATACTGTGTGAGTCTGTTGATGAAGTTATAAGACACTATTGTTCACAGAGAAACCCTCCTTCTGTGCCCAGGACTAGAACTAGGTAAAGGTTCAATCCTAAAAGGTCCGTTACTGTGTAGTATTGGGGGGGGGGGAATGTAGGTGAAGGTGTAAGATCTTACCCAGGCCTATATTAGGGAAACATAACAGTAGGGGAGGTACCAGGAGGTGAGTGCCAGGTTCATCCCGTTCCACCAACCGCATATTGCTGGCTGGCATCCCAAGCTATCCGCCCATGTTTGAAACACTTGTAGAGGAATGGATCTGCAGACCAGTATATCCACTCCCCTGGATCCAGAGGAAATGCCTGCGTGCACCAGCAGGCACTATCTATCATGGTTCAACATCCTGCAGTTGTTTCCCGCTAGGTGTGTTCCTTGCAGGAGGACTATATCACGGTTATGTCTTGCTAGGTATTTCCACATTGCTCCCCTCTTCAACTTGTTGGCTAGGCCGTTAATGTTCCAGGAAAGTACCTTAAGTGTGAGTTTGGGGGTGCTTGAGTGGAGGATCACTGACAGAATATTGAGTACCAGAATATCGAGATACAAAATCATCAGGACATAAATATCGTTGTCAAAAATATCGACCTCCTATCTTCATGATGGTAAATACAAAAATATCGAAAACAAATATCGTTGTAAAAAATATCGAAGTACAAAATATCGTTTTTTTTATATGTATAAAAAATAATGTAAAATAAATTAAATAATACATTTAACTTAAATTTTTTTAGATTTATTTGTAAATGTTAACAATTATAATTAATAAATTTAATTTAAAAATAAATTAAACATACATATCTAAAATGAAATATAAATATTTTTTCTTAAAAATAATTAATAAATAATAATTTTAATTAATTATAAAATGTTACAAATATATTAAAAATGATAAATAAATATATATATATATACAACAAAAAATATATTATAAATTAAAATAATAAGATATTTAATATTTTTTAAACCTACATTTTACACTACATTGAGTGCAACAGTAGGGAAAGTGTTGGATAGCGTAGGGGAAACAAATTACAATTCCCACTCCAACGAGTGCAACAGTAGGGAAAGTGTTGGACAGCGGAGAGGAATAATTTACTATTCCCACTCCAATGAGTGCAACAGTAGGGAAAGTGTTGAATAGCGGAGGGGAATAATTTACTATTCCCACTCCAATGAGTGCAACAGTAGGAAAAGTGTTGGATAGCAGAGGGGAAAAAATTACTATTCCCACTCCAATGAGTGCAACAGTAGGGAAAATGTTGGATAGCGGAGGGATGAAAATTCCTATTCCTACTCCAGCGAGTGCAACAGTAGGGAAAGTGTTGGGTAGCGTAGGGGTAAAAATTACTATTCCCACTCCAGTGAGTGCAACAGTAGGGAAAGTGTTGGATAGCGGAGGGGAATAATTTACTATTCCCACTCCAGCAAGTGCAACAGTAGGGAAAGTATTGGATAGCGGAGGGATAGAAATTACTATTCCCACTCCAATGAGTGCAACAGTAAGGAAAGTGTTGGATAGCGGAGGGCTAAAATTACTATTCCCACTCCAGTGAGTGCAACAGTAGGGAAAGTGTTGGATAGCAAAGAGGAATAATTTACTATTCCCACTCCAACGAGTGCAACAGTAGGGAAAGTGTTGGGTAGCGGAGGGGATAAAATTACTGTTCCAACTCCAGTGAGTGCAACAGTAGGGAAAGTGTTGGATAGCGTAGGGGAATAATTTACTATTCCCACTCCAATGAGTGCAACAGTAGGGAAAGTGTTGGATAGCGGAGGGATAGAAATTACTATTCCCACTCCAACGAGTGCAACAGTAGGGAAAGTGTTGGGTAGCGGAGGGGATAAAATTACTGTTCCAACTCCAGTGAGTGCAACAGTAGGGAAAGTGTTGGATAGCAAAGAGGAATAATTTACTATTCCCACTCCAACGAGTGCAACAGTAGGGAAAGTGTTGGATAGCAAAGAGGAATAATTTACTATTCCCACTCCGAGTGCAACAGTAGGGAAAGTGTTGGGTAGCGGAGCGGATAAAATTACTGTTACAACTCCAGTGAGTGCAACAGTAGGGAAAGTGTTGGATAGCAGAGGGGTAAAAATTACTATTCCCATTCCAATGAGTGCAACAGTAGGAAAAGTGTTGGATAGCGGAGGGGATAAAATTACTATTTCCACTCCTGAGAGTGCAACAGTAGGGAAAGTGTTGGATAGTGGAGGGGTAATAATTACTATTCCCACTCCAGCAAATGCAACAGTAGGGAAAGTGTTGGGTAGCGGAGGGGAATAATTTACTATTCCCACTCCAATGAGTGCAACAGTAGGGAAAGTGTTGGATAGTGGAGGGGGTAAAATTACTATTCCCACTTCAGCGAATGCAACAGTAGGGAAAGTGTTGGATAGCGGAGGGGTAAAAATTACTATTCCCACTCCAGCGAGTGCAACAGTAGGGAAAGTACTGGATAGCGTAGGGGTAAAAATTACTATTCCCACTCTAACGAGTGTAATAGTAGGGAAAGTGTTGGATAGTGGAGGGGTAAAAATTACTATTCCCACTCCAGTGAGTGCAACAGTAGGGAAAGTGTTGGATAGTGTAGGGGTATAAATTACTATTCCCACTCCTGCGAATGCAGCAGTAGGGAAAGTGTTGGGTAGCGGAGGGGTAAAAATTACTATTCCCACTAAATAAAATTCAATTTTAAAAACAAACAAAATATCAACTACAATACAAAATATAATAAAAAAGCCAAAAACAAAACATATATAAAAATTTACAAACCATAGAAACATTATAATGTAGAAAAAATCTGAAATTTACATAAAAAGATTTTTTTTTTAATTTAACAAAAAATTAACAAACAAATAAATATTTTGTAATAGAAATTAATTTTAATCAAAAAAATATTTATTACATAAATGTAATATTTTCTTTCCTACCCAAAACACCACACAATTTACAACACACATCTAAATTAAAAAAAGTGTACTTCCATAATTAACATAGTTAATTATCAATAAAACAATTATTAATAATTAAAAAACACATTTCAAAAAGGTAAAAATTAATGTACTAACCAAACGTTACAGCTATAGAACCTAAATCCCCAAACAAACAAAAATAAACAATTACCAAAAATATTTATCAATTAATAAATTAATATTAATGATCAAATAATGATTAATTAATTTAAACTAAATTACTTTTCACCCTCTACCCCAATAAACACCAAAACACACACCTAAAAATATTTACACAATTTACATAACTAAGTTTACATGAATAAATTAATATCAATTAACAACAAATCATTAATTAATTTAAAAAAATTACTTTCCACCATTTACCACTATAAACCCCACAACTCACACATCAAAATAATTAGACAATTGCCATATTTAAATTGTAATTAATTAATTAGCATTAATTAACAAATAATTAATTATAAATAAATAAATTACCTCCCACCATATTCCCCTATAAATGCCACCACCAATTTCTTAAAACTTGACACAATTAACATAATTAATTAACAATTAATTAATTAATTAATAACAATTAACAAGCAAAATATAAATAATTATTAATAAATTAATTCACACACTATAAAATAAAATTAAATAAATATTATATTAAAAATATTAATCAATGTATTAAAATTAAATTACTTCCCACCCTACTCCCCTATCAACCCACAACCCGCTCCTAAAAAATAACACAATTAACATAATTACCAATTAATTAATAATAATTAACAACCAAATAATAAATAATTAATAATAAATTAATTTCCACAATTAACAATATAAAATAATAAATAAATAAATATGATTTATTAAAAAATATTAATAATTTAATTATAATTAAATTACTTCCCACCCTATTCCCCTATAAACTCACAACTCGCTCCTAAAACAATTACACAATTAACATATTTACCAATTAATTAATCAATAAAAATTAACAGCCAAGTATTAATTAATTAATAATAAATTAATTCCCACAACTAACACTATAAAATCAAAATTAAATAAATACTAATAAATAAAAATGAATATTCAATTTATTATAATTAAATTACTTCCCACACTATTCCCCTATTAACCCACAACCCGCTACGGAACTAAAACCAAAAATTTAATTAAAATAAAATTAATAACTTCTAAAAATGTAACACATATATTAAAAAACAAATGCAATACTTAGACAAAAAAATAGAGCACATACATTTAAAATACATACTAAAATACTTAACACTAACTAAAAACGATATTTTTAACAACTATGGGGCACATTACGATACCCGGCGTAAATAAATCCGCCAGGCATGGAAGCGGCAAAAATCCGCCCGCACACACCGCCTGAACACCGACCACGCCATTATGAGTACACAAACTGAAAACCGCCATCGGCGGAAAAATCATACAAAATACCGCCCGCCATCGTCCGAGTCGGAGTCAAACCGCCCGCCACGGACGGAAACACGCACGACAACACAAAACCGCCCGCCCACACGGCCGACACACCGCACGTGAAATTACGATCGCACCGCCATGAGCGCGGAAAAACAACAAAAATACCGCCCGCCAGCGCAAACAACGCCGATGAGAATCGACACGGCAGAAGCCATGGCGCCCACGTACCTGCACAGAAACCATCCGCACACAAAACCAATAGCACACAACATGGCCAACAAGTCCACACAGCAAGGCACGCACAAATACACAAGCACAGTACACATCCCGAAAACACCCCCCGGACAAACAAAAAATACAAAGGCCAGAACCCCAGACACAACACACCTGAAAACAACAGACCATGAGGACACACCCACATAGGTGAGTACAAAAGCAGCACTCCCACAGACCACAACCCCTTGCTACATTGCAAACCAGAGAGGAGAGGAGAGGACACAGTGACACAGCAAGGACAGCAGCACACCACAGAAACGCACACATCACAACCACCACCACCACCACCACCACCAAACACCGGCACCACAAACCCCCTGCACATTACACAACACACACCGCACCACCACCACAAACACCATGGCACCACAAAGGATGCCCAAGTTCACGCCCATGGAGCTGACGGTCATGGTCGACGAGATCATCAAGGTGTACCCACAAATCTATGGGAACATGGTCCAGCACACACCACTAGCCACCAGAAACAGAATGTGGACCCGGATCGTAGACCAGGTCAATGCAGTCGGGACCCTGCCCAGGAACAGAACCGAGATAAACAAACGTTGGAATGACGTAAAGAGCCTGGTCAAGAAGAAGGAGGGCAAAAACAGAGAGCTGGCTGCCGTCACTGGCGGAGGGAATCCCGCGCTCTTTAAGACCTTCAAAGCGTGGGAGGAGAAGGTGCGAGTCGTAATACATCCGGAGATCCTCGCCGGATTAGCAGGGGGAGTGGAGGCTGGTAAGTACAAACTAATGTATACCAGCACACCGCTATGTACACACATGCGCAACCACCATGCCACAGCTCCCAGGGACAAACACCCCCATGTCCAGCACACAATACACAACACATCACACGCACATGCAACAGACACTACCACACACAGGCCAAACCGAACAACTGTAAGATGCGTGGGGACATGTGTACACTAAGCCAGCCACGTAACCACCAACAGGTCCACAAATATGCCAGAAGCGCCACAACGAGCACCCACCACACCCATGTGTCCGCCACAGCTGCACCAACTGACAAGTAACAGGTAAGTGGCAGGAACACAAAGTGCAGTGGGTCGGAGGGGGACAGCTGAAGTACAACACCCACCAGGCCCCCACTCCCACAGACCAGCAAGGTGGAGCACTCCCCACACCCATGTGTCAGGCACAGCTGCACCAACCGACAAGTAACAGGTAAGTGGCAGGAACACAAAGTGCAGTGGGTGGGACGGTGGACAGCCCAAGTACAACACACACCAGGCCCCAGTCCCACAGCACAGCAAGGAGGAGCATCCCCCACACCCCACACCCACGTGTCAGCCACCGCAGTGCACAACGACAGCCGAAAGGCAGACATCACGGTCCACAGCAATCGGTGTCAGTGGGTGTACAGCCACCCCCACGACCCACTACACCCCCCCACCCCCACAGACCTGCAACATGGAGCACCCCCGCTAAGAGCCATGTGGCATCCAGTACAGTGCACGCACGAACAACTTGCAGGTGGGAAACTGGACAGGGCTGGATTACTGGAGGCATGAGGACCATAACACCACCAACACATGGGACATGTCACGTAGCACACGAACACGCAGACCGCCCACCGTCACGAACAAGTGAACAATGTGCACACGGACATGAACAGCAGACTCACACCCCACATGACCCATCACAGACATAGCAACACCCAAGGAGCCACGTCTGCATGCACAAGCCACACTGAATATAGTCCCACACGGCAGCCACTGTGCAACTCATCACACACAACCGAAACACCATTGAAGTCCTGTCCATGTAGCCCCTACTGCCTGTCAACCACACACCCCACAACTACGCCTATGTAAGACAAACAACACTAGACGCAACAGAGCGGAACAACAGAAATGCACACGAACACCACTGAACCCATCAAACACACAGACACACCATGCACATACAACATACCATCCATCCCATCCGTCAGCCCCAGTCTCATGAAAGGCATGTCATCCGCACAGCTGCCACACATACAGCAGTCACGCTAAGACACATGCCCATGACCAACCATGTGCCAGAAGTCAATTAAGCGCACGACACACTGTGAGCAACAACCCACAACATGGGCCACACCCCCCCGAGCACTGCAGTGATGCACATGGCACAGGGCAGCACGCACACCAAGGAGATGGGACAACTGCAATACGTTGGCTGGCACACAACTATCACTCACTCATAACGATGCGTCCAATGCCATGTCCAGTAACCACAACAGACAGCAAATATGCAGGGCATGTCAGGCATGCACACACCTCAGACCATGCACTGTCATGCTGCCACAACACATGTCACGTTCGGCACCCATGGCTCACAGCATGTACCCCAAAAGCATATACCCTCCCAAATGCGAATCTGGGGCATGGCCCCCATGTTGCCATATGCGTTCCTAAGCGTTCCATTTGAACTCCAAAAGCAAAGTACAAACCAGACCCAGGATGGGCCAGGAGCCCGCATACACCAGAGTCACAATGAGTAGGGGCAAAGCAACACACCCATCGGCATGGCCAATCCGTCCCATGCCACATGTGCACAGCACACAGTCCCATTGCCTAGCACACACAACTACAGATGCCACAGCCACACACTCGCCTCCGGGAAACCCATGTACGAGATTGCACGAACTGCCAATGTCAGAAGACTAATACATACTTCGCCAGGTGCAACACAATAACAAATCTCATTCTCTCCACAGGTGACGAACTGCTGGACGCTGGGGATGGAGACAGCAGCCAGCACAGCCAGCCTACAAGCCCCCAACGAGGACACACGGATCTGGAGGATCTGTCCACCTCTTCGGACACGGACCACCAAGCTGGCCCATCTGGCGTGGCAGGGCCCAGCCGCTCCCCAGGACCCCTCCTACCCACCAACCCATCATCCAGGGATGCTGAACAGTCCCAGTCCCCTGCTGCCACTGTCGTTGCGGCCACACCCACGGTCATTGCGGCCACTACCACTGCCGCAACCGCCACCATCGCCGCACCGACCACCACCGCCTCCACCACCACCACGTCTTCGCTGGCACCAGCCCCAGCGCAGGTGGTGGCCCGGCCGACTGGATCCACCCTGGGAGCCACAGCGAGGACCGTGGTGAGCAATGTGGCTAGTGGGCAGGCCGGTGGCAGCAGGACTGGTAGGAGGAGCAGGGTCAGGGAAACGCCAGCCTCCCCTGGGAGCCATGCCCTGCCTCAAATGGCCAGAGTCCTTGGGGCCTATGAAGAGGCCCAAGGACAATGGGCCAGGTCTGCTACTGACACGCGGGAGGTGCTGGGGGTGCTGAGGTCCATGGACGCCCATATGGGCCAATTCGTGTCCCGTATGGACCAACTCGTGGACCTCATGGGCCA
The DNA here is from genome assembly GCA_963921515.1 of Calotriton arnoldi. NCBI lineage: Eukaryota > Metazoa > Chordata > Amphibia > Caudata > Salamandridae > Calotriton > Calotriton arnoldi. The sequence continues at coordinate 1,358,651 of CAWUFW010003708.1, forward strand.
GCTGGTGGTGGCGGTGGGGTCACAGGCAAGGCCAGCAACACCACCTCCGCCACCACCTGCTAGGGCGCAGGGTCGGCCAGCAGTGTCCACTTCCCCTGCGTCCACAGCCAGTGAGCACACCTCACCCACCACCAGCAGGTCGCCACCACACACCCCCTCCCAAACGTGGAAGGGGCCGTCCAAAGAGGAAACAGATCTCCCGGGAGGACTTCGCACGCTCCAGTCGCAAGTGAGGCAGCCAGCCAGCCTTCCGCCAGCCTTCCTTGACCAGCCACTGCATTGACTTGCTCTACGATCCCACTCCACACAGCCATCTGGATGGCATGTGTGTGTTGGACTATGGACATAGAACCAGTGGGTACACCCTGATCATCACGCAGCCATGACCGACAGCTCATTGTCACTGCACGCACCACTTTTGTCATCACCTTACACACAATCACATGTCACAGTTTGTAATAAATGCACCTTTTTCACTAACTGCTGTTTGTGCCCTGTGTCTTTATTGTACGGAATACAACGGCCACCTTGGGCGGAAAGGCACCTGATGCGTGGCATGGAAATGGAATCCGGAGGGCCTGTAGGGACCTAGGGGTGGGAGACAGAACAGGAGCACATTCAATGAGTGTGTCACACACCCATCACACAGTACATGTCAACAACTACAAGCAATGTACACACATCGCACAGAGCAATAGGGCACAATGCCACAGCCACCAACAGTGGCATACTACCCTGGCCATGGAGCGTTGACACACTGCACGCAGTGAACATACGGCCACCCTGACACAGCACACACACACCTGCATAGATACAGACACATCATCCGTCGTACATGGACACTCACCGTCAAGTGAAGTAGCGGGCGATGAGCTGCTGGCGCACATTCCCAGCTTCCTCCTCTCCGCTGTCCACCTCACTCGAGCTGTCCTGGTCTGCGGGCTGGGGCCCTGGTTGATCTCCGTCATCCACAATGAGGGGGATCTGCTTCCGAATGGCCAGATTGTGCAGCATGCAGCACGCCACCACTATCTGGCACACCTTCTGTGGGGAGTACGCCAGTGCACCCTCGGTGCGGTCCAGGCACCTGAACCTGGACTTGAGGAGGCCAAAGGTACGCTCGACCACACGTCTGGTCCTCCCATGTGCCTCATTGTATCGATCGTCTGCTGGGGTGCGAGGATTCCTCAATGGACTGAGCAGCCATGCCCCATTCGGATACGCAGAGTCACCTGGGTGTGAGGGACACAGAGAACCGTTGCTATTCCAACTGGACAGGGGACAGCATCGCACAACCAGCACGCTACACCACTCCACATACTCACCGACAATACAGCCACGATCCTGTTGCAGATTGGCCATCAGTCATGGCAAGATGCTGTTGCGCATTATGTGTGCGTCATGGGCCGAGCCTGGAAACTTTGCACACACGTGGGTGATCACCATGTCCGCAAGGCACACCACTTGCACATTCAGGGAGTGCGTGTGCTTCCTGTTGCGGTACAGGTGCTCAGTGGCCTGTGGTGGAACAAGGCCAACATGAGTGCAGTCAATGGCTCCCACGACGTGTGGGATTCTGCCAAGGGCATAGAATGCACCCTTCACTGCCGCCAATTCACGAGCCCTGGGGAATCTGATGTACCTGTTCCGGTACAGCATCATGGCTGCCAGTACATCCCTCAGCACCTTGCTGAACATGGGCTGGGACATCCCTCCTCCACTGCCCACTGTGTGCTGGAATGACCCAGTGGCGAAGAAATGCATGGCGGCCATCACCTTAGCCGTGGGGGTGACAGCAGTCGGATACACCCTGCGGGGACGGAGATGGGGCTCTAACATGGCACACAGTCGATGCAGAGTTGGCCTGTCCAGCCGAAACTTCCTGATTACCTCTGTATCGTCCATGTCCGCCAGCAATTGGTATGGGCGGTCAATGTTCGGTCTCCGCCTGGGTTAAATGACAGAGGACACATGTCAAAGCAACACGGCACATAGCAATTTCGCATACACATCACTGACATGACTGAGCAAGCACATGAGCCACAGCCCAGCTGTCAAGCTGGGACGGCACGGCCACAATACACTTACACAGGTCTCCCAACAATGGCAATGGCAAGTGAGACATACCACTGCCATGTGCATGCACATGGGGATCTAGGCCCCAATGACTTGCGGGGCGTGCTGATGGGGACTGACTGCATATTCGTCAAGCGGCAACGCCACGGCAACATGAGTGTCTGCTGAGCATGGTACTGCTTCCGAGGCTGGATGAGTATGGCACACGACGACGACGATGTGGGCACGGGCTGAGCGGCCAATACAAGTGGGACCTGTGGCACGAGGGGATATGAGACAGTAGTAGGTGTCAGCACTGCACCCTATGTACAGCACTGTACGGATCACAGCTCCCGAAACATTGACTGGTGTCCACATTGACAGCCCCATGCCAAGATGGCTGTGTGCTTGCAGTCACACGTCACAGGTGAGAGGTTACATTGCACGTGCCAGGTGGCAGTCGTACATAGTGGGAGCTGGCATGTGTGTGCATGTGTCTCCTGTTCAGGATCCACCAGATGGGCGCTGACTCTGTACTGACCATTGGACACAGCATGTTCCGTGGAAGGCTTGTGTGTGTGGGATGGTGGCACTGGATGTGCCTCCGTTGGGTGGGGGGCCATGCACAGGGCGGGTACGTCGATGATTGCGCATTGTTGGTCACGGTGGGTGCACCAGCTAAGATGTGTTGCCCTGTGTTCAATTCCTATGTCCGCATGATGATGGACTGTGGATGTGGGCAGACTACACATTGGTCGATGTGCTGTCTATATGCATGTGCCTTCACACCAGGCACAGCTGCCCCTGCACATGTGACCCCTGCTGGACTCGCTGCTGGGTCTGTGGAGCTGATGCACCTTCTGCGCGTGGGGCGGACAGCTCTCCTCACTTCCCTCATTGCGCATGTCATGTCTTTGCCGCAGGTGACATGGATCATGGAGGGCCCACATGTACGCGTGGGTAGGCTACACATGATTGTTCACTGGTCGCCACCCCCAGTCAGTGTTTCGAATGGGAAGGTTGTCGTGCTGGTGGTATGTTCGATGTGGCGGATGGGCGGGCCTAGGTGCGGGCTTACATTCCGGACATGGGGGGTAGTTGGATTGGCGACTAGTTGCAGTACACACGGGACACGTCTCTTCCTTTCCACATCTGGGTCATCCCTTGTACTAACTGACAGTGATACAGTCATCTTCGCCCCAGCCCTCATGTCCTCCCCTCGCCCCCCAATATGCATGCTCACCTGCGAGGCTAGCGCTTGCACAGGCAGCCCCAAGCTCGCACCAGAGAGGGCAAGGAGTGTATGTGTGGGTCCAGTTGCACGAGTGGGCTGTCTCAGGGTATGATGTGTGGCGGGACGCCGTCCACCTGCGTGGTGCCCCAAATGGAGACCCGGCCTGCATGGACTATGCATCACAGTCTTCGCCTTCCGGATCCGCCACCTGCGACACCCAGTGGCTGTGGCTGCCCTTGCGGCCATGCCGCGTCCGTCTGTGGCTGATGGCCCACACATTCACTCTTTGGCCTCTCTGGGGAGGGCTCAGGGGTGGTGGCGCACGCGCTTGCACTTAGTCGCAATGGCATGTGGCGTGGTTGGTATGATGGGCAATGGATGGGATGGTGCGAGCCACCTCCCGTGACGTCAGTGCTGCTCGTGCTGTGGTGCGTCCCCCTACACTTCCATTTGACTTTTTGCCATGCTGGACGTTGAGGTTCTATTGCCTGCGTGATATGACCAGGAGGAGCGCGAGGAGACCTCTCACACACCATGCTCCACTGCCATCCCGTGCCCTGTATCGCCTGTGCGGATTGACTATGTTGGGGTTACACCTGGTCGACTGGGGCTGTGTGTGCCTTGTCAAGGGGCATGGCGGGCGCACAACAGGATCCAGCTCGTCCACAGAGGGTGGGCTGAGGTGCGCCTGGTACCGCTTTGTACGTGTGCCCGGCTGCTGTGCACACACGTGTTCACTCCCCCCGACAGGTGTCCTCTCACAATGCCCAGGGAAGCGGTGGTGTACTTTTCATGAGCCCTCCCAACACGGCGTGCTCCAACTTGGCATGTGCGCATCTACCCGTCGCACCCACCCACCTGAGCACTGCGTCCATACGACTTCACACGACACATGTGTGTCTTCCACAGTAGTGCTACTCATTTGCGTTGACATCCAATACCAGTGGACTACATGGTCATGTCACGACTGGCGTGTACTTCACATACTCTCATCCTCTCTCATTCGTACTTGTGAAATGAGTCAGCGGAGACAGTTCTGGTTTCAAACATTATATTGAGTCTTCTGTCCTCTGTGATGCAGTATAGTGGACACTACTGGCAGCGGAATACATATTGAGGATATACTGAGCATGATTACAAATGGGATAGGGTGTGGGGTTACATCTGCTTGGCCAAGGCTGTGCTAATGTACATTTACGTATAGCTGCGGAGCTGCGGACTTTGACACAGACGGTATACATGTAGCCTACCAGACCGCTCGGCATCATGGGCACAGTCCATCTCAGTTCCATGTGACAGGTTTGCTGCGGTTGTTCCTCATGCACGCGTGCATGTGAGATGACATCAGGGCATGTGCTTGCATGCATGCAGCGGCGTGCCACTTGTTGTTGCACTGTGGTGGTTACTGGACATGTCACAGTCACTGGGGTCGTGTTGTTGTTGTATGCACTTGTCGTCCATGCAAAGGTCCTGGTATGGGATTCCCGGGGCGGGGGTGGGAGGGGTGCAGCACCCACAGACTCCAGGCGACCTATTCATGTCCACTGAGCGGTGTGTGTGTCCATGTGCGCTGGATCCATGTCGTGTCCTGGTTGTTCGTGCAGTTCCGTCCATGTGGGTGCGATGCACAGAGCCCATGCCACTGCCTCCCACGATGCATGCGGTGTTCCTGGATGTGATGGGGAACAGTGTGCATGTCCCGGTCATATCCGATGTCATGGCGATGTCGTTGATGGTGTGGTTACAGTTGCCGGTCGTTTGGTATGGCTGTTGTGGTGGTGACTGGCCAGTCCGTGCGGAAGCTGAGCATGGGTGCGGGGTTGGACTTCATAGGTCACTCGGGGAACCTGCGTTGTGGTCCGACGTATTTACAGGTTGTCAGGTATGCGATGCCGTCCAGCAGGGCTTCCATGTCATTGGTGGTGTCCATGTTTGCCAGCCAATGAAGCGGATGGTGGCTGTCAAGGTGTTGTTCGTAGGTTGTCCCTTGGAGGACCATGATGGGGCATGCTGGGTGACATTCGATGTAGCTGTTCTCGATGATCCGTCGTGTGGAGGCACAGTGGTTCCATTTCAGTGCGCGTGCGATGTTGGCCACATACGCCATGCCCCCATAGGCAGAGCAGGCCCTGTCGTGTGCGTCCAGAGGGAGGAGTAGTGGTAGCAGGTCCGCCTTCAGACATGCCGGGTTGGAGAGGCATATCTCGACGGGATGCTGGTAGGGACACCTCCGACAGTAGAAGACGGGCATGACGCAGCTGAACAATGTGATGCGGTAAGTCAGTCGGTAACTTACGTTCAGCAGGGACAGGAGATCGCATCCCAATGTATGTATCGTGCTGGTTTGGTACAGCTTGAGCTCTTCGGCGTAGTTGGGTAGGTGTGTTGCGGTTGCCATTTCGCAGCGGTGCGTTGTGGTGGCGTGCTCCGGCTGTGTGTGCAGTCTGCAATGTGCACGCTCCGAGGTTGCTGTGAGCTCTGTGTAGTCGTAGGGAGACAGGACTTGTGTTCTGTTGGCTTGTTTGGAGGACACGGGCCCTCTTCCCACATGCTTCTCAGACAGTTCAAGGTCAGTGCTGTGTGACTCCTTCCAATTAACTTGCATGTGGCCGACATGGGGGAGTGTTTTCTTCTTTCTTCCCCGTCCGTTGTGTGCTTCTGTGATATGCGCTATCTGCCGTGTGGTCGGTCTCCTCGGCATGCCTGTGTTGGTCTATTCTTGGACAATGGCTGTATTCACCGGCTTCTGTCGTAGGGCTGTGGTTTCGGAGTTGGAATGGAAGGTCATTCAGTGCTGTCTGCTCTCCCTTGTGTGGGCGGCAGGCTGCCTTTCCGCTCTGCGTTGGGCCTTGTGTGTGGATGTAATTCTTGGGCCACCTGTTGTCGGTCACCGGGCTCTTTGGTGTTCCGTTTCATGTGTCTTGTTCATATGTGCAGGGTGGTATGGGTTTTTCAGTGTGGTACTGGCGTTCCTCTTCCCGAAGGGGCCCTGCTTCTCCTAGTTGGTGTTGCCGCCGCTGTGTGCTTCGCCATGTTTGTTACACTGGGGTGTGTCCTGCTGTTGCGTGACTTCACTGACATGTGTGCGTCGGTTGTGTGGCGTTGGGTGTTGTCCGTGAATTGGGCGTTGGGGACATGTCTGTGGCCGGCCTGTCACGTGTCATGTGCGTTCGGGGTGGGGCTGGTGTGTGTGCTGCTTGGTTGTGTCCCTGTGTCTGTGTGCGACGCATGCATGGCGCTGCGGTTGGCCTCTGCGTTGTGCGCATGTGTGGCGGCGTCATCGGCGCTTTGGGGCCGTGACGGGGTGGTTGGTTCCTAGTCCCAGGTGGTGTGTACACATGTGTTCCGCGATGTTAGGATTTGGCCTGTGTGTCATATGTGGATGCAATGGTGGATGTGTAGTGTGCACGCGCTGGTGGGGGGTTGTCCGCTTTTTCCGCCCTTGCACTGTGTGCGCTGTTTGCGTGCACTTGTTGTGTGTGTGCCTACCTGCGTCTCCGCAGTACGTTGCGTCCTTGGTGGTGCATCAGCAGAAGCATGGGAAGGGCCTGCAGTGCTGGATTCATGCCCGGGGTGCCGCTTCTTCGTTGTCCGTGCTCTGCGTCCGTGTTTCCGCCTCTCTTTCACGTGCGGTGTCTCTTTGCCGTGGGAGCCGTTTGTTTGCGGCATCGTAATTTATGCGCCGGGCGGGACGTGTTTCGTCGGACGGTGTGTGTCAGTTGTGCTGCGCCGCTACGTGTGCGGGCGCACTTTGATGGCGGACGGTGTTGCTGGCTTGCCGGCGGTGTTTGGCCTGCTTTTCGCATCGTAATTGGGCGGGCGTGTGGACTGCTGCGTGCCGGCGGTAACTGGTGGTTTTTGCATCCGCCAGCACGGCGGTAGTGCTTCCGCCCGCCATCGTAATGGGCCCCTATATTTTTGCAAACGATATTAATGACTTCGATATTTTTGAAAACGATATTTCTTACCTTAAACTCGATATTCTTGACCACAATATTCTTGCAGTCAATATTTCTGTATCTCGATATTCTGCACTCGATATTAGTGCAAGTCGACATTTCCAACTCGATATTCTGACTCTTTACCTTGAGTGGAGTGTCACCATCATTGTGTGTGTCTTCACCCACTGTCACAATAACCAAATGTTGACTCAGAATGCCCTCTTCTAAATCCTACACCACTCAATCCCCCCTCTCGAACTCCTTGTGCTGTGGATCTGAAACTATCCGCTACCCCAACATCGAGGTGTCTGTCACCCCAAACCAATTAACAAGAACATTATGGTAAACAAACAGTAATAGCCAGTACTGTTGAAAGTTGAAGGGTCAAGCAGTTCCCCGTGAGGGTCATGTCGGTATCAGTTTTAGCAGATTGCCATCAGATCCCCTTTGGGGGGGAGAACTACATTGTCCAATATTGGTATGTCTACTCCTCAAACTATAGTGTTTTCTGCCATTGAAGTAACCATCGGCAGAGCGGTCTCCTCTCAGGGTTACCCGCACCCTCATTCGAATCTCTCACCAAAGTCTCCCATTTATTTCCTGAGTTCCAGGATTCATGATGTTGAATATCCGCTACCACTGTGGCTCTTTCAGTCTCCGCCTGGTCTCTGGTTGGTGCTGCCGTCAGGCGTATGTGTGGCCTACGACGAGGCCACTGTCTTTGACACTCTTCGTCCTGGGCTGGCTCTCGAGAATCTGGGATCTGATAGCAGTCAGGATGAAATGTGTGTCTTCATTATCGCTCAACTGCAATTTTGCTGGGAATAACAGGGCGCATTTGAGGTTCAATGTCCGGAGGTGATATTTTACCTGCAGGAACTTTTCATTGTGTCACTGAACAGTGTTGGTGTAGTCCTGGTATATTTTCACCGAGGCTCCCCCTATCTGCCAGGGGCTGTGGGTGCATGCCAGTTGCAGGATTTGGTCACAGTCCGAGAAGTTGAGCAGCTGGGCTACTATTGGTCAGTAAGTCATCTTTGGCACCGGCGGCCTGCCAGGCACCCTGTGCACCCTCTCAATTGTCGACGGCTTGCACCCTAGCACCTCCGAAAACAGTCAGTCTTCTGAAAGAGTTCCATAATTGGAAATTTGGAGTTTTCTGCACAACCACCACCTGGACATTATTACGCCGGAAGCATAACTGGCGTCTTCCACCTTATCCAGTAGGTGCTCAGTGATTTTTCGAAGGGTCCCGAATCACCTTGTCACTGTCCTTGTCTATGCTTTTGTTTTCCCCCACTCTCTCCACCAATATCTTGTGGTTGGTCGGTAGGAGTCCTAGGTCAAAGGCCACCACATCTATTTAATGCTCCAATGCGGTTTTAGTGTCCCTTAAAGCCTCTAGGATTGTTGCAGTGTGTGTTTCAAGTCCTTTTTATGTTTCCCAGTGTCCTGGGCCATGAAGCTTGTCTTTGCGCCAAGGATGGTTTGCAGCCGTCCCATTTTCTGTATCTTCAGGCACACCATCCCTCTACATGAATGGCCGGGTCTCTTCCCACTTAATTCCTCATTCGATTATGGGGGTGTCTCCACTCGGGACTAACACCATCCGGTGTATCTACCTTTCATCTGGTGTCCATGCAGCAGGGCCACCATACTAGGGGCACCAGGTGATCCCCCCCAGCCCGAACCCCCTGGGACCCCCAGAGGGGGTTGGCTATCAAACCCCAGCTGGCCTCAGCATGAGGAGGGGGCCCACCCCAGGCAGTCGCCCAGCTGCCCCGCAGGCACAAGCACCCTCCAGCTACCTCCGGCCTCCGCTGGTCAGGGGGCCCAATCCTATGCAGAGCATTGTCTGTAGCTCTCGTGGCAGTCCTCTGATGTGAGTAGTACTAGGGTTCACCCGGGGGAGGGGGGGTCAGCAGCCACGCCAACACAGGGTGTCTGTATGCCTTCTCATGCTGGTGTTCCCCCTCTGCCGCCCGGTATGGGGTCATGTGTGTTGTTGTTTTCTATCCTCAGTGGGGGCCCCACCTGAGCGCGCCTCCTCCTGTGCACTCTGGGTACCCTCAGGCTGCTGGATTTCTCCCCAGTTCATTCAGGTCCCATAGGGCCTGCCTCATTTGCAGGTATGGGTGCCCTCTCCTACTCCTCATCGACAGTCAGTCTGCAAGGCTGCCATCCCATCTGCACACTTGGTCCTCGGGTATGTGCAGCCCTTCTTCAGGCCGCAACAGTGCAGCATCCAGCCCTCAGCTTTGAGGGCCCTTCACAGTACGCAGTCTCAGCGGCTGCCCACCCATTACACAGTGCCACAGCCCCGCCTATGTGTCTGCACTTTCTGTACTTGGGGGGTGTATGTAGCCCCCACTCGGCTGGCCGCATCTTTGCAGCTGCTGGTCCTCGGTGTCAGGAATGGGGCACCAGACCCTTCTGAGTGTGTGGCTATGGCAGCCGCCATCTTGCCAAACCAGTATCGGGAGCCTCCCACAGGCGCCACCCGCAATCAAGTCACCAGCAGTCTACCTGGCAGCTCCACGGCCTGCCGCAAGATACTTGGGGCCCTTTCTCCCCAAGTTGGGTTGCTCAAAGGCAGTAGGAGAAACTACTTCACGGGGCTGTTTGTCGGAGCTGAAAGATCATGCAACCATCTTGGACAGCAGTCAGGCCACGCCCCCAGCATCTGGAATAGCATAGTTCACATTCATTTTGAAACCTGCTCGATGCCGCCGATCTATTCGAGATTGATTTAGTGGTGAAGTGTAGCAAGCCTGCATACAAGCATAAGGCTGATTCGGTTACTCACTTGCCATAATTTTGGCTTTAAGGCATATTGCCTTAATTGGTATACTTTTTCTAATGTGCGAGATCTTATGCCATTGTGTGGCTTCACTTTTATCCATCCCTTTTAGTGATGCAGAAAGCCAGATGGGGTTACCATATAGTAGCTTTTTGGGGGGATCACCTTTGCTACATATGCTCTGGCCAAAGGTGTTAATGCTCTTCCATATTTTTGTTGAATAGTTTCAGGCCATTAATAACTTTTGGATTTGGTTTTCCTAAAAGTTCAAATTGATCTTTTTTCAGTATTACTTGTCAAATAATTCCTACAAGCATACTCTGCTAAGCTTCTCAATGATATTTGCATACCCACCTCAGTGTGGTCAGTAGTTCTGCGGTTGTCTGTGTGAAATAAAGCTTGGATTTCCCATATATGGAGCGTTTTATAGATCAGTATTTAGAGATGAAAGGAATTTGTTTGTAAAGATGTTAAATAAGTACAACCCTAAAACAAAACCTTTCCTTACTCCAGTGTGGCAACAGCTGTATGATACTATTATGCATACAATTATATTGTGGCATTTTACCATGCAGTTTTTACCATGAACACTTTTAAAATGAAAGATTATTTCTTTACAACGTGAATGGCCACGGTGCGTAATTATATATAATTTAAGTGTTAAATGTGTGGTTTCATGTTCTTGAATTTGTTATTACTTCAGTGGTGCCAAAATAAAAACAACTAGATTTCCAAGTGTTTTACTTTGAAATAGAACCTTTACTACTACAATTCCAACATAGCTCCCTGCTTCAAATGTTAGTGTTCGTGTTTTTTGTCATAGAAATAAATAATGCCATTACACACGAAATTTCAATGTTCCCATATAGAAAGAACAACTAAGGAATGAACAGAAAATATGAAATTTACATTCAAAACGGCTATACTACATAAAATGTAGATAAACGGCAACATAGTGAGCAGTACAACAAAAAAACTAACACTGTAATTGATGATTCTATTTTCCTTTTTCCCCTTGAAAAAAAATGGAAAACAATAACCCACCAACATATGAACGGTCTAGAAAAAGTAACAGGCTTCTATCTAATAGAGGATATCTATTTTGTAAAGCAAGACTCATGGAACCCAAGATTCATTGAAGATGTATTAACAGTTTGATCATGTAATGTATAGGAAGAGCGATTACTTTAGGGGACATAGGGGCATATGTACAAGCCCTTATCGCCACCACAATGTCACTTTTATCGACGTTGTGGTGGCGATAGGGGCTGCGCCTTATTTGCAAGGCAGCGTTAAGCCATGGTTAGCGTCAAAGGGGTGGGCAGTGGGTGTTGCGGTGGGCGTTCCACAGCAACACCCATTGTTTTTGACGCTGCGCCTCTATGTACAAGGGTGGCGTACATAGGCGGCAGCGCCAAAATTAAGACCAGGAAAAACCTGGTCTTAAGTTGGCGAAACGAGCAGAAATTCATTATTTCCTCGTTTTTGCTTTTTCCACGAGTGTTGGCTTGTGCAGCACACATGGAAAAAGCAAAATGCCATGGATTGTTCATGTACAGGAAAATCCCCCTTCCTGTACATAAACAATCTAAAAACAATCTAAAAAAAATTCCATTTTGTGACTTTCATGTGTGCTGCATGCTTTCATGAAGCAGCACACATGAAATTGACAAAATGGCCTTTCAGGATTGTTTATGTGCAGGAAGGGACACCTTCCTACACATAGACAATCCACCCCTGCACGCAGACACCGTTGCACTATGGTGCAAGGATGCCGGCGTTGGCGCTACACTGCTAAGTGTAGCACCATTGCAGGGGGAAACGCAAGGCTGCACCATATCCTTGTAAATATGGTGCAGCCCTGTGTTTCTGAAGTGGTGGAGAGAGCCGCTGAGCCAGAAAGGCTAACGCCTCTCTCCGCCACTTCCTTGTACATATCCCCCATAGTTTTAAAAATCACAGACCATAATCATGTTTTCTTTGTGGTAGAAAGTGAATTGTGGGAACTATTGAAACATTCAGGGGGATAGTCTCAAGAACGGGCGATAATCATCGCCAACCTAGGTTAACGCAACTTTACATAACGCCGTCTATCGCGGGAAAATAACGCCGTGTTAACGGCGTATTCTCAACACGCCGGCAACAGGCGATAGTGTCCCAATAACGAGTCAAATGTCTGCGTTAAAATTACCGGGACAACGATAAAAAAGCAAACCCGAACATGAAAAACGTGGCGATGGGCCCAACAGCGATAAAAACATCAGCGATAAGCAGTGCCAGGCTTGCTATTTCCACGTCAGGCGGGAAAAATCACCATAAAAGCTGCAAAAAAAAAAAAACACAAACAACTGAGAAACACCATGGAGGAAGCTGGAGCAACTACAGAGGCCAACCAGAACCCCACAAACCCCCCCGGACGACCAGCCAGGGACCTCGGGGAAGGAGAAGGGCAAGGAGTAGAAGAAGAGGAACCCGCGATTCAGTCCGCAGGAAAACAAGATCCTAATTACGGAGGTGATAGAACACCACCAACAACTGTTCATCACCTCCACTGTGTCATTGGCAACTAAAAAGGCAATATGGCAGTCCATCTTGGCCAAGGTGAATGCAGTCGGAGTGAAGAGGAGGGAAGTGGATGACTGCAAGAAGCGCTGGAATGATGTGAAGCACAAAACCAAGCTGAAACTCGCCAACAACCGGAAAGCAGCAATGCAGACTGGAGGTGGGAGTCCAGCGCCCCAGCAGGAGCTGGATGAGATGGAGGAAATGGTGTCCACAGTCATCAGTGGGGAGATGGTGGCAGGAGTTGGGGGACCGGACACTGCTCAACATGACCTGACCCAACAGCAACAGGGTGAGTAACGACCAGGGACTGGGGGGACAGGGGGAGATGGGCACAATGGCACACATGCACAATCAAGTATAGCACAGTGCACACCCACAATGACTCTAAATCATGTCCCTGATCTCCTTGGCATACTGCAGCACACATAGAAACAGCAAGTAGGCCCCCGTCGACAATGTGCACAGAGGGGGCTCTCCCCCCACATCACTAATCTCACAACAAACCCATGCACATGTGCTGAACACAGCAAAGCTGCGGGTCCGTGAGCCACACTGACAATGCAAGTGACACTGCATGACGATTAGCAAGGCTTCAGTACAATTATCATGACATGGTGCACGCCACGACACTGAGGAGACTGAGTGTGGACCACATCCGTAAAGGAGCAGGTCACACTCTGACACATCCACGTACACAAACAACCCCTGACGTAAACAAGACATCTGCGGACAAACCATGCCCAAGAGTCCCAACTCCCACCAAGAGCCCAATTTACCCAAGTCTGCAACATCTCAGCACTGTATAAGCACAGAAGTGAAAGGCACACCACCTGAAAGGGATAAGGGCCATCAAAATCAGAGCCACAGGGGCGACTCTCCCACAATGCAGCACACACACATAAGAATCAGAGCACATCAACATAAACAACAATGTGGTACAAACTGCAACACTTCCACAACTGAACAGAGGACACAACTGCTGCCGCTTGTGTGTAGAAACTGGCCAATCACATTTGGCATAGCATGAAACTGTGAGATGATAATGTACAAGTACAACCCCACATCCCTGATGGTGTAGAAATGTCCACTGTCCCGCATCAAATAGGCATCTCCTCCCAAACAGTCACAATGTACATTGTCATGCAGTCTGTTTGTAAACTTGTCCAATGCGTGAACATACATGGAACACACTGTTAAACTGCATCTCCCCTTCACATTGCAGAGGGAGAATCAACACCTCCTGCAGAGCAGACCGTACATCTCTTCACTGATGATGAAGAGGACCTCCACACCATCGACACCGACGCCCTCCAACAGCTCATGGACACCCTCAGCACCCCACCCCCAGGAGCAGGGCAGCCCAGCTGCATCGAGGAGACCCCACCCACTGCACAGACCACACATCAGGAAGCACCCACCACCACGGCTGTCTCCCAGGACCCCCACGACCAACACATGGCATTCCAACGCTGTGTGTTAGAGGGCCAGAAGGAGATGGCTGATCAGGTGCGGGTGGGGTTCGACCTCATAGCAGCTAAACTAGATGCCATACGTGGGTGTCTAAGTCCCATCAGGAACCACTTACAGTCCCTAACGGACACCCACAGTCCGCTCCATGCTCTCCAACAAGCCTTGGCTGACATCGCTGGAGTCATGACTCTGAGACAAGAACAACTGTCTAGTCAGAGTGGCTCCAGCGATGTCAGCCGGGAGTTGGGACACATGCGGAGGCTCAAGGAGAACATGGAGCGGATGAAGGCAGAAAGAATGGCTGCCACGGCTGCACACTAGCAAGATGTAGCTGGGATCTTCCATGCCCTGCAGATCCTCCTCATGGCATTGCTGCCACAAGGCCTGGCGCAGATGAATGCTCCTGCTACTACTCCATCCACATCTCCGCCCCCTGATGTGTCAGTGCCTCACAGTGCGGCAGACAATCCACCTCCAGCCCCTGATGTGCCACTGCCACACTGTGCGGCAGACATTCCACCTCCGGCCCCTGATGTGTCAGTGCCACACAGTGCTGCAGACAAAACACCACCACCCACATGTGAGGAACATCACACATCAGAGGACGATGATGTGGATGATTCTGCCTTTGTGGTAAGAAGGAAGCAGTAGCATTCATCTCTGCCATAATGCCTGTTTCAACTTGGTTCTGCCCTCTGCATCATGCCCTGGAATAACACCTTCCACTGTCCCCCGATACACTCTGCGACACTCACCTTGGCCCTCGACATGGACTGCCATATTTGGTTTGGTTACCAATGACACAGCAATCAGACTGCGGACTGAACTCTTTCTCTTCCGATGAACTTGTCAATCCCTAAAGGACTCTGGCTGGCCCTCCACGGGGCAACAATGTAAAGTGGGGTTTGCATGGCCATGTACTGGTCCAGCTTCAACACTCCACAGAATGTGATTAAAACATTCTAACTCACACAGATGTGTCATGTCTATGATCAAGCAAGTATGAAAGTATGGATGAATGAAATGAAATGAAAAGGAAATTTGTAAGAGCGCAAAACATTCACCCTTGGGTATCATGGCGCTAACTCAGCATAAGTCGAGAGAGGAGCAGCTAGGACACAGTTCAGAGGTTAATCAGCCACGTCTTCAGAGCCCTCCTAAAAGCTGGCAGTTGATTTTCTTTCTTGATATGTATTGGCATTGAATTCCAAAGTCGGGCTGTACCGACCAAGAAACTCCTCCCTCCCCAAGCAGTCTTTTTGAACCTAGGTACTACCAGGTTATAAGAGTGTGCTGAGCGGAGCTGACGAGCGGGCACATATGGCTGCAAGTTCTTTTTCAAGAACATTGGCCCTGCGTTGTGGGTGGCCTTGAACGCAATGCAAAGCGCCTTGAATTCAATTCTTCTGATCACCGGCAACCAGTGCAGTTTTTTGAGTGCAGAGGAGACTGAATTATATTTTGGAAGGTTTAGCAAAAGCCGCGCAGCGGCATTTTGCACCAACTGCAACTTATTAAGGCAGTGTTTACGCAGATTCATGAAAAGCCCGTTGCAGTAGTCTGCTCTAGATAATACCAGGGCTGAGACCACTAACTTCTTCAATTCCGCTGGGATGAAAGGCAGAATCCTTCTTAAAATTTTTAATGTGTAGAAGGAGGCCGAGGTGACCTGGTTGACATGCCCTTCAAAGGAGAGCCTAGAATCGAAGGTCACCCCCAAGTTCTTGACCTTATCTTTGGGGCAGGGGAGCGGACCAAACTCTGGTGGACACAACGCAGGGGTCCAGAAATTGTTTTTGCCAAAAAGTAAGACTTCAGTCTTACTAGTGTTTAACTTCAAACAATTTGAGGTCATCCAAGCCCCAACCTGGCTGAGACATGTATGGAACTGGGCAGCAGTTTCATCAGGGGAGCCTGTCACTGAGACCACTATCTGGGTGTCGTCCGCGTAAGATATGGCAGCGAAACCCAGAGATCTAATTAATGTAGCCAGTGGGGCCACATAAATGTTAAAAAGGGTAGGGCTCAATGACGAGCCCTGGGGGACCCCACATGGCAGTGTGAATTTCAGTGACTTGTGACCTGCGAAGGCCACAAATTGTTCCCTACCTGATAGGAAAGAGTTTAGAAGCGCTAGCGCTTTGCCTCTGATCCCAATGTCCTCCAGAACTTGCAGTAGTCTCTGGTGGTTTACCGTATCAAATGCTGCAGAGAGGTCAAGCAGCACAAGTGCTGCATCACCTCCTGCATCAACGGTCTGCCTAATCATTTCCGAAGCGGAGAGCAGTGCGGACTCCGTGCTGTGCTGCTTTCGGAAACCATACTGAGAGCAGTCTAGGCAGTCATGCTTTTCCAAATAGTCAGAGAGAACCTCATTCATAGCCCTTTCCATCATCTTTGCGGGCAGTGGGAGTCTGGAGATTGGACGGTAGTTGTTAGGGTCTGTAGCATCCAAGTTAGCTTTCTTTAAAAGAGGGAGAACAGATGCCAATTTCCAGTTGTTTGGAAAAATTCCAGAAAGGAACATTTGATTTAAAATGCGAGCGAGGATAGGAGCAAGAGTCTCTGGCACAAGCTGGAAGATTTTGGGCGGAAAGGGATCAAGAGGGGACCCGTAGGGGCAGTGATTCCAAAAAAAGGTACTCACTGGTAACTGATATCAATGCACATGTTTGACCGTGAACCAGATAGGCAGTGAGATGACTGGGAATGTGTGAACTAGCTGTGACCCCAAATGGCACCCGAAATGTCATATTTGACCCCAAATGACACCCACAATTCCATTTTTGACCCCAAATGACACCCTGTTGTCTTTTTTGAACACCTATGACAGCCTTCATGTCATGTTTTTGTACACATGTGATACGCTGATGAGTGGGATTACGTACTACATTTGACACCCTGAAATGGCATTCCGAATACGTGACACCCTGAACAGCCTCTCTGTGCAGAGGTGACATACCCACCATCTATTTGCTATTTGTGAGATTGTTAGCACTTAATGTTGCACTTACACTTGTCAGAGTGATGTGCTAATGCAGAGGACTGACATGCACACAGGGAATGTGTGTTGCAATGAATTTATTAGCACATGCTGTTCATGTGGTCATTTGGTACTGTTCCATGATTGCTAAGGACAGTCACAATGTGACGTGCTCATGCAAAGAAATTGTTAATGATTGTGTTCCTTCGGGCTATTCCTGCTGCAGCTGCAGTGGGGTGTGGTCCACCTGCCTCATCTTCCTCATCATCATCCGGTGCATCTGGCACTCGGATCCATGGGGCATTGGTGTGTACACATATGTTGTGCAATACACAACATGCAATGATCATCTTGCACACTATTTCTGGGCTGTACAGAAGTCTTCCACCTGTGATGTCCAGGCACCTGAAACGTGACTTTAACACGCCAAAGGTGCGCTCAACAATGCCCCTGGTGCGTTTGTGGGCCACATTGTACTGCCTCTGGGCCGGGGTATTCGGGGCTCGGAGGGGTGTCATCATCCACGGGCAGAGTGCATATCCTTGATCACCTGTGAGAGGTAAGTGAGATTAGTGTAAATTGGTGGTTCTGCATGCTGTGTTGGCAGACTTACAAGTTTTGTGGTGTGTGATTTGTGTGACTTTGGGATTCATGTTTGCCATGTATTGCTTCTGGCAAATGTGCGGGATCAATGTGTATTACGTAGCCTCACAGCTGCTCCTCCCTCCCCCGAGCCTATTTACTTGTGTGCGCTGCGCAGTTGCATCACTTGCACTCCTATGGCACACCATTGTCATGCCTGTCTGCGCATGTTCGCAAGCCTGACAACAACACTGTAATGTTGGCCATTGAAGGTGGGCGGCCACGTGTGTGTAGACCTATGGTAAGGATAGGGCGGACACAGATGTGGAGTTCAGGCCTGGCTGAACTCGCGCTGCGATTGAGGCTAGGCCTTTGGCTTATGCTGCAGCAATGAAGATACACACACGACAGTTGGCATGTATGAGCCAAGACCCCGAGCGGTCTTGCGCTCCTTTATTTATCCATTCGGGCGAGCCCGCCCTCCAGGTGCATGCTACATTGCAAAATTGTCGATTAAGGGCCGGGTGGTGCCGACACTACAACAGAGACACACGTCATAGTTACTTTTGTGGCCAGCCCGGAACTGAACCACGCCCAGAGCCCAGAACTGAACCATGCCCAGAGCCCCGGGCCATTTCTTCACACTCCTCACAGGCTTACGCATGTGCCGCCGCGCTAGGATGTCGTGTGCTTCAGATTACATCTCCAGACGTTCCGCCCAGGCTTTCCAGCAGCCTGCCTGGGACGGGGTGGCCCCGTGACTGTGAAGGGCTCCAGTGGCGTTACCGAGGACATGCTGTTGGCTGCTGGAGGCGGACTTGTGGGGTAGCCCCACGGGACGATGACTTGCGGTGCACTGAGGTAGGCCCACCTGAGGAGCTGAGCGGGTGTGCAGCCTGCGATGATGCAGTCGCCCTGGAGGCTGGACGGTGACGTGTGGTGCACAGTGGTGGTGGCACCTGAGGCACTGCGTCCGGCACGGGCCTACCGCCACATGGCGATGACTTGCGGTGCACTGAGGTAGGCCCACCTGAAGAGCTGAGCGGGTGTGCAGCCTGCGATGATGCAGTGGGCATGTGGGACGGACTGGAATGGATTTGTCTGAGACTCAGCACACACAGAACTCCGCAGTGCAGTGCCACAGGGTGCGCTGGGGGCCTGTTGCGCGGAAGCCAGCGATCGGCTGAGGAGGCTGCCAAGCTCGTGGGCCTCGGCCTTGAAGATTGCACCGGCACGTGGTGGGCCCTCTTGGAGACACGCCGGTGGCGGCAGGTGAGCAGTGATTCCTGGGTGCGAAGGGGCGGGCAATTACCGCTGGGCGTCGGACGGGTCTGGGACCCAGCGGGCTGGGGTGCAGCAGGTGCACAGGATCGCGCAGTCACCACCGGTCACGGCTGCGGCCTCATGGCAGGGTGAGGGGCGCCGCCCTGGCAGACACACCCCTGCAGGCGATGACGAGATGTGCGCCGGGTGGAGTGTGACATAGCCACCTCGTCGCCGGTGTAAATTTGGCCGTGGAAGGTGGTCGGCCACGTGTGTGTAGGCCTATGGTCAGGATATGGCGGACACAGAGACACATGCAGTAGTTACTTTGGTGGCCATCCCGGAGGTGAACCACGCCCAGAGCCCCGGGGTATTTATTCACACTCCTACGCTGGACTGGCGTACGCCGGCCCAGCCCACTACGCTTACGCTTACAGGGTGGGCGACATGGCTACACGTCCAAGGTCTTCCCCACTGCCTGAGGTAACATGGTTGCGTCCACTGTCCACAACACTACAAACACCAGCAGTATATGTCCACATGGACATGCCTGTGCTCTGCTTACTCAAGACTGCCAAGCACATCACCGCCACACTTGGCATTGTGTACATTCTTATTTATGGGTCCATTGCCTCCTTCGCACATTCTTGGTTCCCACCTCTCCCCACATTCTGCAATTGTGTGGCAGAGGGGCTATGCCTTTGTGGATGGTTTGTCTACATGTCTGGCCCCTGTTACCACAGTTACTTGTGTTGTCATGTCTGGTAGGTGGGCATGTTGGTTGGCATGTTGTATGTGATTTTGTTACATGTGCATTCCCACAGTTTGAGTTGTATTATTGTGGAGTTGAGGTGTGTGGTGTGTTCCGTTGGTGCTTACCAACGAGCAGTGCATTTCCATAGGTGCCATCCTGAAAGCACTGGTTGATGATGGACTGTCGGAAGATGTAGGAATCATGCACACTGCCTGGGAAGTTGGCGACGACATTGGTGAACAGTCCCCGGTGGTCCACTATTGCCTGCACATTGATGGAATGCATGTGCTTTCTGTTGCGGTAAATGTGTGCAGTGTCGGCAGGGGGCACAAGTAGGACATGTGTGCAGTCAATTGCCCCCAACATGTGCGGGAAGTCAGCTATGGCGTAGAAGCCTTGCTTGGTCTCCAGCTGTTCCTGCGCAGTGTGGGGGAAGTGAAGGTGCTGGGGTATGAAGCTGATGATGGCATCCAAGACAGGTGTGAGGAACTTTGATAGGTCTGGCTGTGAGACTCCTCTGACTCTGGCAGTTGTTGGTTGGAAGGTACCAGAGGCCAACAAGTGCAGCACAGCCAGCAGCTTTGTCTGCGGAGGGATGTTGGTTGTCCGCTGTGTTGGCACCGTCAGCCTGTGGGCAATGTGGGTCAGGATGCGGAGGATGGTTGTCCTTTTGAGCCTGTAGTGGGCAATGACATCATATGGCGTTAAGTCTCTGAGGCTGGTGCGTTTTCGGAAGGTCCGCTGTCTTGTTCTGCGCTGCCTCGCTGGCAGTCCGGGGGGGGTGGTCCTGGGGGTGGGGTTGGTCCTGGGGGTGGTGGCGGTGGGTGTTGTGGCCCTCTTGGGTCTCCAAGCAGCATGATTAGTAGCTCCATGGCATCTGTTGGTCTTCAGATGTGGCTCTGGGCTGGGCTTCCTTTCACTGCAAGTCTTCGTCCTACTTAAGACCAGAAAAAATCAGGTCTTAAGTCCCTGCTGCTAACGTGCCTTATCGCCTGTTTTTGTGCCGCATTGCCGATCTGGCTGGTCGTTGAGAATATCACGAAGTGGTGTTTTCGTGAGTTTTTGCACGGGAACGCCTACTCTGCATATGATTAGCGTTAGTTGTCGCTGTCAGCCTTGGCGATGTTTTTAGCGGCAGCTATCGCAGGGAAACTGACGATGTCGGCTGTTAGCGCAGGCTTGTGAATAGGGCGATAAATCTATCGCCACTTTCGTGGCGGAAAAGTGCCGCTAAATCGGCGATGTGTCCTTGAGAATATGCCCCTCAAAGTCTAAGCCTTCAGGATTCAACTTGAAGGTATAAAGCCTTGACATACCACAACATGGTGCAGGCCAGTTGAGTTCAATACTAAATCTAAAAAGTATTATAAAGTATACAATACAGTAGGTGAATTACTTCCCTGACCAACCTCTAGTTTACATTCAAATACTTATACCTGTCACGATAAAATAACACATACTAATATTTTCTACCCTGTAACAATGATCATGCCTACAAAATAACATATATGTTTTCCACTACAAACAAATCCACTAACCATTGAACACAGTCAAATTTGGATGATTTGTGGACATTTGAAACTTGTTCACCACCTGTGAGAGGCTGGATCAGTATATGATGTACATTTATGTAAATGGACACCTTGCACTGATCCAGATAACCCTTATGGCGTTCTTAGTGGTCTGAGATAACCTTAGAAAGCTCTCTAAGTGGTAGCTGTGGAGAGCAGCCTTCAGGCTTAGTCCAGAAGGAGTGTAAGGCAGCTTGTTTTACCAAAACATAATCTTATAGGTGTAGCTTAAGTGACAAAGAACCACACAGTGAATTTATAAAAAATATGTATTTATTATAAGGCACTCACTAACACATATAGATATCTCCTAGCCGGAGATATACACAATGCACACAATACTTTGCAATAGAAACAGGGAAGTAGCACTGTATACAGAGTGGTCCCCAGGGGGAGACCAAACCATACACTAAAATAGTGGTATGTGAACCACGACTTGAGTCAAGACAATAGTCAGAGGACGTAGAAGTGCAGTGGACCCATGGAACCACCCAAGGTGAGTATCTAGGAGCCCCAAGTAGGTTGTGTGCAGTGTAGGAACACGACCGCGTTCTCCGTACAAATCAACATGCAAGTTGCGGTTGTAATTTTAAAGAAAGAGGACCCTTCCCAGTGCACCCTGAAGAAACCTGTGGAAGACAAGAGGTTGGAGAGCCTCCCCACCCGTGGATACCCTTGGAACCAGGTTACCTGCACCAGGGAAGTCGGGTGCATAGGTGTGAAGTGGCGTCGGAAACCGTTGTCGAACTCAATGGGAGACTTTAGGAAGATGCCGCTGCTGGAGATGGTAAAAGTGTCCGGTGGAACCCTAAGGTGGATTTAAGATGTGAAGAACCTGCAAGCAGAGGGGACAGAGTCTATGCCACTCAGGAGTGACCAGGAGGCATGGAAGACAAATGCCCACCGATGTCGGGTGTTGCAGGAGAGCTAACAGTGACCTTGGAACTGCAGCTGTGTGGACCAGGCGATGCTGTGGAAGACCAGGAGCTGTACACGAGCTGTCCCATGTTGGATGTCCTGAGTTGAGGGGTCGGTGTCTGGCGGGAGCACCAACAAGCCTTGGCAACTGCAACCAACGTGGAAGTTGAAAAAGGTGTAATGTCGGGACAAGCAAGGTCCAGTAGACTCACCACAAGCAGGGGAGTCAGGACAGGCCTGAGCAATCAGGGGAGCCCAAAGAATTCAAAGGTGACCCTCTACAGGACCCACAGGCCAGAGGCACTGGAGTCGCAGGAGGACCTCGAGCAGCTTACCAAAGAAGCAGGCCCATAGTGCAAGCAATGTGGTGTGGTCGAAGATTCTGGTCACTGGAGATGCTTGAGGTGGGGGCTACTTGGAGCCCGAAGATCTTGATGGAAGGAAGCCACCAAGCCTTTGCAATGGCAAGTCGATGCAGTGCACAGGGGTTTGGTTCCTGCAGCTCCGTCGAGGGATACTGGCCTCAAACTTGGTGAGAGGACAGGGCAGGCCTCACTGGAGAGAACCACCACCTGTGTTGCTGAGCCTTTCGGGGTCCATGGAAGCCCAGAATCAGCAGACCGGTCAGCTTAGTTGCGGTGCCTGCAGATGCAGGGAAGTGACTCCTTCACTTTATTTATTTATTATATCTCACTGTAACGAATTAATTATATCCCATTGTGATGAATTATGATAAATGTTTTTATATTTGATGTTTTTTTAGAATGCTTTTATGGTTGTATACTAACCGAATAAAGCTAGTTTTGAATTGAATTGAATTGACTCCTTCACTTCAAGGGAGATTCCTTCAGGTGTCTTGGATGCCCACAGGCCTTGGAAGGTTTCCTGTATGGAGCACAGGCACGGACATTGCAGCAGACTAGCAGGGCAAAGAGATCAGGAGCAGCAGGAGTTTCCCAGTTGCAGCCTTGATGCCCAGAGCGAAGTCCAGTGAAGTCCAGAGTGCCCAGACGGTCGAAGTTGAAGTGGTGCCTGAATTGAATCGTGTCCCACGACGAATCTAGGGACCCACCCTCGGGTAAGCCCTTAAGTACCCCAAGGAAAGGGTTGGGACGATTCAGGGGAAGGGTTGGACAGTGGGGAGGATACTCCCAAGTCCTTTGTCCAGTTTCACGCCCGAGCGGGAGCCAATTGGACTATGCAAGGAGGACACCAAATGTGCCCTTCAAGCAGACTGAGTGGCGCTGGCAAGTGCTCCCACCCGGCCCCAATACACTAAACCCTGTCTGGGAGGTGGTCATACCTCCCTGTGACAGGATACCTATTGTTCTGCCTTCCACTGACCGAGCTTGGCTCAGCAGCAGGAGAGCAGAATTGTGTCTCTGGTCGACAGCAGCCATGTTGTGCTGTCAGGTCTAGAAAACTGGTACCGGGAGCACTGAGGGCCTTTACAGTGCACCTCCCACACCGTTTACGGTGTGGGGGTATGATTCCAAACATGATAGGTTTATTACAGCCATTTTCGAGATGGTCATCACGTAATGACGCAGTGCCCCTCTATATGTTATATGGCTGTCTCACTTACAACCCGGGAGAATGGAACCTGAAGGCTGTAGGGGTGTCCTGCTCATGCAGGGGCACACTCACACGTAGAACCGAGCACCCTGCCTTTAAAATGATAAGGTCTGCTGTAGGGGTGACTTATAGGTTTTAAGTGCAGTGACCCTAGATATAGGGAACCTATATCTTTCGCAAGTGGAGTTAGCCCCAGCTTACACAGGCTGCAATGGCAGGCCTGTCGTGACAGTTTGAATGGCCTCCCATGGGTGGCATAATACATGCTACAGCCTATGGGGGACCCCTGGGGTACCTATGCCCTGGGTACCTTAGTACCATATACTAGAGGTGTACAAGAAGCATCCCTAACTGCAGTAATCTGTCTTTTTAGTTCCCAAACCCATTTCCATTCGGTATTTAGTGCTTCTTTGAAGCAATAGTTGCAATTTTAAATTGTATAACAGCAAGAAGCTTATTTAAATATCTCAAGGGTTGAAGCTGGGATGTTTATTGCTAAACTAGTAATGTTAATTCCAGCTGTATCACTTGGAAAATTGAAGACTTCAGAAGAGCCAAGAAATATTTGAGGAATCATCTCTCATCATTGTCCCCAGGAATTTCCCTATTAAGGCAAAGGATCTCTGCACCATATAAGACATGGGGCTTGATCATCACTATATATGCCATTATAAGAGGAACCAGTCATTTGCCACCGTAATCTCTGTCAAATATTTTATGGCCTACCACAGAAGAAAGAGTTCAGGATTTTGCTTGTTCTATCTGTATGCTCCATTTTAGGTTTGTCTGGGAGATCAAACCCAATTATTCCTAATTTGTCACTTTTGTTTTACCAATGTACCACATAATAGATTTAGCTTTTGAACCAATATTTATATTTATAATTAGTCTCCTAGACTTTTAGCATTCATAGAACACCTGTAGTTTCCTCTCGAACACATTTTGGGTGAAGTCCATTATCACGAAATCACCTGCGTACAGTAGACATGGGATATCAGCACCAACCATCCTCGGAGAGAATGAGTATATATTCAACAGCATCTGTGGTAGGTCTGCTAATGGTGGGAAACGGTACACAACCTTGATTAATGCATTTGTTTACTGTGATGTTTCTTAATAAATTGGCATCCAGATCTATTTCTACCCTTGTCCAGGTGGACCCCAATAGTTATCCTCAGTACTGACAAAAAGCCTTTTGAGATATTTATCATGCTTCGTTTTTCTCACAATAGTACTCCATTCCCTGGGCCAAAAGTTACCCAGAAATCGACAAAACAGCAAAATAAATTACCCACTATTCAATTTCAAGGCTAATAACCACAGACTAAAACAGTAATCCAATGTGGAGTGACATTACCGTTCTACTGGTATTAGACTGTGATCTGCAATCAAATCCTTTAGAACAAGGAGTAATATTCTTGCATTCTACATTGTTCTTACATTAATTAAGCTAATACGTTTAAAGTTTTTGCGGGCTGAAGGGTCATCTTTCTTGTGAATTGGTTTTATCACTGCTCCTTTCCAACTTTCAGGGAAACATCGATTAATTGTGGCCACCAGAAAGACCTGGCGGAGACCTTTTGCCCACCAATCCATATTTGTTTTTATAACAATTTTAGGTATGTTATTAAGAACTGCTGCTCTCAATAAATCAGGTAGAGAAGCAATTTTCTTTTTTTAGCATCCTTGCAGATATTAAATTCAACACATTTTCATCTACATATTCAGAGTCGGCATCCTTGGTTGACTCCTTCCAATGTATTTCTCCTAAATTTTCTGACCAGGCCTCCTCTGTTACTTCACTCATAACTGATGGGGGTTTCTGAGCAATTCCATTTCGACCTGCCTCCAACATTCCCTGATATTATGTGGAGAAATAATCAGTAACATTTGATCCCAACTATTCTCCTGATATTCAAATTTTTTTTTTTTTAACAAAGCTTTATGCTGCAACTAGACAATTTTACAAAATTCATACAACTGGGGGTCAGTTGATCTATTAACTCTTTTATTAATGTTCTTAATGCACGTTTTGTAGACTAGCAGGTAGTGTCAAACCAGGCGACTTGTTTTATCAGGCCCCTCACCCTGGGTTCTTATTCCTTACATCTTGTCCTCTGGTCCACTTTTAGGCTATTCATGACTTCCTTAATGATCTTTTCATACCAGTTTACTGAAATGCTTTCTGATTCTGATAAATTAAAAATCACATAATTATTCAGGAATTGTGTGAGTTGTGCTAAATGTTTTTCATCTAGATAGCCAGTAAGATGCTGGATAAGCTCAATTTTAAAAAGCAAAACTATCCACAATAACCAGACCCTCTTGATGCACCACCCATGTTATTTGCTCTTGTGCAAGATTTAATTAGGATGAAGCCATCTTAAATTAGATCACATTTGAGTAGCCACATCTCCTTAAAGCAAATTATGTAATTCTTGATCAATTTTAACTTTGAAAATGACTTTTCTGTACTGGCTACAGTAACTAGAATTGGAAAAAAATGTTTAAGTGCTGTTTCAACATTCATTACACTGGGCAGAATTGCATTGTTTTTCAAAAATAAAAGGTCAGCCAAATCCTTCATTGTGCCATGTGAGATAAGTTGTATTTGTTCTTTCAACACTACTTTTAATGAGATGAGTTGTTGTGGAAACTCTAGGGATAAGTCTTCTTCGTAATGAGCTGCCAGGGTCATGGCTGCTTCAAACAACTCCTCCTCACTAGCTCTGAGGATTTCTGATGACATCATAAAATGAAAGCGTTTTATTATGGTGTTCATTCCAGCTAATCAAGTTTTTATCTGATTAACAATAATATCTAAGTTAGCATAAAACACAGAAACCTTAAAATTATCTTCAGGATTGCATAACCTTTGGTCTTCACAGAGTTCATCAAGGTGCTTTTTTTGCGTCACAGTCATTTTTGTGTAAAATGCAATTGAATTCCCCATGCAGCTGCAAGTGAAGATGCTGAGCTTTTAACATCTTCAAACTGTTCTCTGAAACTGGCAAACGTATACGCTGCGCTACTTAACATATTTGATGCTTGTAAAAGGGCCAGATCTTTAGACTGAAGCAGTTTGGACACAATATTTATTGTCTCCAGCACTTTGGACTGGATTACAACAATTAACACAAACTCAAAAGTCTCCTTGCACTTCCTAAGACCCTAAGCTACTGTGTGCTCATGAACCATTTTTGTCTACAGTAAAATGGTAGTGAGTGCTTTCATGATATACATAAAATGATAGCATAGAGCAAACAGATCATCATGTCTGGATGCCCAACGGGTTGGACAGAGTCTCTTCAGTGAATGAGTTGTGCTCTCTTTTGCAATAGTAAGTAGCTCCCAAAATTTGATGCTTTGATTGAAAAATAAATATACTTTCTGAAGAATGCCATACAATTCAGCAGTTTCAGGAATGTGCATGCAGGCATCATTCAACACTAAATTAAATTATGAGCAGCACAGTGTACATAGGCTGCATTGGGGTCTTTCTGTTGTATTCTTGTTTTCACTCCACTATATATACCACTCATTGTGTTGGCACCATCATATCCTCGACCTCTACATTTTTAAGCACTAATCCTTTGTCCTCTATCAGGTTTACAAGTTCTCCTGCTCTCCCTTGAGCACTTTGGTCTGTGATTCTATGGAAACCAACAATGATTTAATGAATTTTGACTTTGATTGGAATTTCTTTATCATTAAGGCATAGTGTCACATATCGGATAACCCGGTTTAATTGGTCTTCTTTTTTAACGTCCTACGTTGTGTCCATTATAACTGAGTAAAATGGGGCATTTTTTATTTTACTTACTCTTTCATTTTGTTCTTTATTTGAAAACATTTCAATAAGCTAATTTTGCATAGCAGGACTCAACTCTTTAATTCTACCCTCTTTTGTAATCAGATGGTTTAAAACAGGATCATATTAGGCCAAAAGTCCAATGAATGCCAGCAAGTTCCCACCATCTTTTTCTCCTAATTTTTCTCTATGTCCTCTGAAATGTAAATTGCAAGTTGACAACATGAGTGTAACATCGATGACCCTGCTCAGAATTTGTGTCCAATAATTCACCTGCTCTTTGTAGTCTGATTCCAGTTGTGTATTGATGGTCTCATTATGCCTCCATCTTTCATGTACAGCACAAACCGCTTAATGTGAGCGCGTCATTTTGTTTTCTTAAAATTTTCAAGACATGCCTTGCCAATCTTTTATATCAATAGACCATGCTTGCTGATAGGATGACAAGTTTCTATCTCCAAATAGCCAACAAGGTTCACAGTATGCACTGTCCATTTTTAGTAGAACAACCACAGTCTTGGAGTTTTTTCTCCAGTTCTATTTGCATTGTAGTAGTACTTGGTGCACCTGTTTTTATTATCTCGGGTCCTCTAGACCTGCATGGGACACTTATAATAATAAATCTTTGTAACTCTGTATCATAACACGGATTGTCTAGAAAGTTCCCTCTATCACTCGGGTACAAATCCTTGCAAAACTGACTATTGATTGATTCTAGTTCTTCTAAATGTAATTCTACATTCTATCTCACAATGTCTTCACTTTTTTTCTTCAGTGTTTGGCAATACTGCGGAAACAAGTTGCACATCTGAAGTTTCTTCACTTTCTTTAGCAATTGGTAGAAGCGGTGACACATCTGGTGCACTTATCATTTCTGCACTTCCTTCGGTCATTTGTAATAGCAGACTGAAAGATTCATCTAGTGACAGCATACTTTCAGCTTCTGAACTTCCTTCAGTCACTGCTAGCGGTGCAGGCCCAGCTGGTGTACTTGCAATTCCCCCCATTCCTTCTGCAATTGAAGGAGGCACTGCTGCCGCAGCTTTTTTACATTTTCTTCTTGCACTTACTGTAGTTATTGTCTGCAGTGCTGGTACAATTGGTGCTTCAATGCTAAAAGGTATATCTATGGTTCGATCAGAGCACCGCAATGTGTGGTCATGTGGTGGGACCAATTGTGATTGCGCCAATGCTGCTTTGTCTCCTGTTGATGATGCAGCTCCATCGCCTTCTGGCAGTGATGCATAAGATGATGCTGCACCATGATCAGCTGGAGACCTAAACATAAAGTAAATTTTCATGAATTTGCCCTTACACTGCTCTTGTTTTGATTTAATTTGGTGCTTTTGAGCACCGCTTGAATACTTTCTTGGCTGTTTACTCATTTCTTTGAGTTAAATTGAATTGTAGAAAGCCAATGTGGTGGTAGACTGCACAACTGTGAGGTAGGAGTTAGAATATTTTTGTGCACACCACAAAGATTGTAATTATGGGTATTGTTCCACCACTTCTGCCTAGAAGGAAAGAAAATACAAAGCATTATTACAAAACACTACTGTAGCTGAAACATACTACACCAACTATCGCTGTGAAGAGCTGGAAGAAGGGATACAAAAAGAAGGTGAGTACTCAAGAGAAAGATACAAGAAGAAATAGTAGAAGGGATGAAATTAAGGAGGCAATCACTCAACAGTTCGATGAGGACAATAAGAGCCACGAATGCAGGAGGTGAAGGGATGGACGCAAGAAGGTATGAACTAAATGGATGGCTGCAAAGAGGCGGGACCAAAAGGGATGGAGCCAAGAAGACAGGAAATAAGGGGATGAAGCTGTCCTGAATGTATTATTTATATAGGGCTTACTACCCCTATGTGGAGCACTGAAGTGCTTGCCTACATTAGTAGTAAACTACACCATGTGTAGGATGTGTGATTGGAAGGGTGCTGTCTTTGTTTTGATACTATTTGGGAAGCGTTTCCGTGTTGTGTATATGAGGAACACTGACTAGGATGCGTGCAGCTTATAGTGTAACGGGAAGCAGCATTTAGCAATCTGATGGATTGAGATATGCATGCTATTTTGGTTTTCGTCTGTCTGCAGGTTCCTTTATGGCATTTCTTTTGTTCATAATCCCACTTTGGTGGTTTCTGCACTGAGATGTCAATTCTGAGATATTGTGTCTACTGTTTAAAGTTTATTGTCCTGAGCAGGCATAGAGTAAAGGGTAGAAAATGGTGGAGATATCTGTTGGAATAGACTTTGTTAAAAGCATCCCATATCTGATTGTCATTGTGAGATGTCAAGAAGTGGTCGCCGGTCGTAGTATGTAGCTAGTTGGATCAGGTCAGATCGGAATAGTCTCTGTGCTGCATAACTCATCTGCAGAAAGCTCAGCTGACAGCATGTGAGCTTACGCAAGGTGAGGATGAATGATGAGTGTGTAAGCACTCGACTGCGCGAGATAAGTGAGTTCAAGATGAGTGTGCAAGGGAGTCCAAGATGAGTAAGTGTGGAAGTGAGGCAAAGATGAGTGTGCCAGTATTCCATTGTGTGGGTGAGTGTGTTTCAGTATGTGAGTTCAGGATATGGGTAGATACATCACACCCCTGTGTCGGAAATTCATATGCACGTGAATACTGTATATTACAGAGACATGTGCATGTGTGAACTAGTCTATGTGCATATATCGCGCACCCCCAAAGAGCATGCTCGCAAGGTGAGGAACAAGACTCCCCTCGGAAGGACACAATTTCACTGAGTACTAGTATACACATAGCTCGCACATGCATGCCCAAACACTGGAATAATATTATCCTTTATTCATTTTAGGGGAAGCTCATCATAGCATGAGGTATCCATAGTGAAGGGCGATCAGAGCTCGAGCATGAGATGTGTAGGAAGAGACTTGCCCTTCAAGCCAGAGACTACGTTCTGCAAATTGGATGTAGCATCATAGATAGACTTGAGTTAGATGCACCACAGCAAACTCATATTTAGACATATCAATGTCAGTGTGTATGTTAAGGTGGGGAGAGTCTTGGCACTGATTAAAAAGTGAGGAAATGAGAGGAAAAGGTAGTATTAGGTGAACGGTGTGGAGAGGGTATGACTGGTACAACAACAACAGGGGCAGAGTTGGGTGTTGGTGGTGTAGTTCCATGGGTACCCACATAGAGGCTCAAGGTCGAGGCGGAGGACATTAGGAGAGATGTAGCTTTGATGCATGTCTGCGAGTGTCATAGAGGCCAATTCAGTTGTAGCAGGATTTGTAGAGGTATAGGTCTGAAGATATGTATAATAATGATAATAATATTTGTAGAGCTCTTTGTTGCTCCAACTGGAGAGTCCCTGTGCTAGAGAGTGTCCTTTAGGGACTCTGACATACATACTTAGTAAGAGAGGAGTGACTTAAATTACAGTCTAAGCCTCGCGTTAGAGAGTGGGCATTAACCAATGCCGTTCATATTAAGCTGACTGAAACAGCCAGGTTTTCAGTTTTTTCCAAAAAGTTATTTATGAAAACTCAGACTTGAGATGAACTGGTAACATTTTCCATAATCTCGAGGATCAAAACCTAAAGGTGCAGCTACTCATCCGGGTACTTCTAATCATGGGGACCTCTGCCAACCAGCACTGGTAGACCTGAGACATCAGCCAGGCTGGTATGGT
This sequence comes from Calotriton arnoldi, assembly GCA_963921515.1. NCBI lineage: Eukaryota > Metazoa > Chordata > Amphibia > Caudata > Salamandridae > Calotriton > Calotriton arnoldi. Next base: position 1,389,842 of record CAWUFW010003708.1, read on the forward strand.
TTCATCAGAGAAGACAGGTAGCAGAGTCCGCTGCCATTAAACGTTTTGTGACAGAGGCACAAAGCTTTGAAGGCAATTCTTATGCTCAAAGGGAGCCAGTGCAACTTGGCCAAGGCTGGGCTTGAAGGTGTGCGTTTGGGAAGATTTAACAATAGCTGTACCGCCGCATTTTGGACTCTCTGCAGCTTTTGTAGTCTACCCAGAGAGGCCCCAATGTATAATACATTCCAATAGCCCAGTTGGGATATCACCAGGGCCTGCACAATTGTTTTCCTGATGGCTATGGTTAGGAGATCGATGATCTTCCTTAGAATTTTAAGTCATCATGGCTGGCACTGCTCACTAGAAAGGTGTCAGTGTGGTGGTTTGTGATGTTGCAATTCCAGAGTGAGGTTGTAGGTGGAGGTTAGATGTGAAACTCGGTGTTTGACTTAAGGCCTTTCAGAAGGTTGAATGTGGTGGTGCAAATATTGCGATTTATGGCTGAAGACTGGAGACTAGCGAATGATCTTGCCATTGTTAAAAAGATGTAAAGTTCACAAACTTGTTTACCGAAAGCCATAATTATTAATTTCTAAATGAGAGAAACTTTGAAAAAAAAGATAGATGCAAAAGAACTGTCTGCCCATGTTTGTGTGTCAGAAGTAAGAAGAGGTGGTAAGTTTTGATACATACATGTCCAACACTAGGATACTTGACAGCTCACAGGGACTTTGTGGCAAGTTTGTCATGCTTGAGAGTTTTTTAAGACTTGTAGGTAAACCTAAGGGAATGCAGTCTCAGCAATATTGTGACCTGCACCAATGACTACTAGTTTCTGATGAAAAGTTTATTTTTTTGTTTTGTTTGTTCACATAAAAGTGATGGATTTAAGAGAATCCGAGATGCAAGGGGTGCCCAGTCAGCATAGGAAAGTCAGAATAATGCAGACATGTTTACAAATTTAAAGGGGAGCTCCAACAATACTATCACCCTAACATCAGAAAATATATCTTAGTGAGCATTTCATTCAGGGACACCTCAAATACTATGACTAGTAAAATAGTAAACATATCACACTGCAGATCAGTGGCTTGACATAGAGTAGAGTCATCGATGGATAACCACTATGAAATAGGGCTTTACAAAAAAACATAAGTATATGTATGGTTTCAAGAAAACAGTGTAAGAAGATGATGGTAAAAGTGCATGTATGCATAAATCTATTTAAGGAAGAAGACAGAGTATATGAAGCTGCAAAGAACAGTGTGGGGGTCCTACAGTGTTGAGGCAGAGGTATAGTATGCATTAAACAGTGCGCTTCGTTGACATGGGAATCACTGGACATCCTGGCTGAGATAGGAGAGTTGTGCATAGTTACATAGAGGATATCACAGATGGCAGACTGGAGCATGCTCTTCTTCATCCCTGATTGTTAAAAAATTGGGGTCTCTAGTTGGCAATGGTTTGCACCTTTGTCCAAGTAGGGACACTTCTTCCTAGTCAGGGTAAGGGGGAAACAATTCTAAAATAACCCCTCCTCACCCAATTGGTAGCTTGGCAGGAGCAGACAGGCTTAACTCAGAGGCAGTGTGTAAAACATTTGTGCACACAAACAGTAATACAGTGAAAACACTACAAATGGACACCACACCAGTTTAGAAAAATAAGTAATCTTTATCTAAACCAAATAAGACCAAAATGACAAAAATCCAACATACAATAATCGAAATGTGACTTTTAGAAGGCAAAAACAGTTCTGTCCATAGCAAACTATAGATGCAACACTTTCAACACAAGGTACCTTGGATGCGTCAAAAATCATAAACAAAAAACAGCCGTAGGGAAGGTGATGCGTCGGTTCCTTACGTCCAGGGAAGGTGATGCATCAATTCCTTACTCCAGGTGAGGTGATGCATCCGCAAGGGGAGGTGATGTGTCGGTTCCTTACTGAAGAGGAGGTGATGCGTCGGTTTCTTACTGTGCGGGGAGGTGATGCGTCGGTTTCTTACTGCGGCCCCAGCATTGATGTAGACTTGGCGTCCCGGTGCGATTCGTGGAGATTCGGGGATGCGTCGGTTCTTGATGTGGTGGCAGCGGCAATGGCACTGTGTTGATCTCTCCAGCCGCAGTCCCGCGATGCATTGGGTCTTGCAGTCGCACAGCAGGGCCTGCATCGGAATCAGTGCGGCGATCTCAGACTTCGGAGATCAGTGCACGAGATTCGGCGTGCGGCAATTTCTCCAGCCATGGGCAGGCGCTTCGTCGGTTTCTTCAGCGGCACAGTGGTGATGTGTTGAAAACTGGTTACGGATGCGTCACACTTCTTTAGTTGCTTCTCTTTTCCCAGCTCCCAGTAGCAAGAACAACCGCCAGAGGCCCAACACAGGAACAGGCACCTCTTGGCAGGTCAGAACTCTGAGCATGGAAGTTCAGGGGAGCTGGTGGTGAAGTCTTTGTGTACCTGAGACTTCAGAACAGGAGGCAAGCTCTACTTCAAGCCCTTGGAGATCTTCTTCAAGCAGGATACATAGCACACAGCAAAGTCTTTGTCCTCTCCTTGGCAGAAACAGCCACTGTAGGCCAACCCCAGACAGCACACAGCAAAGGGGCAGTACTTCTCCTTCAGATTTAAAGGGCTGTTCTCCTTGGCAGAAGTTCCTCTTTAGTCCAGAAGTAATCTAAAGTTCTGGGGACTGGGCCCCAATATTTATACAGCATGTTCGTTTGTTCTCTGGTGGTAGAGAGGTTTTGTGCTCAGTCAAAACCAGTTCTGTACTCTCTGGTCCAGCTTCCTGGCAAGAGGTTGAGACTGCACTGTCTAAGGCAGACCAGGACCATTCAGGTTCAAAGAAATCTCCTCCCCCTACTCTAAATGCACCCCAGGTCTATTCAGCCCTGCCCTGACTCATCCAGGAAAGGCAGGACACACCTCAACCCCCAGTGGCTGTTTACAGTGAATGCACATCACGAGCCCCTGTCACTCCAAAGCCCAAAGCCAGACAGTCAATCCACAAACCAGCAGAGGCACACAGGATGGCTAAGCAAGAAAATACCTACTTTCTAAAAGTGGTATTTTCAAACACACAGGATAAAAATCATCTTTACTAAAAGATGCGTTTTTTTATTCTGAGTTCAGCCATACTAAACTCCATCTTAATATCTTGTCCTAATGGGAAGTTATACTTATAAGATGTTATAAATAAACTCCCATTCTATCCTACGGGACAGATAGCCTTTCAATAGTGAAAAACAAAATACACTGTATTTCACTATCAGGACAAGTCCTACCTTTCACATACACTGCACCCTGTCCACAGGGGTACCATGGGCCTAACTTAGGGGTGACTCACATGTAGTAATAGGGAAGATTATGGCCTGCCAGGTCAACATGGCATTAGAGACTGCGCGCAGACACTGCAGTGGCAGGTCTGATACCCCTTTGAAAGGCTGCTTGTGTGGGTGGTGCAATCAGTGCTGCAGGCCCACTAGCAGCAGTTGACTTACAGGCCCTGGGCACACACAGTGCACTGTACTAGTTACTTAGTAGTACGTCAAACAAGCCAATCATTGAAACACCAATCCATATTCACAATTTATAGAGGGAGCACTTGCACTTTGGCACTGATCAGCAGTGGCAATGTGCCCAAAGCGTCGAGACCAGAAAAAACGAGATTCAGCACACAGCATGAAATGCAGGAGGCAGAGGCAAAAAAGACAGGAGAAAACCCCGCCAAGGATGCCAGGTCTAACACTGATGTGCTCATTGTCCTGTGCATCATGCAGGCCTCCTTTCTAAGGTGATTCAGAACCCCACACAAATCAACACAAGCTGCCAGATACATTTGGAGTTCAGGTTCGCCTTTATCTTGGCTGCAGGGAGTGAGCGAGCTCACAATGCAGAGGCATTAAAAAGAACAGTGTGAGTGGTCTGCCAAACAACACACAGCAACAGCAGCCCTGAAATATACCTCTACCTGCTGGTTTCATTTGTAGAAAGAGTGAACATCACGAACAGCACCACTAAAATACAAAAAGAGGCAAAGAGAGAATATATTTATGGTCCACACACTTCATCTTTATACAAAGGACACCCAGTGTACACAAAAGACCAAACTACAGGTCAGAGACACTTTCCATAGTGCTGTAGTAGGGTGATACACAGAAAACTTCACACAGCACCATAAATAACATAAGCAAAATCCAATGCACTTTTTAGAAGGCCGGGATGGGGAAACCCAAAATCGTGCACTGCAAAAGCATTACACACTCTCTCCAGTCAAGCTGATATGCCCAGTAAACACCATCCTCAGCCAGGGCACAAGTTATGGACGCCATGTTCTGCCTTGAAGAAGACATGCCAGACAAAGCACAATGTCTGCAGGGACATCTTAAGGATTTTGGGGAATCTGGGCCAAATGTATTTTAGGGGCCCCTGTTTGGAGCTGATTTAAATTTATGGTCCATTTACAGCAATTTCATGCCCTCTTTGGCCAGGTCACAGACAGTGCACATGCACACTAGTCCAAATTCTAAATGTGTTTTCATCTAATATTCAGGAATAGTGACTTGTGTTTTCAATATTGTACCTAAGCAGCAGCTAATTAATATTACTGCAAATAATCTCTGTGACACTCATTTCGCATACGAGAGGTCCTGTTTTGATCTAAAAGAAACGTTTATGGATGTTGCCTGAAATATAAAGACAACATTTTGCTGCAAATTGCCTGTAAGTGACTCTCGCACATCACCCACATTAAGAATAAATTCAAGGAAAACAGTATTTACAATGATCTATATAAGTTTTTAAGAATTATTCAAGGTCATCAGAGCAAGACTCTGTGACTCTGCAGAACAGAGCTGGCTCCATCAGCGGGCCTCTTGGAAGGCTGAGCCTTTGGGCTGGAGTTCACTTTGCCCATGTCTTAAAATGTCTCTGAATGTCTGCAGTACAACCTATAAGCCTTTATGCCCCTAAAAGGAAGACACACCCTCTCCCTGCAGGACCTGCTGCACATTGCTGCCCTGTGGCCCGTAACTGGGCCCTGCACAGGAAAAGCAGTGGTGCTGCTATGTTTTCATTATAATGGGGGAGGGGCAGGAAATTAAGCTTCAATAATACCGCCACCGGCACACTCTCCAGATAACCTGCACAAGCACCATTCAATGGGTCTACTGGGTAGTGACAGGGCGACTGAAAATATAATGCACCTTGGTGGGTGTAGTAGTACCAATTGCCGGCTGCTTCTTTTAGTTTACTACCATGCACTTGCAGTAGTGGCAGGCGCACAGTAGACTGCTTGTTCTGTCACACACCATGCAGTTTACACTGCATGGTATACTCATGACCCATCCTCCTGTGCCCCACCCTGAAGACCACAGTACATGGTGGTCACTGTGTAGCAGTGGTGGGAAGGCGGCGCTGGTGTGGCTTGTACAAATATGAAAGTTTGCACTGCACGACCGCATGAGCCGAACCTTCGTCTCTCAGAGACTGTGTCAGGAGCCTGTTGTGACAGTGTCAGGGACACTACTGCTGCTAATATTTAAACTAATTGGCTTGTCGTCCCCCAACCCAGTCCTAGAATCAGAGGCTCTCAGCTCAGAGCCAATTCGTATTTGTGGTGAGGGGCCCCTTGGACCTAGGGGGGACTCCCCTGCACCGCAGGTGCTGCAGGGGCTATTGTTATGCCAGTGACCTCGGACCTGGCTCAAAGAACACCAATTCTTCATATGGCCACCTCACTCTCTGGGTGTGCGAAACATCCACCCAATTAGGTATTCCAGCACATTTCACAGCAGTGTTGGTAATCAAGATTATCTTGTAAGGGGCACATTGGCCCTCGGCTCCAGGCAGGATTTTCACACTTGCTTTTTTATCAAAACCCAGTAACCAGGATTAAGATCATGGCACTGCTCTTGGTGTGGACCGGCAGTCGCACCTCCAACCTGGTGAGAAACAGAACCCACAACATCAGCTAATCCTTTGCAGTAATTGAGTATCAATGCTTCTGAGATGTCTAAAAGCTCATTCACAGGCAAAGCAGGCAGTCGCATAGCATGTCCCATTAGATTCTTGGGTCGAGATATTCCAGTCCTCCTGTCAGGAGTGCTTTGAGAACTCATCAACAGCAATGGTAAAGCATCTGCCCATTTCAGTGTGGTATATGCACAGTGTGAGAAACCAGGGCTTTTGCAGTGCTCCCCCACTTTTCCCCCCCTTTTGTCTACTAAAAGCTGGTTTTCTGACTCTGATTGTGACCTGGACTCTGCTAACCAGACCCAGGGCCTGTGCTCTGATTAAAAGTGTAGGAAAGTAGGATCTGCTTCTTATGGTTACCCCCACTTTGTGCTTGATGTTACACTCTTTTTGACTAGTCTGACTGGGATCCTGCTAAACAGGACCCCAGTCTATCTGCTTTCTCCTCTAAATTGTCACACATGTACTTTGGTACACTCCAGATTGGATACTGGGGTACCCTTATAAGTCCCTAGTATATGGTACCCATGTACCCAGGGCATAGGTAACCCAGAGGCCTCCCATGGGCTGAAGCATGTATTATGCCACCCATGAGAGGCCATGCCAAATGGAACTCCAGGTCTGCTACAGCAGACTGTGTAAGATGGTGCTTGCACCACTTACTTTAGATATAGGTTCACTATATCTATAGGTCACTACACTTAAAACTTATAAGCCACCCCTATAGCAGGTCTTATCAATCCTTAAGGCAGGGTGCTGGGTTTTTAGTGAGAGGGTGCCCCTGCATTGCTTGGTGAGTCCCCTGGACCTTGCTGGTCCACACCGTAACCTGTTTGACCTTCCTTTGTGGATTGCTTTTGCCAAGGCTTGTTGGTGCTCCAGCCGGACACCGACACCTCAGCACTCGACATCCTTCGTGGGACAGCTCACCTCCGGCTCCTGATCATCCTCAACATCTCCTGGTCCTCGTGGCTGCAGAGTCAAGCATCCCTTCTTCGCACCTGAAGCAACAGACATCAGTGGGCATTCGTCTACCGAGCCCCTTGTCACTCTGAAGTGACCCAGACTCTGTCCCCTCTGCTTTCAGGTTCCTTCCTTCCTCAATCCAGGCTTGGATTCCACCAGACCCTTTTCACCTTCACAGCAGCAGTACTTCTTCACAGCCCTCCATTGAGAACGATGGCAGTTTCCGACGCCACTCCAGACCTATGCACCCGGCTCCTCTGGGATAGGTAACTCGGGTACTACGGTATCCACGGGTGGGGTGTGGCTCTTCAAACTCTTAAGTTCCAAAGGGTTTGCTCGAAGTCCTCCTAGAAGGGTCCTTAAACTTTAAAAGTGTAACCGCGACTTCCCCATAGAATTGTACGGAGCCCGCGGTCGTGTTCACACACTGCACCCGTCCTCCGTGGGGTCCCTATCTACTCACCTTGGGTGGTTCCTTGGGGTCCCAGCGATTCTACCTGCTCCAGACCTTGTCTTGATCTCAGTCGTGACTGTTATACCACTATTTTAGTATATGGTTTGGTCTTCCCCGGGAGCCCACTGTGTATTGTGCTACTTACAACTGTTCTATTGATCTTGTATTGTGTGCTTTGTGTTCTATCCTCGTGTGGAGGATAGTAGAGAGTGTTATATTAATAAATACATATTTTTATATAACTACTGTGTGGGTCTCCTTTCATTTGATCAATATAGGAGGTGATATTCTGGTAAAACAAGCTGCTTTACATTCCTTCAAGATTAAGCCTGAAGGCTGCTCTCCACAGCTACCACTAGGATAGCTTTCTAAAGGTTATCTTTGACCTCATACATCATAAGGGTTGTTTGGACTGGTGCAAGGTGCCCACTTTAATTAGTGGACAGCATATACCTGGCCAACTTCTCACATTGGTGTGCAGCGGTTGGGATTCAAGCCTGCATTGTTTTACCAGATACATCTCTTTGTATTGATTAACTGAAAACCACTAAAGTATTCAGGCACATATAATTCTTAAAGTTTAGAATAAGTAAGTTCTACTGAACTTGGGGTTGGGTAAGTTAAGGGTCTAGCACACCCTTTCTCCAACCTAAGAGAGTTTAGGTCCCACTAGGTTAGGTAGGTGCATACACCACACCACACTAGTATGTCTTCTAAAGGAGAAGCCAGTGGCTCTCTGCCTTCTAGGTACAATGGTCTCACATTTCAGGATCTGAAAGCCATGTGTGCTTCTAGGAAGCTGAAGACAGGGAGAAATGCCAACACCCAACGTCTCACTGAGGTGTTACTCTTAGATGACCTTAGAAAGACCCCAGGGTCAGATGAGGTAGGAAGAGGGGGTGGGGCAGGGAATGAAGACAGGTCAGGAGGTGACATCTTTTATGACCTAGACTCAAACCCTGTCCAGGAGGATAAAGATGATTCCAACCTGGACAACCTAGCTCTTCAGGAAGAGGGTGAAGAAGGCCCCAGTGGCCCTCTCTTTACTCCTCCAGGAAGAGGGCAGAGTTTACCCAGGAGATCTAGATCTCCCTCTGCAGAATCTGACCAGTCAGGACATTCTATAGGGACCTCCATATCTCAGAAGAGAGATAACTCTTATGAAAGACAGTGACAATTTCTAGAGCTTGAGAAAGTCAAGATTAGGCTCAGGCAAGAGCAATTGGCCCTGGATAAGGAATCCTTAGAACTCCAGAAGGCTAGGAAGAAATTGGGACTAGAGTCCCATGGTAGCAGCAACAGTGTCCCTAGGATTAAGGAGTATACTTATGACCATAGGAACCTGAGAAAGATAGTTCCTCCCTACCATGGTGGGGATGACATCCACAAATGGATAACTACTTTAGAGAGGGCCTGTAAGGTACAGAAGGTCCCTCAAGAGCAGTGGGCAGCTATCTTGTGGCTCTCCTTTGCTGACAAAGGTAGAGATAAGCTCCTCACTGTTAGAGAAGAGGATGCTGACAACTATTTAGTCCTGCAGAGTGCTCTCATTGATGGGTTTAGCTTAACCACTGAACAGTACAGAATTAAGTTCAGAGACACCCAGAAGACACAGACTCAGGACTGGGTAGACTTTGTAGACTGTGCTACTAAGGCTCTGGAAGGCTGGTTACTTGGCAGCAAAGTGAATGATTTCAAGGGATTGCACAATTTGATTATGAGGGAGCAGATCCTTAATAATTGCCAAAACCAGTTGCTGCATCAGTACTTGGTTGACTCTGTTCTGACTTCTCCCCAAGAATTGGGAAAGAAGGCAGATAGGTACGTCAGAACCAGGTTGAAGCAGAAAACCCAGACCACAGGTGGTGACCAGAAGAAGCAAGATGCTAAACCTTCAGAAAAGGGTGGGGAAACGGGTAAAGACCAGAAGTCTTCATCAGGGCCCCAAAAACCTGCATCTGTGGGGGGGAGTCACAGTCTAACAAAGGAAAAGGCAAAAAGAAACCTTGGTGCTTCCTGTGTAAGGAGAAAACCCATTCGACAAGGGATGCCAATTGTTCAAGGGCCAGGGATCCTCCTACCACCACCACTGCCCCTAAGGCAACTGTTCCACCTAGTTCAGCTCCAAGTGGTGGTACAGGGAACAAGGGTATAGTAGGGTTAACCCTGGGATCTGAGATGGGTTCTGGCTTAGTCAGAACTCCTGCTCAGGCTGTTTTGGTCTGTGATGGAGGCATGGATATTGCCTCCCTATTTGTCAGTCCCAGTAATCTGGGCAAATACAGACAACAGCCTTTAATAATGGTAAGGAGGCCATGGCATATAGGGACACAGGAGCCAGTGTCACAATGGTGACAAGAGATCTTGTGGGCCCTGACCAGATCATACTTGGTGAGATGTACCAAGTGACCAATGCTAACAATGTCAGGAGAGACCATTCATTGGCAGTTGTTAATTTCAGCTGGGGAGGTGTAACTGGCCCTAAGAAGGTTGTGGTTAGCTCAGACCTCCCTGTGGAATGCTTGTTGGGCAATGATTTGGAAACTTCAGCCTGGGCTGAAGTGGAACTCAGGACACATGCAGCAATGTTGGGCATCTCTGCAGATGTGTTTGCTGTGACTAGGTCACAGGCCAAACTGTCTTCCACTGAACAGGCCCTGGATCCTGGAAAAATGGAACAGGTGCCTTCCAAGAGAAGGAGCAGTAGGGGTAAGGCAGTGTCTTCCCCCCAGACTCAGAGTGAGGATCAGTCTCCTGAGGGAGATGACCCCAGTCCCTGTGAAGGAACTGTCTCAGAGGAACTTGAACCTGATCAGGTTGAGTTCTTGGGGACAGGGGCCCTTCCAGGGCAGAACTGAGTCAGGAGCAGCACAGCTGCCCCTCTCTTGAACCCCTCAGACAGCAAGCTGCTGCTGAGGCTGCTGGGAGTGCCAGTGGGTCCCACAGGATCTACTGGGATGAAGGACTCCTTTACTCAGAGGGTAGAGACCCCAAGCCTGGTGCTACCAGGAGGTTGGTTATACCTCTGAAGTTTAGGGGCTTCCTACTGACACTGGCACATGACATCCCTTTAGCAGGACACCTAGGCCAAAGTAAGACTTGCGACAGGCTTGTCCCTCACTTTGACTGGCCTCACATGTCAGAGGACACAAAGGAGTTTTGTCGCCCCTGTACCACCTGTCAAGCCAGTGGTAAGGCAGGTGGTACCACAAAGGCCCCCCTGATTCCACTACCTGTGGTGGGGGTTCCCTTTGAGAGGGTTGGGATTGACATAATTGGTCCCATGGATCCTCCAACTGCATCTGGGCACAGATATACTCTAGTGGTGGTGGACCATGCCACTCGGTACCCAGAAGCAATACCCCTTAGAACCACCACAGCTCCTGTGGTGGCCAGGGCCCTCCTGGGAATTTTTTCCAGAGTGGGTTTCCCTAAGGAGGTCTTAACTGACAGAGCTGCAAACTTCATCTCTAGTTACATTACTGCTATGTGGAAGGAGTGTGGAGTAAATTACAAATTTACCACACCCTATCACCCACAATGCAATGGGTAAGTTCAGAGATTCAACAAAACCCTGAAGGGCATGATCATGGGCCTCCCAGAAAAGCTTAGGCGAAAATGGGATGTCCTGTTGCCCTGCCTTCTCTTTGCCTAGGTTCCTCAGAAGGGGGTTGGCCACAGCCCTTTTGAACTTCTGTTTGGACATCCAGTTAGGGGTCCCTTATGTTTAGTGAAGGAGGGATGGGAGTTACCTCTCAAACCACCGAAACAAGACATAGTGGACTATATACTTGGTCTCCGCTTCAGGATGGCTGAGTATATGAAGAAGGCAAGTAAAAACCTTGAGGCTAGCCAAGAATTACAGAAAGCTTGGCATGACCAAAAGGCTGTGCTGACTGTGTACCAGCCAGGACAGAAGGTATGGGTGTTGGAGCCTGTGGCCCCAGCAGCTCTCCAGGACAAGTGGAGTGGACCCCATACCATTCTTGAGCAGAAAGGAGAGGTCACCTACCTGGTGGACCTTGGAACTCCCAGGAGCCCCCACAGGGCGCTACATGTGAACAGGCTCAAGCCATATGTTGACAGGGCAGACATGGGCTTGCTCATGGCTACTGATGAGGGACAGGAGGAGGAGAGTGACCCACTCCCTGACCTCCTCTCACAGAACCCTGATGATGGCTCAGTTGATGGTGTAGCCTTAGCAGGCAGCCTCACTGAGCAACAACAGACTGATTGCAGGAAGGTCCTCAATCAGTACAGACATATCTTCTCCCTGACTCCTAGTCAGACCACCTGGTGTACCCATGAAGTGGACACAGGTGAAAGTCTGCCTGTTAAAAATAAGATTTACAGGCAACCTGACCATGTCAGGGACTGCATCAGGACTGAGGTCCAAATGATGCTGGAATTGGGAGTTATTGAACCCTCAGATAGCCCTTGGGCTAGTCCAGTAGTCCTGGTACCCAAACCTCATACCCAGGGTGGTAAGAGAGAAATGAGGTTTTGTGTAGACTACAGGTGGCTCAATGCAGTCACTAGGACTGATGCTCATCCTATTCCTAGGGCAGATGAGCTCATTGATACTTCGGCCTCAGCCAAGTTCTTGAGTACATTTGACCTCACAGCTGGATATTGGCAAATCAGATTAGCTGAGGATGCCAAACCCAAAACAGCATTTTCAAGCCCTAGTGGGCACTATCAATTTGTGGTAATGCCCTTTGGCTTGAAAAATGCACTTGCCACATTTCAAAGGTTGATGAATAAAGTTCTCACAGGCCTGGAAGACTACAGTGCAGCTTATCTTGATGATATTGCTGTCTTTAGTTCCACCTGGGAGGATCACCTGGTCCACCTAAGAAATGTTCTGGAGGCACTGCAAAAGGCAGGCCTCACTATCAAGGCCACCAAGTGCCAGATAGGTCAGAGTAAGGTTGTGTACCTGGGCCACCTTGTGGGTGGAGGCCAGGTTCAACCATTGCGGAGCAAAATCCAGACCATCATGGACTGGGTTGCTCCAACTACCCAGACTCAGGTCAGAGCTTTCTTGGGCCTGACTGGGTACTACAGGAGGTTTGTTAAGGGATATGGATCTATAGTGACCCCCTTAAATGACCTGACCTCTAAAAGAATGCCTAAGAAAGTTCAGTGGACAGTTAGCTGTCAGAAGACATTTGATGACCGGAAGCAGGCCATGTGCACTGCTCCCATTCTGCAAGGACCTGACTATTCCAAACAATTCATTGTTCAAACTGATGCATCTGAGTTGGGGGTAGGGGCTGTGTTATCACAACTGAATGAAGCGGGTCAGGATCAGCCAGTAGCTTTTATAAGCAGAAGGCTGTCCCCCAGAGAGAAACGTTGGTCAGCTTTTGAGAGGGAAGCCTTTGCTGTGGTTTGCGCTCTGAAGAAGCTGAGGCCATACTTGTTTGGCACTCACTTCATTGTTCAGACAGACCATAAGCCCCTCTTATGGCTAAAACAGATGAAGGGTGAAAACCCCAAACTTTTGAGGTGGTCCATTTCCCTACTGGACTATACAGTGGAACATAGACCTGGAAGTAACCATACCAATGCAGATGGGCTCTCCAGATATTTCCACTTAGAAAATGAAGACTCAACTGGTCAAGGTTAGTCTCATGTCCTTTCGTTTGGGGGGGGTTGTGTAGGAAAGTAGGATCTGCTTCTTATGGTTACCCCCACTTTTTGCTTGATGTGGCACTGCTTTTGACTAGTCTGACTGGGATCCTGCTAAACAGGACCCCAGTCTATCTGCTTTCTCCTCTAAATTGTCACACATGTACTTTGGTACACTCCAGATTGGATACTGGGGTACCCTTATAAGTCCCTAGTATATGGTACCCATGTACCCAGGGCATAGGTACCCCAGAGGCCTCCCATGGGCTGAAGCATGTATTATGCCACCCATGAGAGGCCATGCAAAATGGAACTCCAGGTCTGCTATAGCAGCCTGTGTAAGATGGTGCTTGCACCACTTACTTTAGATATAGGTTCACTATATCTATAGGTCACTATACTTAAAACTTATAAGTCACCCCTATAGCAGGCCTAATCAATCCTGAAGGAAGGGTGCTGGGTTTTTAGTGAGAGGGTGCCCCTGCATGAGCAGAGCCTCTCTGCAGCCTTTGGAGACCATTCTCCCGGGTTGTATGTGACTCAGCCGGACTTATAGGTAGAGGTGCATTATAACCTCGCGGTAAATGCTATCTCGAAAACGGCTGCATAGAAACATATCGTGTTTGGTATCAAACACCTTGGAATCAGTGTGGGAGGTATGATTCCACCCTTCTGAAGCAAGCTTCGTGGGGTCACTGGTCTATCCGGTGCCAGCCTTCTTGACCCGGTCAGCACAAAATGGATGCTGCTGACCAGAGACACATTTCTGCCCTCCTGCTGCTGAGCCAAGCTCGAGCAGAGGAAGGCAGCACAATAGGCATCCTGTCACAGGGAGGTGTGACCACCTCCCAAACAGGATTTAGTGTATTTGGGATGGGTGGGTGCACTCTGAGAGTGCCTGAAAGTCTGCACCCGGGGCACATTTGGTGTCCCTGTGCATAGTCCAGCTCAAACCAGTTCTGTGAGCCATTGGCTCCTGCTCTGGTGCGAAACTGGACAAAGGACATGGGTGTAACCACCCCTCTGTCCTGGCCCTCCCCTAGGAGGGTCCCCCAAATCTGTCCAACCCTCTCCCGTGGGTATATAAGGGCTTACCTGGCTGTAAGACTTTAGATTTTATGTGCACAAGATTCTACAAGAAGAAACCACTGACCTTCGCCAGTCTGGACACTCTGGACTTCGCTGGACTTTGACTGGGCCCGACTTCGTCTCCCTCTCCGTCCCAAGCTTTGTCTGTACCCTTGCTCCGTGCAGGACCTGTGGTGCACTAAGGACAACTGAAGAATCTACCTTGGAGTGAAGGAGTCACTCCCCTGCCCTAGCAGGCACAGTAACACAACTGACTGGTCTGCTGCTCCTGAGCTCCTACGGACTCCGAAGATTTCAGTAACACAGGAGGTGGGTTTTCGAAGGTCGCTGAGGTCGAACTGCCCTCTCAGCAAGTTTGAGGCCAGTCTCCCCCGTGGGGGCTGCATAACCTGAACCCCTGTGCACCGCATTCATTTGCAATTGCATATGCTTGTTGTCGATTCCCGAGCTTGTGCATTGGACTTCGTGTAGTCCTGACCGTGAGCAGTGTTTGCACAAAAGAAGTCCGGCCTCCTCGCACCGAGTGCTCCAAGGGCTGGTACTTTGCAATCTTGCTCGAGGTCCCCTCGCACTCCTCGTCGTTCGGCCTGTGGGTCTCTCTGAGGGCCATCTTGATTTCTGTTGGGCTTTCCTGGTTGCTCCAGACGTGCCCTGACTCCCCATTGCTTGGTGAGTCCCCTGGACCTTGCTGGTCCACACCGTAACCTGTTTGACCTTCCTTCGTGGGTTGCTTTTGCCAAGGCTTGTTGGTGCTCCAGCCGGACACCGACCCCTCAGCACTCAACATCCTTCGTGAGACAGCTCACCTCCGGCTCCTGGTCATCCTTGACATCTCCTGGTCCACGTGGCTGCAGAGTCAAGCATCCCTTCTTCGCGCCTGAAGCAACCGACATCGGTGGGCATTCGTCTACCGAGCCCCTGGTCCCTCTGAAGTGACCCAGGGCCTGATTCACAGAACTAATCTGAGACAAAATCCTAAACTTACTACTTTTGGTATTCACAGAAGGCATTTAGTAGTAGTAAAGTTAGGATTTTGTCTTAAGTTTGACTTAAGACAAACATAAGACAGACTTAAGACAGACTTAAGACAGACTTAAGACAAACTTAAGACAGACTTAAGACAGACTTAAGACAGACTTAAGACTAACTTAAGACAAAATCCTAACTTTACTACTACTAAATGCCTTCTGTGAATACCAAAAGTAGTAAGTTTAGGATTTTGTCTCAGATTAGTTCTGTGAATCGGGCCCCCAGACTCTATCCCCTCTCCTTTCAGGTTCCTTCCTTCCCGAATCTAGGCTTGGATTCCACCGGACCCTTTTCACCTTCACGGCAGCAGTACTTCTTCACAGCCCTCCATTGAGAACGACAGCAGTTTCCGACGCCACTCCAGACCTATGCACCCGGCTCCTCTGGGATCGGTAACTCGGGTACTATGGTATCCACGGGTGGGATGGCTCTTCAAACTCTTAAGTTCCAAAGGGTTTGCTTCAAGTCCTCCTAGAAGGGTCCTTAAACTTTAAAAGTATAACTGCGACTTCCCCATAGAATTGTACGGAGCCCGCAGTCGTGTTCACACACAGTACCCGTCCTCCGTGGAGTCCCTATCTACTCACCTTGAGTGGTTCCTTGGGGTCCCAGCGATTCTACGTGCTCCAGACCTTGTCTTGATCTCAGTTGTAACTGTTATACCACTATTTTAGTATATGGTTTGGTCTCCCCGGGAGCCCACTGTGTATTGTGCTACTTACAACTTTTCTATTGATCTTGTATTGTGTGCTTTGTGTTCTATCCTCGTGTAGAGGATAGTAGAGAGTGTTATATTAATAAATACATATTTTTATATAACTACTGTGTGGTTCTCCTTTCATTTGGTCAATATAGGAGGTGATATTCTGGTAAAAGAAGCTGCTTTACATTCCTTCAAGATTAAGCCTGAAGGCTGCTCTCCACAACTACCACTAGGATAGCTTTCTAAAGGTTATCTTTGACCTCATACATCATAAGGGTCGTTTGGACTGGTGCAAGGTGCCCACTTTAATTAGTGGCCAGCATATACCAGGCCAACTTCTCACAAAAAGTACATGATAATTAGGTATAGGTAGAGTAGGTACTGACAACCTACCTTTAAGTCCCTAAGATATAGTAGAACATTTAGGCTTAGAGGCCCAGTATATTTAATGCACTTAAGTGTGCACTGCTGTGTTGCCTGCTATCATTTTAAAGTTAATGGGGAAACAATGGCTCCTGTGGAATAATAATACAGTATTTCTGATGCAATTCTGCACAATGGCAATATACAGGGTTAGTAGGATGGCAAAAAGAAAGCTGGCCACTGACACTGAGGGAATAGTCAATGTGACATTTTTTTTCGTTTATATAATAAATAAATGAAATAAACAATATATACATAGGGCTTGAGAATCACAATATGATTATACAACAAACAATGATTACAAATAGTGAACGGTGTCCCAGTGAAAAAAACATTGGAACCTAAACTAAGCCTTTACCTCCAATTTTGCAAGCCACTGCCTTGGCCACACACTGACAGTATCCTCCCATTTCTTTTAGGTGTCCCTACATCCTTTAGGTCCTGAAGAGACCCTGTACTTCAGATAAGGTCAAAACGTCGTCGACAATTAACAAAGGCGAACTATTATCAAACACTTATGATTGTATAAAGTGTTGTCCAATTGATTTTGAATTATTTAATGGTCGCCAAAATGTTTTCAAGTGAAACCTTGTACATATGTCACGTATTATGTCACTATTAGTTTAGGTTTCAATGTTTTTTTCACTGGGACACCGTTCACTATTTGTAATCATTGTTTGTTGTATAATCATATTGTGATTCTCAAGCCCTATGTATATATTGTTTATTTCATTTATTTATTATATAAACGAAAAAAAATTCACATTGACTATTCCCTCAGTGTCAGTGGCCAGCTTTCTTTTGCCATCCTACTAACCCTGTATATTGCCATTGTGCAGAATTGCATCAGAAATACTGTATTATTATTCCACAGGAGCCATTGTTTCCCCATTAACTTACTTACCCAGGCTCCCCGTGAGTAAGGTTCCCTTGTTTTTTGTTCTCATCATTTTAGAGGCAGCCCTGCTCTGCAGGCTGTTTTTAAAATACAATTATATGCAAATTCGACTTCGGAATTAAAGGTCCTTCCAAAGTCTTAAATATATGTCACCCCTAAGGTCTACCCTAGGTGCTGCCAGGGTAGGGTGCCATGTAGAAACAAGTAGGGCCATTTTTAAATATGTTTTATATGCCCTGTTGAGGGAAAAGCTACCAATTTCTTTTTCCCCATTGTAGCACATTGGCTCCATAGGCTAACATAGGAATACTTTAATAAAGTATAACTATTAACAGGAGTGAGCTAAAAATATACTTCAAAGTATTAAAATGATAGTTAGAAAAAATTCAACGACTTGCCAGGGTTGGATTTACTATGACTATTGCAGAAAATAGGTTATAGAACTTGCTTTAGTGATGTGCCAAAATCCAGCCTTCCAGCAGCCTCTCCTGATTGGCCAGTCTTTGACAGGCTGAGCCAAACTGCTCTGATGAGGTGTGATGTGGCCTACATAGAGACAAAGTATATCTGGTGGGAGGAGATATGCAGCTGCAGAGCAAAAGGCAGGATGGGGGTTGAGAAGCCAAACTGGTCTTCAAAGAGAGAATTACAGTTGGGACAGGTCCCAGGCTCACCCCCACTTCCTGCACCCACAGCCAGACAGGAGCCCCGGTAATTGAATTAGCAGCTGAGTTGGAAGGGGAGTGTTAGAGAAAGTTAGCCATGCCAGTGGGATGGTTTAGCCTGATCTTAACCTTCAGGAGAGAGTTTCTCCATTTTGAAATAGTGCTTTCTGGGTCACGAATATGCCAAACTTTGGAGGAAGTTGTCATACTTGAGGGTGGCTCCCTGCACCCCATTGGTCAGGGGTGACCCCCCTGCTTGTCACCCCAGAAGCACGTATAAATATGGGAGAGCTGCCCAGCACCTCAGATCTCTGTCTTGAAACTACAAAAAGAAGAAGTTCTGCCCTGTTGGACCCTTGAACTGCACAAGGGATGACTGCACTCATAAGGACTGCACCTGTTGCACACTTTGGTCCCAAGCCCAAAAAGGACTTTGCCTTGAGCTGATCGTTGAAGGAGTGGACTCCCTGAAAGCAACAGGTTAAAAGAGCTCCACCTGCATCATCCCCACGAAGAAGAACCCTGCTGGACAGCGTTCAGGGGACTTTTAAGGATTTTGCCTGGTGCATTGGGGTCCTGGAGTCCCAACCTCCCAAGGAGCAACTCAGAGATTCTGGAACCTTGGATTTGTTTTCTGGTCCATCAAAGACACAAAAGAAATGTCTGGAGAAGACTGCTCTGCTGGACCCTTGGACTGCACAAGAGAGGAAT
Source organism: Calotriton arnoldi (assembly GCA_963921515.1). NCBI lineage: Eukaryota > Metazoa > Chordata > Amphibia > Caudata > Salamandridae > Calotriton > Calotriton arnoldi. The sequence goes on from CAWUFW010003708.1 coordinate 1,408,373, forward strand.
GCATCCATTAGAACTGTACTTGCTGCACTCACAAGGCTTCACAACAGAGGGACTTTGCCTTTCTCAAAGGATAAAGAGTAGAGTCCCTAAACAGCAACAGGTAGAAAAGTGCTTGAAGGGCTACCTGTGAAATCAACAATGAGGACAACTCCAACTGACAAGCTTAACCTGGATTTTACTTGGATGACCAGGTGCATCGTGGGAGTTGTAGGATCTGACCCCAAGAGGCAAACCAGAGCTTCTGACCCCTTGGTTGGTGATCTGGACCCCTTTCCTGCATCAAGAAACACTTCTGGGAGCCGACGGTGATGGACGCAGCTTAACACGGCTCCGTAGCCCTAACCGTCTATCCTACATCAATCCGTCCAGAATCCTGTACCCTACTCCAAGGGAGAGTGTGGTCCCAGCCCCAAAGCTCGGGGGAGCAGTATGAGGCGAGAAAACTAAGCCAAACATCACCACAACCAGCGATAGCCTGCCGACGCGGCCGGAGCCCAGTGGAGCAATATGGCGGCGCGCCCTCGCTCCGCAGCCTCCTGATGCGATTAGAGAGTGGGGATATTGGCGTTGAAGGATGGCGGAGGTGAGCTACTAACGGCAGCACCCAGGGCGGATGAGCGGCGGACCGGTAAGCGCATAAACAATGTAGCTGTGCACTCGCCCTACGCACACCCGGGGAAGGCGGGACTTAGCCGCCAGGCATGAATGCTGCGGACCGGCTCTAAATGTAACGGAGGCCCCGGCTGGCAGGCCTCAGGAGAAACTGGGACAGGTGGCCTGAAATCATGCCTGAGAAGACACCGCCATAGTGGAGAGTCTGCACACGGGCTCTCAATTTCTGTCGGACCCCTGGAGAGCTGCTACTTGCCGGAGGCGGCGGAGAACCTTGCTTAGCAGCCTTAATTCACGGCATGTTGGGACTGACAATTGGGCTGCGGAAGGCTCCTTGAGGCAGGGCAAGCCCCTCTGGGCCCCATAGTGATGAAGCGGGGATCGGCAGTGAAACAGTCCGCATAGCAGTGGAACATTAGAATCGATTTCGGGCACAACCCATAACTTTTTTGGGAGTCCCTGCAGGCCTGGGCACCTGAGTAATCACCCCCAGAAACGGGCAAGAAGTATGAACCAGCAACGTGGTCCTGTGGGGCTGGCCTCAATTGGATCTGGGACCCAGCAGGGTGGTGTGTAAAGAGCACATAAGGTTTATTGGGCTGCCTACTTGACTTGGCTGCTGCCGGATATATTGCTTGATACATCAGGGGCGCAATCCTAGCCTGTTCCTACCGTGCACCCAATCCAGGTGCGGGGAAGCCCAGAGGAGGGATACCGGTGGGGAGCTGCCACCATACAAGTGTTCCACAGACCTCCAGTAGCAGGAGAGCTATTCCTGGTTGGCTCCACGCTCAGACCCCCTGACCCCCCCCCTCGACGGCAGCAGGGTTGGTGGACCAGGAAACCCGACAGGAAAAGTTTCCCCCTGGGCAGGCGGTGGCGAGCACTGGGACCGCCCCTGGGTAAATCGGCCATATAACTCACGCTGCATCCCAATAATGGTGAGTGGGAAAGAGTCCAAGACACCGGCGCAAAGCAAGCTTGCCAAATATGCTTGGTCTACCGCGAGTGAGAATAAGGACACCGCGTCTCAAGAGGGCGCGGATAGTCAACAGAGCCCATCACAGCAGCAGGAATTGACGCTCCAGGACATTATGGCGGCCATTACAGGAGTGCGGACATCCCTGGAGACTCGCATCGATACGTGAATCTTGAGGTGTCTCTCATCAGGGCAGACCTTAGGAAAATGGACTCCAGAGTGAAGGAGGTAGAAGATGTCACAAGGGTGTTAAATAAAGATACTGCCCTGCTTAAAACACAAGTGAGCCAATTGCAAGAGCGACAGCTTAAAATGGAGGGACTACTCGATGAATACGAAGGGAGGGCCCGAAGAAACAACATACGTATCCTGGGGGTCCCGGAGAGGGCGGAGGGGCCTGCGGTAGACCTATTTGTTAAAAACCTCATTCTGAAACAGCTACAACCAAATCGACTCTCAAACTATTTTTCCATCGAACGCGCGCACCGTGTCCCCGGGGGTAGGCCTAAGCCAGGGGCCCCTCCTAGGCCGATTATAGCGCGAGTCTTCAATTTTCGAGATCGCGACATCATACTCCAAACTTCACGCTCTAACCCACCAATTAAATTTGAGGACAGTGTGGTCTCCTTCTTCCCGGATTTTACCACAAAGGTCCAAGCCCAACGTCGCAGCTTCATGGCGATCAAACGAGCACTGAGAGAGAAGGAGATAAAATACGCCATGCTTTTCCCGGCGAAACTCCGTATTGAATCAGAGGGCAAGGCATGGTTCTTCTCTTCCCCTGAAGACGCTTGGGACTGGCTAGATGGCTGGCGTCGGGTAGAGAAACCGGAAAAGGAACGCAACGGAGGGCCCCGCTCTTCTAGACCTGACCAAAACGCTGAACAGGAAGGTGATCTAGTCCGGAGCGATATGAACTCCACGACACGCAGCTGAGAAAACGGCGTTCAGGTTGTTCATGGACATATTTGCTCCAAATAGTGTTTATAAGGTAACATATTGGGTCTGGTGAAGCGTAATGGGACATCTCCCCTGGACCATAGTAACTGAGTGTGCTGTTGATATGCAAATAAGGTTTTGGGGAATTTACTATCAGAAGATTCAGTAGCACGGCACGTAAAGGAGCCGGGATCTTTCCCCCTTATCCATTGTAATGTGATCCCATCCTTGAAGACGGACTTAACGTCGCGCAGCTAAGCGGGAGGCGCTCCTGGGTCTGGTATGGACACATTCGCCACACATATGAGACTCTAAGGTGGGATGGTGACATATGTGCAACGTAGAGGGGTATTTCCCCCGAATTGAGCTTGGGTGTTTGACCCTATCATGTAGCGGGAGGTGGAGGAACTTGCTACCCTGTACTTTAATATTAACACATACGATGGGCTGGGATCTCTCCCCACAATATAGTATACTATGAGGTTATCCTTACAATAAGGCGGGGGGGCACGGCTGCAACCCAAGCACCTTTCCAATAGAGGGTGGGGCGATAGGCACTCTGCCTAGTTGGGGAGTGGGTAGTTTGAAATCCACTGGCAGGGTGGCAGGGAGGGGGGAGGTGAGTAACACAGTATGGTTTTGTTTTTGGTTTTTAATCACACAGTATGTATGGTCAAACTTGTTTCATGTTCTTCTCACTCCAATTGCGAGATATGCAGACATGTGGATTCCTTGTCAGCCTAGGCCCGAATGTCGTTTCGAATCTACACAGTTGGTTAAGATATGGTATGGTGTATATGTCGCTCCCCATGATGCACCCCTGAGCTTCTATGTGAGTTATTTACCCATTTCATGGCAGGGACGACAATAGATACATCTCTGTCTATCCTGACGTGGAATGTCAATGGCTTAGGGGATAAAATAAAACATGGAGTTGTGTTACAATATCTGAAGAAACAAGCCCCGGACCTGGTCTTATTGCAAGAAACACACTTAATGGGAAATAAGTGTCAGGCCCTCACACGGTGGGGATACAAACTTCTAGTCCATGCGGGGTTTACCTCAGGTTCGAGAGGTACCGGTATCCTAGTCAGGAAAAACCTTGTACTCATTCCAACACACACATGGGCTGACCCTCAGGGACGGTTTGCAGTTTTGGAGGCTAGCTGGGAAGGGAAGACGTTAAATGTGGTATCAGCGTATCTTCCACCGGCACTGGGCAAGGAAGTGCTCGCAGTCCTGGGGAAAATCGTGGTAGATCTCCCTATGGGCACCTTAATTTTAGGTGGTGACTTTAACATGACTATGGATGACCAACAAGACAGATATCCACGACGACCCCTAACACGCCCCACTACACAGATGGGAGATTTTACATGGGCCATGGGCCTCACAGATATTTGGTGCTCTTTACAGCCAGATACTACACACTACACTTATTATTCTAACGCGCACAAAAGCATGTCCCGGATAGATTACTTTTTGACACACCTGCCGGATGTCTCATTTTCGACACCCACGAGCTTTGCCGAGAGTTATCTCGGACCACTCTCCGGTGTGGGTCGAGCTCACTCACTTTCAAAGTAGGCAGCGTAGCACCATAGTCCTTAATCCCTGGCTGCTTAAAATCCCAGACATAAAAGAGACTTTGCTCGCTCATACAGACTATTACTTCGCTGAAAATGTTGGTTCGGTGGAATCGGCACAGACAATACGGGAGGACTATAAGGCAGTGGTGAAGGGGCAAGCACTGGCGTTAAAAGTGGGGCATATTCGGAAGCAGAACCAACAGCTGTCAGACCTTGAGAGCGAGCTCCAAAAGCTAGAGGAGAAAAATACTGATTCCCCGAATGACGTCACAGCACATCAATTAGCCATTAAACAGTTGGAGTACAAAACCTTGGCAGGTGAGAAGGCACAGGCCAGACCACTACAAACGCAACATAAGGTGTATGAGATGGGAGACAGGGCCGGGAAAATGCTAGCTTGGTTGGAGAGACGGGAGCAGGGGGACCGCTGGGTACCCAGACTGACCCTTCAAGATACAACACAGATCTCAGATCCACGAGATATTGCAGAGGCGTTTGCGGACCACTTAGAAAAGGTTTACACCTCCTCAACCACATATACAACTGAAGATTCCCGACAACTGTTAGCGGACATATACCTGCCTACATTATCTGACACAGATAGAAGTGTGCTGGAAGAAGAACTTACAGACGACGAAATTAGTGGGGCCATAAATAGTATCCAATCAGGGAAGGCAATGGGACTTAACGGAGTCCCTATTGAATTTGTTAAGTCTGTGGCCTCTCGGGTTGCACCCCATCTTAAAAACATGTATAATGAGAGCTTTGAGAAAGGAATCCTACCTGACGATCAACGCCTGGCCTCTATTGTTGTTATTCGAAAACCGGGGAAGCCCGCTGACAGGTGTAGCTCTTATCGACCGATCTCTTTAATTAACGTTGAAGCCAAAATTTTAGCCAAACTTTTAGCAAACCGTCTCATATCAATAATTCCATCATTGGTGCATGCGGACCAATCTGGTTTTGTGCCTGGGAGGAATACGGCATTAAACATCCGTCGCCTTCACAGTGTTTTGGGAAGGCAAAAATTTATAGCGGAGGATGCTGTGGTGCTCTCCTTAGATGCTTCCATGGCGTTTGACTCCATAGAGTGGCCGTACCTTTTTCAGGTGCTACAGCGCTTTGGGTTCGGCCCGAAATTTTAGGGCTGGATTCAGTTGCTGTATGAGGACCTGCGAGGTCAGGTGAGGGTTAATAATCGCACGTCTCGAGCGTTTACCTTGGGCAGAGGTACCAGACAGGGCTTCCCCCTGTCCCCCCTGATTTTCTCCTTCATCATGGAGCCATTGGCGTCCTGGGTGAGAGGAGAGATACTGCTTAGAGGGCTGAAATGGGCTGAAGGACATGAAGATAGGATATCGCTTTACGCGGACGATATCCTCGTATATTTAGCATCCCCCACACATCGTTACATAGACTTTTGAATATTTTCACCAACTTTGGTAAGTACTCTGGCTACGCCATAAATTGGACTAAATCAGTGCTGTTTGTTCTTCGGGGTCCAGTTCCTAGGCTTTCTCAGGGCTGTGAGATCGAGGTGGCCGTAGATGGATTCCGCTACCTGGGGATTTTTATTACCCCAGACCCACAACTCTTTCATGATAAAAATCTAGCTGTCCCCTTGGAGAAACTCCGTGGTGATGTCAAACACTGGAGATCTCTACCGCTTTCTCTGTTGGGCTGTGCAGCTTTGTTTAAGATGCTAGCTCTCCCACGGTTTTTATATATCCTCCAGAATTGCCCCTATAAAATCTCTGACGCATATTTTACCAGCATTGAGGGTGAGGTTCGTTCGTTATTGTGGAATGGTAGAGCACCTCGCAATGGTTTGCGCAAATTGACGAAAGGGTGGTACGACGGAGGGATTGCACTTCCGGATATATGACTGCACTACTGGGCCTCGCAACTGGTGGTAGTAAATCATTGGATGTACCGCTCTCCGATAGACCCTACCTACATGTTAGACAGATATCAGATGGGGAGAGAGGGTTGCCTAGGAGCTTTATATACGAAGCTTCGGAAAGGGAGATACCTGGGCCCTACGGCTCGAACGGTGGAGATTTAGCATCAGGCGACTAAACGCCTGGGCTGGACTGATGTACTGTCCCAGGCCACACCGTTGTGGTCCACTCAGAAATTAGGACTCCTCTGTTATCAACCAGGATTTGATAAATGGGATACAATAGGAATTTCCACCATAGGCCATCTCGTTGAGAAAGGTGAAATCCTCACATTCTGTGAATTACAGGAGAAATACGAATTGGCGCAGGGGGAGACATTTCGATACTTGCAGGTCTGTCACGCCCTAACAGCAGCACTCCCAGATATAGGAACTTAACCGGACTCATCCCCTTTGGAGGACCGGTTGCTCTCTGAACCAATCCCAGATAAGGCCATATCACTAACATACTGCAAGCTGTGCAACAACCTACCTGATCCCTTTCAAGCTCTCCGGAATAGTTGGCAAGCCGACTTGGGTGACATAGCAGACGAGGATTGGCAAACGGCACTGATGTCCCCAAGAGAAGCTGCTGTTGCACTTCGCTTTTGTTTGATACAATTAAAAATTCTACATAGAACGTACTTCACTGGGGTTAACCTAGCGAGAATAGGAACTAGACAAGATGCACTGTGTCTGCGCGGGTGTCACCAAGAGGCAACTTTTTACCACACAATATGGGACTGTCCTTTCATACGGCTCATATGGGAGGGGGCGACAGAACACTTGCAGGACGCTCTAGGGAAACTGATCAACCTTACGCCACCATTAGGACTTCTTAATATTTGGGAAGCAACTGATCTTACGGAGGTGGAGCAACAGCTGGCTACTTTGGGATACACACTGGTGAAAAGAGCAATAGCAATGAAGTGGGGAGTAGCAGAAAGACCAAAGACAGGGGCCTGGGCTGCGGAATTGGATAAGTGCATGATTGCAGAAAAGGACGTGTATAAATCTAGAGGATGTCCCAAGAAATGGGATAGAAAGTGCGGTGGGTGGAACAAATATCGAGGGGACTTGTGTATATCACCGACCGTAGAAATGGAATTGTCAAGGAATAACCAAAATGTATCCCGATTGAATGACTGATCTATTATTTATTGTTAAATAACATGCACCTGATGTCATAAGGTTGAACTGTATGCATAATACTGTTTGTGATTATTTGCAATTGTAATTAATAAAAAAAAACATTTAAAAAAAAAAGAAACACTTCTGGAAGTAAGTGTAAAAGTTTTACATCATGGGTGGCCTCAACTCATGACTTTGTCCTGCTCCATCGTAACCTTTTTTTAACCATTTGAGCACATAAAAGCATGTTATATTTTTATTAATTGGCATCGGATTTTTATTGTGTGTTGTATCTTACTTATTTAATGTATTGCTGTTTTAAAAGCTTTATACACCTGTCTCCTAAGTTAAGCCTGCCTGCTCACAGCCAGCTACCAAGGGTTGAGCAAGGGAGTAATTTATAGAGACCTTGATTGGACCTTATATTGTGATTGTGGCCTTATCACTAGTGGTAGGTAACGACCTACATCTACTAATAAACCATCTTCCAACACACAGACTTTAGCCAATCAAGATTTCAGCATCCCATTTAACAATCCCTGAAGCCTCGGGACGATAGCTGCAATGCAATCTCTGTTCCACTTGAAGAGCCTCACAGAGCATTCAAAGAACCTCATTATTATAATGAGTCCCTTGGTCTGAATCTAGAGAAACCGGGAATCCAAACTGTAGAAGGAGTTCACGTAGCAGCAGTTTGGCTGCAGTAAGACTGTCATTTCTTTGTGTTGGGTACAATTCCACCCATCAGGAGAAAATGCACACTATAACCAGAACATATCTCAGCTTTTTAAAAACAGGCATTTCAAAAAACTCCATCTTCATCCTATTAAAGGGTCCTCCTGATCTCCCTATATGACTGAATACTACAAGGGTTCTGCTTCCTTCCTACTTTCATCTGCTGGCATGTCACACACCTATGGCATAGCTCTTCATCCAGAACTCTAAATCGGGGATTAAACCAATTTTGTCTAAACAGTCTAACCATGGTGTCCCTCCCAATGTGTGCAGGACCATGGAAATGTTGTGTCCTGGGAAACAACAAGCTATCTGGCAACAGTGATCTTCCATCAGCTGAAACCCAAATGTAATTTGCATTTTTAACACATCCTGCTCTGATCCATCTTTGCTGTTCTGCCTCTGAGACTTCTTCAATCAATCTTTTGATTTCTGCCCGCATATCAGCTGCTGACAACAGCATTGAAAAGGTGGTGCCCTCATCAGATTCATTTGCATATTCGCCGTTAAATGTGCATGTCACAAACCTCACAATCTGTGCAACTTCTTAAGCATATCTATTTCAACTGTGACATAATCATTGCCAATTCTGTGAGCTGTACATTCAACTATGGTAATTTCTTGAGGCAATTGTAAAGGTTCAAACAGTTTCATCACATATTCATAATTCCTTATAGTGGAACCAGAAGTTGTCATGAATCCCCTCTGTGACCACAACTGCCCAAAATCATGGACTACACCAAAGTCATACTGACTATCAGTTTGTATAGTCTCTCTCAATTCAGCTGAAAGATTGCATGCTCTTGTAAGGGCGATCAATTCTGCCACTTGTGCAGAGGTAACAACTCTAAGCCTGGAGGCTTCTAGCACTTCCTGAATTGTGCAAACATTGTGCGCTGCTCTCAAAGTCCCCTCATTGTCTCTTAAACATAAATTACATAGTCAGGCTTATCGAGAGGTTCATCTTTAATATCTGGTCTTGGCTTGGTTGATAAATCTGCAACATCAAGGCAGTCATGTTCAACCTCATCTTCATCCATTTCATGTTCAAGTATTGGTAACAGTGTAGATGGATTGAAGGTTTGACACCTCTTTAGCATCACTTTATCAGCAGCAAGGATTTGTTCATATTTTGCAAGTCTGCTGTTTTTCAAATACTGTGTTTTGGTACATGTGAGCAATTTTTCCACAGGTTGAGTGACCATCACTGAAAGAAGATGTCCTATCACTATGCTCTTGCATCTCTCAATACTGACAAGAACCACTGCAACCGCTTTAAGGCAGCTAGGTAGTTCTGTGGCAACAGGGTCAAGAGGAGTTGAAAAATATGCCACAGATCTTCGAGAGTCTCCATGCAACTGAATAAGCACTGAGAGAGCGCAGCCCTCCATCTCACTGTAAAACAATATGAACATTTTACTGTAATCAGGCATTCCCAGTGCTGGGGCATAACAGAGACTTTCTCTCAGCTCTTGGAATGCTTTCAGGCAATTGTTGTTCCATGGAAGCAGATCAGGAATATCTGTGCATCAGCCTCAGTAATCTCTTGGCCACTGGGGAAAAGTTGGATATCCACTGTCTAAAGTAGCCAACCATTCCCAAGAACATCCTGCTACTCTCTGAGTCATGTGGGTATTCATCTTCAATATTCTCTTGATTCTCTCCTGCAAACCTTTCTCATTCAGCTTCTCAATGAGATTACCCAAATATAGGACTTCTTTTTGACAATATTGTAAATTGCTCAGGAACACCTTGTGTCCGTTCTCACCTAATGGTTGAAAAGAGCAATTGTGTCCTGTTTACAAGCTACTTGCATGCTTAATTCCACAGGTAGGTCATCAATATGTTGCACAAGAACTGAATTGGAAGGCAATTGTAAACTCTCAAGTTTCTTTCTTAAGATCTGATTAAAGATCGAAGGACTCTTAGTATACCCTTGTGGAATTTGTCACAATGCCAAAACTCTATCTTTAAATACTAATGAGAACAAGGATTGACTGTCCTCATGCAACAGGATTAGAGAAAAAGGCCTGGCAGAGATTCCCAACGGCAAACCACTCTGCACTGCAGGGAATCTGAAATAGTACTTTTGCTGGATTCGGTACCACAGGTCAATATGGGACTACAATATTATACATTTTTCGAAGATGCTGTACAATACGATACTTGCCGTTGGTCTTCTGTAAACCCATGATCGGCGAATTTCAAGGACTTCCAACAATTTCTTCTAAAATTCCTTGTTTTACATGTTTTCAAGCACTGGAGTTATTCTTGCCACTATTTCAGATGTTAGGTTACATGGTGGTGTTCTCTGAAAGACTATGGGGGATATTCTCAAGAACGTGCGGTAATCATCGCCAAAAAAGGCTAACGCACGTTTTCATATCGCCGTCTATCACGGGAAAATAACTCTGTGTTAACGTCGTATTCTCAACACGGCGGTAACATGCGATAGCCTCCCGATAACGCGTAAAATGTCCACGATAACATCACCAGGACGGCGATAAAAATCCAAACCTTAACGCGGCAAAAGTCGCGATGGGCCCAACCGCGATACCAAACCAGCGCTATGCTGCGCCAGCCTGCAAGTCCCACAAGTCAGGCGGCCAAAATCACCATAAAAGCGGCAACCAAAAATACAAACAAGACCCAAACAACTGCGAAGCACCATGGAGGTAGCCGGAGCAAGAACAGAGGACAACCAGAACCCCACAAGCCCCACGGAGGACCAGCCTGGGACCATCATTGGGGAGACGATGGCAGGAGTCGGGGGACCAGAAACTGCACAACATGACCTGACACAACAGTAACGGGTGAGTAACAACCAGGGACTGGGGGATGGGTGCAGATGGGCACAATGGCACACATGCACAAGTAAGTATAGCACATTTGCGGACAAACCATGCCCAAGAGTCACAACTCCGACCAAAGGACCAATTTACCCAAGTCTGCAACAGCTCAGCACTGCACAAGCACAGAAGTGAAAGGCACACCGCCTGAAAGGGATAAGGGCCAGCAAAATCAGACCCGAAGGGGCAAATCACCCACAATGCAGCACACACACAAGATGCAGAGCACCCCAACATTGACAACAATGTGGTACAAACTGCAACACTTTCACAACAGAACAGAGGACACAACTGCTACCGCCTGTGTGCAGAAAATGGCCATTCGCATTTGGCATAGCAGGAAACTGTGAGATGACAATGTACAAGTACAACCTCACATCCATGATGGTGTAGAAATGCCAAGTATCCCGCTTCAAATATGCGTCTCCTCATACACAGTCACAATGTACATTGCCATGCAGTCTGACAGTAAACTTGCACAATGCGTGAACATACATGTGAACACAATGTCAATCTGCATTTCCCTTCACATTGCAGAGGGAGAATCAACACCTCCTGCAGAGCAGACTCAACAACACAGCACTGATGATGAAGAGGACCTCCCCAACATCTACACCGACACACTCCAACAGCTCAGGGACAGCTCCGGCACACCACCTCCAGGAGCAGGGCAGCCCAGCTGCATCCCTGAGACCCCACCCCCTGCACAGGCCACACAGCAGGAAGCACCCACCACCACGGCTGTCTCCCAGGACCCCCACGACCAACATATGACCTCCCAACGCCGTGTGTTAGGGTGGCAGGAGGAGATGTCTGACCAGCTGCGGGTGGGGTTCGACCTCATGGCAGCCAAACTGGATGCCATACGTGGGTGTCTAAGTCCCATCAGGGACCACTCACAGTCCCTAACGGACACCCACTGTCTGCTCCTTGCTCCACCACAAGCCATGGCTGACATCGCTGGAGTCATGACTCTGAGACAAGAACAACTGTCCAGTCAGAGTGGCTCCAGCGATGTCATCCGTGAGTTGGGACACATAAGGAGAATGATGGAGAGCCTGGAGCGGATGCAGGCGGAAAGAATGTGTGCCACGGCTGCACACCAGCAAGATGTAGCTGTGATCTTCCATGCCCTGCAGATTCTCATCATGGCATTGCCACCACAAGGCCTGGCGCGGATGGATGCTGGTGCCACTACTACATCCACATCTCCTCCCCCTGAAGTGCCAGTGCCACACAGTGATGCAGACAGAACACCCCCACCCACATGTGAGGCACCCGACACATCAGAGGACGAAGATGATGATGAATCTGGCTTTGTGGCTAGAATCAAGTGTTAGCATTCATCTCCGCCATATGGCCGTGTTCAGCTTGGTTCTGCCCTCTGCATCATGCCCTGGAATAACACCTCCCACTGTCCCCCCCATACACCGAGCGACACTCACCTTGTACCTCGACATGGACTGCCATATTTGGTGTGGTTACCAATGACACAGCAATCACACTGCGGACTGTAGTCTTCCACTCCCTATGAACTTGTCAATCCCTAAAGGACTCTGGCTGGCCCTCCACGGGGCAACAATGTAAAGTGGGGTTTGCATGGCCCTGTACTGGCCCAGCTTCAACACTCCACTGAATGTGAATAAAACATCCCAATTCACACTGATGTGTCATGGCCATAACCATTTAAGAATGAAAGTATGGATGAATGTAGGGACAGTGGTTCCACAAAAGAGGCACTCCTGGGTAATGCTATCAATGCGCATGTATGGCCGTGACCCAGATAGGCATTGAGACACACATTGTCATTCAAATCAACACTCATCACAGTTGAATACAAGTGAAGCTGCGTAGACTTTATTAGCATATGCGTGTCAGAACGGGCAAGATAAGTGCCACAGCATGCAGACCAATGCAGCAGTATGTCAGAATGAGAAACCTTGCCAAGCGCCGCTGTCCACTCCGGGGGAGTGCCTCACCTTTCACAGGTGTGTGTTAACACGCGTTGTTGTCTGCAAATGTTTCCGGAGTCCAGGCGAGTGCAGCCATGTCCACTGCTGTCGGGTGATATGTGACCAGATCTCCAAGATGCAACAAGGTGTCGGGACATGTGCAATGTGTTCCAATCAGTTGTGGCTGCAGGTACGTAGTTACTCGTCCATGAAAGCCATTGCAGCTTCGTAGGCTAACATTTCCAACATGAGGTCGGTGTCGACTTCATCAAACAGGACGGCAAGGCGATCCTTTAGCAGGTCTGGACAGATGTGCTGCGTTCACCCCCTTTCACCAATTAGCACTACAGCCCAATATGGGAGCGGTTCAATGTAGTCACTGCACACGAGGATTTGTGCAATCTCCCAGGTCCAGCTGCCAGCATGTATGCCAAGTATCAAGGCATCCCATAAACAGGTATCACGGTGGCACTCCTGGTCATGGACCAACAGGAGGCGCACACACATGTCAAAATCCAGTTCAGCTACCGTCCTGTTGGATAGGCAGACATCCATGGACCACTCGAACATGCACGATCGACAATGCAACACAGGCTGAACGCAGGTGACGTTGGCAACGCGGAAGCTTAGCCGGTAACTGATCCGCAGCAGTACCAATGGCAGTGCCCCAGTGAATGCAGCATTCGTGCACGGTACAGTTCCACGTGACAGGGGTTGTGCATGTGTCCGGGATGTTCGGCCATTGCGTAAGTGGCTCTTGTGGAAGGGGCACTGTTCTGACCTGCGCCAGTTCTGTGGATGAAATGCCACATCTCGTATCAATGAGTTGTTATAGTGTGCACCGGTTGTACGCCTGGGATGTTGTGGGAGTAAGTGTGAAGGCCATTCCATGCAAGATAACTTCGAGCATGGACTTCTGTGTGTGGGGTGTGTATACGTTGGTCTTTCCTCTGGCTGTGCATAGTGTGGGAGTCGTCATCAGCTGCTATAGTATCTGTCAGGGGGTGCCGGGCACATGCAATTCCGAGGTCGGAGGTGCAGATGTGCTTCCGCCTGATAGTTCAGACAAAGGAGCTTTCATCCCTAGTGTAAGTTTGTAATCTGCTTGCATTCATGGGATGTGAAGTGGCTTGTTGGGGGTGGGGTGGGATAAGTGGGACTTTGTGATTCATTATTGACATGACTTGCATGTGGCATATGAGCGGCATCACTGTGTGTTACGTTGCCTCACAGCTGCTCCTCCCTCCCCCCGTACCCATTTACATATGTGCGCTGCGCGATTGCATCACTCCTAAGGCACAGTATTGTCATGCCTGTCTGCGCATGTCCACAAGCCTGACAACGACACTGTGATGTTGGCCGTTGAAGGGGGTGGGCCACGTGAGTGTAGGCCTATGTAAAGGATAGGGCGGACACAGATGTAGAGTACATGCCTGGCTGAACTGGCGCTGCTCATGTGGCTGGGCATTTTGATCATGCTGCGGCAATACAGTTACACACAACACTTGGCATGTATGATCCTGGACCCCAAGCGGTCTTGCGCGACTTCTTTACTCCGTTCGTGCGAGCCCGCCCTCCGAGTGCATGCTACATTGCAACATTCTCGCTTACAGGGGGGATGACTTAGCTACATGTCCAAGCTATTACCCGCTGCCTGAGGTGACATGGTTGCGTCCGCTGTCCACAGCACAATGTAATGTGGTAGGGCTTGGGGCCATCATTCATGCATAATGACCACACGGACACACTTGGATAGATAGTGGAACTGGCTACGGGCACGTGCGTCCGGCCCCTTTTTATTACTAGGATCACATATCCAGTGATGCCTGTGCTGGCTGGGTGTGGGGTGAGTGTGAGCCAGCCCTCAGTGAGTGGTTGGTGCTGGCAACAACTTGTACAGTGATCACTATTAAAGCGGAAACAGAAAACACCAACATAACACTAACAACACTAACAACTGCGAAGCACCGTGGAGGTAGCTGGAGCAAGTACAGAGGTCACCCAATATTCAATCAGAAGGGGCCATGACTTGTGGTGCACTGAGATAGTGGCACCAGAGCTGGGCGTGCTCATGTGAAGTAATTGTCAATGATTGTGTCCCTTTGGGATATTCCTGCCGCAGCTGCAGTGGGGTGTGTTACACCTGCCTCATCTTCATCATCATCGTCCCAGGTCTTCCACACTGCCTGAGGTGACATTGTTGCATCCGCAGTCCACAGCACGTGACTCAATCATAAAGGGTCCATGAGCTGTGGTGCGCAGCCGCAATGATTCGTGGTCCGGGCGGGCTGCACTGGGGTCAATGTCTGTTGCCTACT
The DNA here is from genome assembly GCA_963921515.1 of Calotriton arnoldi. Taxonomy (NCBI): domain Eukaryota; kingdom Metazoa; phylum Chordata; class Amphibia; order Caudata; family Salamandridae; genus Calotriton; species Calotriton arnoldi. Next base: position 1,423,416 of record CAWUFW010003708.1, read on the forward strand.
GGACTGCGTCATCTGCAATCGCGAATCGATCTGAATTGTGAGCCCTGCTGTCCTCAGTGTAGGCCGGAGGCAGAGGTCAGCAAGGGCCCGCAGCCACGTGGCATTGACTTGTGGTGCACAGAGTTAGTGGCACCTGTGGCGCTCAGGGGGTGCGCAGCCAGCGATGATGCGTGGTCCGGGCGGGCCGCACTGGGAGCAATGTCTTTTGCCTATTGAATTCTGCCTCAATATGGCCACATGGCGTTGACTTGTGGTGCACAGAGTTACTGGCACCTGTGGCACTCAGGGGGTGCGCAGCCAGCGATGATTCGTGGTCCGGGCAGGCTGCACTGGGGTCAATGTCTGTTGCCTACTGGACTGCGTCATCTGCAATCGCGACTCGATCTGAATTGTGAGCCCTGCTGACCGCAGTGTAGGCCAGAGGCAGTATCCAGCACACACACATCACTCCATGGTGCTGTGCGGCTAGGTGTGCTGGGGGCCTGTGTCGCGGAAGCCAGCGTTCGGCTGAGGAGGCTGGCGGTCACGGCGGCGGCCTCGTGGCGGGGTGAGGGGCGCCGCCCTGGCAGACGCGTTGGCCATCCCGGAAGTGAACCACGCCCAGAGCCCTGGCCTATTTATTCACACTCCTACGCTGGGCTGGCGTACGCCGGACAAGCCCACTCCACTTACGCTTACAGGGGGGGATGGCACAGCTACATGACCAAGGTCTTCCCCACTGCCTGAGGTAACATGGTTGCGTCCACTGTCCACGCCACTGCAAACACCTGCAGTATATGTCCATATGGATAGGTCTGTGCTCTGCATACTGAGGTCTGTCCAGCACATCACCGCCACACTTGGCATTGTGTGCATTCTTATTCATGGGTGACTTGCCTCCTTCACACATACTTGGTTACCACCTCTCCCCACATTCTGCTATTGTGTGGCTGAGGGGCCATGCCGTTTTTGGAACGTCCACTGTCCTGTTCTGCGCTGCCTCGGTGGTAGTAGGGGGGGGTGGTCCAGGGGGGGCTGGGGGTGGTGGCGCTGGGTGTTGTGGCCCTCTTGGGTCTCCGAGCTGCATGATCAGTGTCTCCATGGCATCTGTTGGTCTTCAGATGTGGCTCTGGGCTAGGCTCCCTTTCTACTGCAGTTGGTCATCCTGCTTAACACCAGTAAAAGGCAGGTGTTAAATCCCTGCTGCTAACGCGCCTTATCGCCTGTTTTTGGTTCGCATCGCAGATCTGGCTGGTCGTTGAGAATATCGCGAAGTGGTGTTTTTGTGTGTTTTTGCACAGGAACGCCTACTCTGCATATCATTAGCGTTAGTTGTCTCTCTCATCCGTGGCGAGGTTTTTTGCGGCAGCTATCGCTGGTAAACTGGCGATGTGGGCAGTTTGCACCAGCTTGGGAATGGGGCGATAATTCTTTCGCCACTTTTGCTGCGCTAAAGTGCCAATAACTCGGCGATAAGTCCTTGAGAATATGCCCCTATATTTGGCTTTATAGTTATTTGGACTGGTTCTACAACTTTGCTTAGTTCAATATCTTTGCCTGAAAAATCCTATACATGTGAATTTACAGTATCTCTTAAATCGGTAGGTAAATCTGCTACCGTTGTTACAGAATACAATCCTACAGCTGTTTCTTATCACACCATTTTAAATTCAACATCTTCATCATGCGTTTGAAATTTAACACCATCCAGTGTGCAGTAAATAGTGCAATTTAACTTGCACAAAAAATCTCTTCCCAGAAGATTTGCAGGACTTGAATCACACACCACAAACTGATGATCTTCCTCAAATAAACCTATTATTTCAGGAACTTTCTTTGAAACAGTATTAGTTATTTGTTTGTTTGTGACACCTATAACTTGAATCTTCTTTCCCAAGAGGGGTAGGTCTGGGACTTCTGCTTTCTAATAGTGGAACGGGTAGCACCTGTGTCATTAAGAAATTAAACTTGGTGATCACTTATCTCACTTCTAAAATGGTCCACTTTGGTCTTCCTCCAAGACTGCACCATCTATGCAATCTTCCTCGCCCTTCAGGCATCGTCATTGGGAATGATCAAAATCAAAGTTCTAGTTCTCTGACATGCAGAACTGTTGGAATGGGTTTTGATTTTGGAATAGATTTACATTTTCTCTTGGTACTTGATTCATATTGAATCTGGGAATACCCATATTCTGTGGGCCACCAGAACCTGTGGGACCTGCATCATAGGAACTTGTGACTGTGTTGACATCTGCATTCCTTGAACTGGAACCTAAACTGGAACATTTAGCATTTGCATTTGATTTACACCTTGCATTTGCCCATCACCACTTACAAGATTTGGATTGAGTCTTCACTCCCTCTTCCAATGCCCGTGGCTGTTGCAATAATGAAAAAGAGTTGATTTCTTTAGTGTTGCATTGTCTATTCCTGAATTTTCATCAACCAAAACACTTCGACCTCTACCCTAAAAAATGCTCATTCCACCTTGAACTATCTGTCCTCATTCTGTAAACCGACATCCTGCATTCCACCAACATTCCCTACATGCGATTGAGTCTGAAATCCCTTTTGAGCCAGCTTAGTCTGAGCAAACATATGTTTCACTTTAAGGGCCCGATTCACAGAACTAATCTGAGACAAAATCCTAAACTTACTACTTTTGGTATTCACAGAAGGCATTTAGTAGTAGTAAAGTTAGGATTTTGTCTTAAGTTTGTCTTAAGTTTGTCTTAAGTCTGTCTTAAGTCTGTCTTAAGTCAAACTTATGACAAAATCCTAACTTTACTACTACTAAATGCCTTCTGTGAATACCGAAAGTAGTAAGTTTAGGATTTTGTCTCAGATTAGTTCTGTGAATCAGGCCCTAAGTCTTTTCTGCTTCATCTCATGCTCATTTCTACAGTTTTTTGCAGATCCCAGAATCACATCTAAGGGTTTTGTCAGCCAACAAATAACATTCTGTTTTATTACAAAACTCCCCATATATCCCATTTCAGGATTGTCTTGTCCGCTGTGCTGTTTAAACACCTACAACAATCGTTCATATTTAGCATGCACTGATTATTAAGCTTCCTGAGTAGTTCTATTGATCTTCAACCAATCAGTGTCCTTCACTGGAACTTTTCCTTTCAAATTGGTAATCGCCTCATCATACTTTGTCATCACCACAAGTGAGGGTGCATGAGTATGAGCATCTCTTGGAGGGTCCATAAGTGGCCATTGCACGCTATCTTATATTCAGTCCATAGATTACTCAGAACCACAATACCAAAGAAGGTATTCAAGTCCGTCCACAAAACCTTTGAAATGTTTACAAATCTGTCAACTTGTGAATACCACTGGGTAGCATTCTCTCTTAGTTTGGGAAAGTTGGTTGTGAATGTCGCAAGATCAATTCTACTCCACAGTACATTAACATACCCTCCACCTGGTATCTCCCTCATAGGGACAGTTAAAGCCTCATTTTCACCCGGTGTTGTTTTAACATGTGTTCTGTAGTATCTGATTTTTTTTTCTTTCCCTGTTTCTTTTCCCACTTCCAAAAGATAGATGTAGCAAGCCTATTTCCGAGCAAAATTATGTTTCAAAAAGACTTTTGCTTTCTGTTCAGCCACAGAACTCAAGTAAAACACATCAAAAGTGACAATATACGTATCAGGGGTAAATGACAGTCTGTGTGAGTAGGCACTTAAAGCCTACAGCCATCATTAATCATCTTCACATCAAATAACAAGCAAAAACAAGCATTAGCCCAGCTGTAACCTCATGGATCTATCTGACCTTGCCCCATTTTTATGCTCCCAGTTCTTAACAGGCTTCATTGGTGCTCAAACGTTTAAGAACCACAACCCACTTTTTAAAAGAAGAAACGTTCTCAACCCACCTGCCTTCAATGGACATGAGGCGGACGATTGTTTAATGTAACTAAAGCATTGTGAAGTAGCGCATTGTGATTTACAAACAGCACATTTTCAATTGAAACGGCCGCTAAATTCGCACAGACAAACTATATAGCATACAAATGATAATATATTTAAATCAGGTTTCTGTGAATATTTATCATTTGTGTATCACCGAATAACAGTCTTGATTTGTTTTGCTCCTATTAAAATCTCTGGGCCCGATTCACAAAAGTAATCTGAGACAAAATCCTAACTTTACGACTTTCGGTATTCACAAAAGGCATTTAGGAGTAGTAAGGTTAGGATTTTGTCTTAAGTTTGTCTTAAGTTTTGGTCTTAAGAAAAAATCTAACTTAAGTTAAACTTAAGTTAAACTTAAGTTAAACTTAAGTTAGGATTTTGTCTTAAGTTTGTCTTAAGTTTTGGTCTTAAGACAAAATCCTAACTTAAGTTAAACTTAAGTTAAACTTAAGTTTAACTTAAGTTAGGATTTTGTCTTAAGACCAAAACTTAAGACAAAATCCTAACTTTACTACTCCTAAATGCCTTTTAGTGAATACCGAAAGTCGTAAAGTTAGGATTTTGTCTCAGATTACTTTTGTGATATGGGCCCTCTGTTTCCAGCACACTTAAGAATTAGCCAAAAAAGTGCTTCATTTTTGTTTTCCTAACTGTTGGATGCATACAGTTTATTTACAGGTATTTACATTTTGTTGTGTATTCCAAAAATCATCATACATTGTCTTATAATTCACTTTAGCAACTGCTCTCACATTTGCGTCCAGAGACAGAAAAGTAAACACAAATCCCCATGTTAAAAAGAATAAAGCAGCCTGACATTTGACCTCTGCCTTTAAATTACCGGCAAACGTGACAAGTTAAACACAGAATTTAAAGTCATTTTTATTTATTGCTCTGAGTTTTGCAACCCACCAAAAATCTGCTCCCATGCAGGGCACACGTCCGGGTGAACATGGGTGAAAAGAACCTCCATTATTTTTACAGAGTAACCTCTGTTCCCCTTTCCCAAGGGTGAAGCATGCTAGTACTGCAGCTGCTCACAAATGCAACAAGTATCAAAATCACCTTTATTTGTGAGAGAGGCCCAATAGGGGTTATGTTTGGAATCTCCTATCTAAAAAGGAAAGAGAACTTCACACCATTAACCTTTACTTTACCCAATAAAATGCAAATATGAAGCACTGTTGTACTTTGAAGCTGTAAAAGACACCACCAGTGTTGTGACAGAAAAGTCCTCCGCATGACAATAATGTGCACCCCTGCCATGAGTGCCCAACTGCACTGATGTCGGGATCCTTCTCGCTGATTTTTGTTGTCATAAGAAAACACGAATCGTACATATGCGTCATGACATAGGCATGTCTCATGGATTGCAGTCTTTTTGGGTCTACCCTCATAGCGTTGAAGGCTCTCGCCTTCACCAGGAGTTAAGCAGCACGAGCACAGTGGTGGCATCATACCATGTAGTGATCAGTAGGAGTGGCCTCTTTAACCTGTATCACTGGAGTGAGGCCTATAGGCTCACTCATTTTAAAGTTCCGCTGCTGTGTGCTTAGCTCACCCTTTGGCCTACATTGGTTTGGTGTGCAGTGCTGTGGGGTGGGGTGCATGTGTGGTGTATCTGTGCTGGGTGTATGTGTGCCTGGGAAGGGTACAATACAGGTATAATGCAGTACTGTGCAGTGCGTGCATGTTAAATGCATGTGCTGCAGGTATGTGGGCCTCTGAGTCGGACAATACATGGAGGATATAGTGCTTTGCAGTGCGTGCATGGTAAATGCATGCACTGGCTGTATGTGTGCTTATGAGGGGAAGAGTACCAGAAGGATTCAGTGCTGTGCAGTGTGTGTATTCTGTATGCATGAACTGAGAGTAAGTGTGCCTGTGAATGGTACATTATATGAAGGAACCTGCCCTGGGTTCAATTTTGGGGGACCTTAGTCTGTATGTTGAAATATGAGGAGAGGAGGTAAAGGAATCCTCCCAGACAGATTTGTGTATTGCTGCATTCCTGTAAACTGAGTGGGACACAAACTGGAGAGAAGATAGCCATGTTTTTGCCCTTACAGGGTGCTCTTTGATTCAGTGAGAGGTCACAAGGAAGGTGCCAGGGCATATCTCAGGAAGGAGATTGGACTGATAAGAGAATCATAAACAGTAGGCCTGTGGCACTGGACTAACCTTGTGAAGCACATATTATTGTGTCTGACATCCATGTGTGAACTCTAGTCACTCCCATGACCTGTGTGATGAGGCTATCAGTTTTGGAGTCACTCCTGCTGTGACAGAGGAGTGTTTACTTAAAAAAAGCAGACCCCCAACATAAACTTCAAAGGCTCTGAATCAAATTTGGTGTCTGGAAATGAACTATAAGAAGGGAAGCTTGAGATCTCAAAAATAGTCATCTGCCAAGTAGCCACAAGGGCTGTGTGAGGAAGGGAAGCTCTGCAAGACTTGTGCCAGTGACCAGGACTGGGGGCTAAGGCCTGCAAGTCTCCCTGCTGGGTGAAGGGAAATTACTCAGGGAATCCAAGACCACCTGCCCTGGAGCACCAGGGTCTGCCTGCTTGTCAATACCAGTGTACCCTGTAAGGAAGAAGAGAGCTTTGGAGGGAGCACATCCGTGGTGAGCCCAGTCAAGTGGACTCCCTTTGCGAGATGTGCGGAGATGGCTACTGCACTGATCAGGTCGTTGTCGTGTGCAGGTCTAAGTCCATGACCTTTGTATGGCAGAGAAGGGCTGCTGTGAACTGAGCCATTGGCATCACTGAGCAAATCAGGCTGGGTCCTGTGTGTACTGAGGAGCCGTGACCCCGTATGCCAAAAGGGGCCACGGAGGGAAGATTGCCGTGCTGTGAGGGCAGTAGCCCTTGACCCATGGTGAGCCACGACCCACCAATATGCCAGGAGGGGTCGTGGCTGAGGACTTCTCTGGGCCAAGCGTGTCGTAGCCCCTGTACATAGAAGATATATATATATATACATATATATAATTGCACTTGCACTTTATTGAACTGGCGACTGCCTCAGACAGGATACATAGGATGGTGACAAGCCTCTAACAAAACCCAAAGCGAAATCCGACTAAAACGCATTTATGCAGGAATATCTTTAGCTTATTTGCACAGTGAACATTGCCACTTTATACAAAAAGATTGTGTTTTAACAAAGTCAGCATTTTAACATCAATTTTTTATGAATACTTATTTATAAAACAATTTTAATTATTTATTCATTTTTGTGGAATTTACAAGGGTATTGCTGCTACATTATGTAATATTTATTCAATATTTATGTATTGTGCAATATAATTTTGTATAATTTTGGGTATTTATGCAAATCATGTAAATTGTTAAATGAACAGCATGTTCAAACCCAGGTTAAAATAATCATGTAACCAGTCCATCTAATTAATTGGACAAAATGGATTAATGTGAAAAAATTGGGTTTCAAACAATTGTCATCAACAGTATGTTTTCAGTGTCTATGGGGCGGGAACCAGTACTTGCACCAATTTACACTGTCACTTTAAAAAGGGAAAAAATGCCTGATAGCGTTGTCATGTGATCAAGGTCCGCTAGGACCGAAACGCGTAATGGCAGACAGAAAATAAACAACATATGCACTGAATTGTGGTCCGTGCCTGCTTACTGCATCGGGAAGGGTGACTTTCGGCGAGCAGCACGTCTTGATATATATATATATATATATATATATATTCACTGAAAAAACCATAGGTTTTAGGGACGTTATAGTTAGTTGGACATTTCACTCGCACAAAACCATAGAAATTTCGCCGTTATAGTTAGTTCAGTTAACTATAACTCACGCCCCCGCAATGCACTGCTGATGACATCACATATTACATCATTCATGACATGGTCAGTGACATCACTGATGACATCTCAAATGACATCACTGATGACATCACTGATGACATCATCCAGTGACTGTGTGTTTCTTTAAAGTTTAAATATGTATTATATATATGCCAAGGTGTATTGAAGAATGAGTGGGTGTATGTGTCTGGATGGAGGATTTAGTAGGTGCGTGACTGACTGTTTAAGTGAGTGATTACATGTGTCTTACTGAATGCATGGGTTAGTGACTAAACTGTGTGAATGTCTGTATCAGTCTGTCTGTTGTTGTATCAGCTGCTGCATGGGTTGGTCAGTAGCTACATGAGTGTCTATATGGGTTATCGATTGGTTGCCTGAGTATTTGTATGGGTGCCTGAGTGTGTGTGTGGGTGGGTGGGAGGTGTGTGACTCTGTGCATAGATGTTTGAGTGGTTGATTCACTGGGTGTATGGGTTCAAGAGTGCATGTGGAAATAGCTATATGGGTGGGTGAGTGTGTGTATGGGTGTGTTGGTGAGTGAATGGATGTCTCAGTGGTACATGTCCAAGTAACTACATATGTAAAAGGCAGTGTATGTGAGAGTTGGAGTATATAAATGACTATACGTGAGAGTCAGTGATTGTGAGAGTGGCTGTATGGATGAGTGTGTACTTGTATCAGTGATTGTATAAGAGAGTAAGTATGCGTTTGTTTCTGTTTGAATAAGTGATGTGGTGTGTGTATAACTGTATAGGTCAATAAATGGAAGTGTGATTGATTCTTTGCATGACTTACTAGGTGTGTGAGTAACTCTGGATGAGTGGTGGTGTGTGAGTGTCTGTATAGGTGTATGAGTGCATATGATAGTGTTGTATTGATGAGTGACTGCATGTATGAGTGATTGTATGGGTGAATGAGTGGATGTGTGTGTAGACCTAAGAATCAGTGAGTGCGTATGTAGTAACTGGTATTGGTGTGTCGATGGTTTCAAAAATGGTAGTCTGTAGTTTACAGTGGGTATATCAAAGGTTATATTAGAGTGTGAGGAGGTGCATCAGATATTCACGTGGATGATGTCATCAGTGCTGTCATTTGAGATGTCATCAGTGATGTCACTGACCATGTCATGAATGATGTAATATGTAACATCATCAGCAGTGCATTGCAGGGGCGCGAGTTATAGTTAACTGAACCAACTATAACGGCGGAATTTCTATGGTTTTGTACGAGTGAAAGGTCCTACTAACTATAACGTCCCAGAAACCTATGGTTTTTTCAGTGAATTTCTAAGGTTTTTTAAATGCTAATTTCTAACTATAACATAGCAGTCGCGTTTGCAGAGTGCTGGAGAAAGGTGAGCGTGGCCTTCAAACACCTTTTAGCAATCCCACTGTGTGGGATTTAGCAGAAGTAACAGGAGGGATAGTTAGCCCCCAACGTCAACCTTGGGGGCCAACTACCCCTTTTATTACCTCCAGTAAGTCCCACACAGCAGGATTGCTAACTTGTTATATCAGGCCCCACCCCCTCCCTGCAGCACTCTGCAAGACGCGCCCCTGGTGTGTTCTAAATTGGGGATTAAGTCCCCTTGAATCCTGAGGGTCCCTGGGGGCCAACTAGGCCACCAGGTACCTCCATTAAGCGCCACTGAGCTGCGTTGCAGAGAGGTGTAAAAGGGGCGTAGCCTCAGACCACCTCTCTGCAACGCAGCTCTGTGGCGCTTACTGGAGGTACATGGTGGGCTAGTTGGCCCCAGGACCTCAGGTGAGAGACTTAATCCCCCAATTAACGCGCCAGGGGGCACGTTATCACACTTGTTATGTCAGGCCCGCCCCCTCCCTGCACCACTGTGCAAACATGCCCCCTGGCGCATTGTAAGTTGGGGGATTAAGTCCCCTTGAATCCTGAGGGTCCCTGGGGACCAACTAGCCCACCAGGTACCTCCAGTAAGCGCCACAGAGCTGCGTTGCAGAGAGGTGTAAAAAGGGGCATGGCCTCAGACCACCTCTCTGCAACTCAGCTCTGTGGCGCTTACTGGAGGTACCTGGTGGGCTAGGTGGCCCCCAGGGACCCTCAGGATCGAAGGGGACTTAATCCCCCAATTTACAATGTGCCAGGGGGCGCGTTTGCATACTTGCTATGTTAGGCCCTGCCCCCTCCCTGCACAACTGTGCAAACGCGCCCCCTGGCATGTTATAAATTGGGGGATTAATTCCCCTTGAGTCCTGAGGGTCCCTGGGGGCCAACTAGCCCCCCAGGTACCTCCAGTAAGCGCCACAGCGCTGCATTGCAGAGAGGTGTAAAAAGGGGCGTGGCCTCTGAACACGTCTCTGCAATGCAGCTCTGTGGCGCATACTGGAGGTACTTGGTGGGTTAGTTGGCCCCCAGGGACCCTCAGTATTCAAGGGGAATTAATTCCCCAACTTACAAAGCGCCATGGGGCACGTTTGCTGAGTGCTGCAAGGAGGGGGCGGGGCCTCCGGCGCTATGCCGTTTTTTTTTTTTTTTTTTTACAAGGGGGGCTGTGTGGCCCCCCTTCTTTTACATTATTTGGGGCCCTGGGGACCCCATCGCCCAGGGCCTGATCTTTTGTTTACATTTTTTAAAAAAAATGGGAAGGGGGCCGCGTGGCCCAAATCCCGAGGCCAATTTCGGCCCCGGGGACCCCATCCCCCGGGGCATGGCCAAATTTTTTTTGTTTGTTTTTAATTTTTTAAGGAGGGGGGCTGCGTGGCCCCCCTCCTTAGGCCTCTATTGGCCCCAGGGACCCCATCCCCCGGGGCTGTGCCTCTTTATTTATTTATTTAATTTAAATTTTAATATTGAAGGGGGCCGCGTGGCCCCCCTCCTGGGCCACTTCTGGCCCTGGGGACCCCATCCCAGTCGGCCCTTTGTTTTGGGGACCGTGGGGGGAGCCCCAATGCCTCCACGGTCCCGTCGGCTGCCCGCCTCCTGCGGGAGCCGGCACTGCTTTTGAGCAAGGGGAGCTGCTGACATGCAATCCTGCTTTGCTTCATTGTAGGGAGAGCAGGTTTTCCTCTCTCTCTGTCAGTCAGTATCTCTCTTAGTCAGTCAGTATCTCTCTCTGTCAGTCAGTCTCTCTCTCTCTGTCAGTCAGTCTCTCTCAGTCAGTCAGTCTCTCTCTCTCCCTGTCAGTCAGTCTCTCTCTCTGTCAGTCAGTCTCTCTCTCTGTCAGTCAGTCTCTCTCTCTCAGTCAGTCTCTCTTAGTCAGTCAGTCTCTCTCAATCAGTCAGTCTCTCTCAGTCAGTCAGTCTATCTCAGTCAGTCAGTCTCTCAGTCTCTCTCTCTCAGTCAGTCAGTCTCTCTCTCAGTCAGTCAGTCTCTCTCACTCAGTCAGTCTCTCTCACTCAGTCAGTCTCTCTCAGTCAGTCTCTCTCTGTCAGTCAGTCTCTCTCTCAGTCAGTCAGTCTCTCTCTCAGTCAGTCAGTCTCTCTCAGTCAGTCAGACTCTCTCTCAGTCAGTCAGTCTCTCTCTCTCAGTCAGTCAGTCTCACTCTCTGTCAATCAGTCTCTCTCTCAGTCAGTCAGTCTCTCTCTGTCAGTCAGTCTCTCTCTGTCAGTCTCTCTCTCAGTCAGTCAGTCTCTCTCTCTGTCAGTCAGTCTCTCTCTCTCTCTGTCAGTCTGAGTCAGTCAGTCTCTCTCTCAGTCAGTCTCTCTCTCTGTCAGTCAGTCTCTGTCAGTCAGTCTCTCTCTGTCAGTCAGTTTCTCTCTCTCTCTGTCAGTCTCTCTCAGTCAGTCAGTCACTCTCATTCAGCCAGTCTCTCTCAGTCAGTCAGTCTCTCTCTCTCTGTCAGTCTCTCTCTCTCTGTCAGTCAGTCTCTCTCTGTCAGTCAGTCTCTCTCTCTCAGTCAGTCTCTCTCTGTCAGTCATTCTCTCTCTCTCTCAGTCAGTGTCTCTCTGTCAGTCAGTCTCTCTCTTAGTCAGTCTCTCTGTCAGTCAGTCAGTCTCTCTGTCAGTCAGTCAGTCTCTCTCTCTCTCTGTCAGTGTCTCTCAGTCAGTCAGTCTCTCTCTCAGTCAGTCAGTTTCTCTGTCAGTCAGTCAGTCACTCTCTCAGTCAGTCAGTCTCTCTCTGTCAGTCAGTCTCTCTCTGTCAGTCAGTCTCTCTCTCAGTCAGTCAGTCTCTCTCAGTCAGTCAGTCTCTCTCATGTCAGTTAGTCTCTCTGTCAGTCAGTCTCTCTCTGTCAGACAGTCTCTCTCTCAGTCAGTCAGTCTCTCTTAGTCAGTTAGTCTCTCTGTCAGTCAGTCTCTCTCTGTAAGTCAGTCTCTCTCTCAGTCAGTCAGTCTCTCTCAGTCAGTCAGACTCTCTCAGTCAGTCAGTCTCTCTCTCTCTCTGTCAGTCTCTCTCTCTGTCAGTCTCTCTCTGTCAGTCAGTCAGTCTCTCTCTGTCAGTCTCTCTCTCTCGGTCAGTATCTCTCTCTCTCTCAGTCAGTCTCTCTGTCAGTTAGTCTCTCTCTGTCAGTCAGTCTCTCTCTCAGTCAGTCAGTCTCTCTCTCAGTCTCTCTCTCTGTCAGTCTCTCTCTCTCTGTCAGTCAGTCTCTCTCTCTGTCAGTCAGTCTCTCTCTCAGTCTCTCTCTCTCTCTCTGTTAGTCAGACTCTCTGTCAGTCAGTCTCTCTCAGTCAGTCAGTCTCTCTCTCTGTCAGTCAGTCTCTCTCTCAGTCAGTCAGTCTCTCTCTCAGTCAGTCAGTCTCTCTCAGTCAGTCTCTCTCAATCAGTCAGTCTCTCTCAGTCAGTCAGTCTCTCTCTCAGTCAGTCAGTCTCTCTCTTGGTCAGTCTCTCTCTCTCTCTCAGTCAGTCTCTCTGTCAGTTAGTCTCTGTCAGTCAGTCTCTCTCTCAGTCAGTCAGTCTCTCTCTCAGTCTCTCTCTCTGTCAGTCTCTCTCTCAGTCAGTCAGTCTCTCTCAGTCAGTCAGTCTCTCTCAGCCAGTCAGTTTCTCTCTCAGTCAGTCAGTCTCTCTCTCAGTCAGTCAGTCTCTCTCTCTGTCAGTCAGTATCTCTCTCTGTCAGTCAGTCTCTCTCTCTCTGTCAGTCAGTCTCTCTCAGTCAGTCAGTCTCTCTCTCTCTCCCTGTCAGTCAGTCTCTCTCTCTGTCAGTCAGTCTCTCTCTCTGTCAGTCAGTCTCTCTCTCTCAGTCAGTCTCTCTCAGTCAGTCAGTCTCTCTCAATCAGTCAGTCTCTCTCAGTCAGTCAGTCTATCTCAGTCAGTCAGTCTCTCAGTCAGTCAGTCTCTCTCTCAGTCAGTCAGTCTCTCTCTCAGTCAGTCAGTCTCTCTCTCACTCAGTCAGTCTCTCTCACTCAGTCAGTCTCTCTCAGTCAGTCTCTCTCTCTGTCAGTCAGTCTCTCTCTCAGTCAGTCAGTCTCTCTCTCAGTCAGTCAGTCTTTCTTTCAGTCAGACTCTCTCTCAGTCAGTCTCTCTCTCTCAGTCAGTCAGTCTCACTCTCTGTCAATCAGTCTCTCTCTCAGTCAGTCAGTCTCTCTCTGTCAGTCAGTCTCTCTCTGTCAGTCAATCTCTCTCTCAGTCAGACAGTCTCTCTCTCTGTCAGTCAGTCTCTCTCTCTCTCTGTCAGTCTGAGTCAGTCAGTCTCTCTCTCAGTCAGTCTCTCTCTCTGTCAGTCTCTGTCAGTCAGTCTCTCTCTGTCAGTCAGTTTCTCTCTCTCTCTGTCAGTCTCTCTCAGTCAGTCAGTCACTCTCATTCAGTCAGTCTCTCTCAGTCAGTCAGTCTCTCTCTCTATGTCAGTCTCTCTCTCTCTGTCAGTCAGTCTCTCTCTGTCAGTCAGTCTCTCTCTCTCAGTCAGTCTCTCTCTGTCAGTCAGTCTCTCTCTCCCTCAGTCAGTGTCTCTCTCTCAGTCAGTCTCTCTGTCAGTCAGTCAGTCTCTCTGTCAGTCAGTCAGTCTCTCTCTCTCTCTCTGTCAGTGACTCTCTGTCAGTCAGTCTCTCTCTCAGTCAGTCAGTTTCTCTGTCAGTCAGTCAGTCACTCTCTCAGTCAGTCAGTCTCTCTCTCTGTCAGTCAGTCTCTCTCTGTCAGTCAGTCTCTCTCTCAGTCAGTCAGTCTCTCTCAGTCAGTCAGTCTCTCTCAGTCAGTTAGTCTTTCTGTCAGTCAGTCTCTCTCTGTAAGTCAGTCTGTCTCTCAGTCAGTCAGTCTCTCTCAGTCAGTTAGTCTCTCTGTCAGTCAGTCTCTCTCTGTCAGTCAGTCTCTCTCTCAGTCAGTCAGTCTCTCTCAGTCAGTTAGTCTCTCTGTCAGTCAGTCTCTCTCTGTAAGTCAGTCTCTCTCTCAGTCAGTCAGTCTCTCTCAGTCAGTCAGACTCTCTCAGTCAGTCAGTCTCTCTCTCTCTCTGTCAGTCTCTCTCTCTCTGTCAGTCTCTCTATGTCAGTCAGTCTCTCTCTGTCAGTCAGTCTCTCTCCGTCAGTCTCTCTCTCTCAGTCAGTATCTCTCTCTCTCTCAGTCAGTCTCTCTGTCAGTTAGTCTCTCTCTGTCAGTCAGTCTCTCTCTCAGTCAGTCAGTCTCTCTCTCAGTCTCTCTCTCTGTCAGTCTCTCTCTCTCTCTCTGTCAGTCAGTCTCTCTCTCTCTGTCAGTCAGTCTCTCTCTCAAAGAACACAAAGTGTCCGCCTCGCCCCCTTCCGATCCAAGGCCACCAAGATCATCTGCGGCGTATCCCAAGGCTCCTCCCTCAGCCCAACGCTGTTCAACATCTACATGGCACCCCTCGCCCACGTCGCCCGACAGCACAACCTCAACATAATCTCCTACGCCGACGACACCCAGCTGATCCTCTCCCTCACCAAAGACCCTCACACCGACAAAGCCCACCTCCACGAAGGAATGAAGGCCGTCGCCGAATGGATGAGGACCAGCCGCCTGAAGCTGAACTCGGACAAGACGGAGGTCCTCATCCTTGGTTCCAACCCTTCAGCCTGGGACGACTCCTGGTGGCCAACATCACTGGGAACAGCCCCGCCACCCACCGACCACGTACGCAACCTAGGGGTCATCCTCGACCCCACCCTCTCCATGACTAAGCAGGTCAACGGGGTTTCCTCATCCTGCTTCAACATCCTCCGAATGCTCCGCAGGATCTTCAAGTGGATCCCCACCGAAACAAGAAAAACAGTCACCCAGGCCCTCGTCACCAGCAGGCTGGACTACGGAAACGCCCTCTACGCAGGAACGACGGCTAAGCTCCTGAGACGGCTGCAACGCATCCAGAACGCCTCTGCATGTCTTATCCTCGACATCCCCCGACGCAGCCACATCACACCCCACCTGAGAGACCTGCACTGGCTCCCTGTCAACAAGAGGATAACCTTCAAGCTCCTCACCCACGCACACAAAGCACTCCACAACTCCGGACCAGCCTACCTCAACAGACGACTCAGCTTCTACACCCCCACCCGCCAGCTCCGCTCGACCAGCCTCGCCCTCGCCACAGTCCCCCGCATCCGGAAAACGACCGCCGGCGGCAGATCCTTCTCCCACCTCGCCGCCAAGACCTGGAACACCCTCCCCACCAACCTCCGACAGACCCAAGACCTACTGGCCTTCAGAAGACTCCTCAAGACCTGGCTCTTCGATCAGTAGCAGCACCACCCCCTCTTCCCCCAGCGCCTTGAGACCCTCGCGGGTATGTAGTGCGCTTTATAAGTGACATGATTGATTGATTGATCTCAGTCTCTCTCTCTGTTAGTCAGTCTCTCTCTCAGTTAGTCTCTCTCAGTCAGTCAGTCTCGCTCTCTGTCAGTCAGTCTCTCTCTCAGTCAGTCAGTCTCTCTCTCTGTCAGTCAGTCTCTCTCTCAGTCAGTCAGTCTCTCTCAGTCAGTCTCTCTCAATCAGTCAGTCTCTCTCAGTCAGTCAGTCTCTCTCTCAGTCAGTCAGTCTCTCTCTCTCTCTCAGTCAGTCTCTCTGTCAGTTAGTCTCTGACAGTCAGTCTCTCTCTCAGTCAGTCAGTCTCTCTCTCAGTCTCTCTCTCTCAGTCAGTCAGTCTCTCTCAGTCAGTCTCTCTCAATCAGCCAGTCTCTCTCAGTCAGTCAGTCTCTCTCTCAGTCAGTCAGTCTCTCTCTCTCTCTCAGTCAGTCTCTCTGTCAGTTAGTCTCTCTCAGTCAGTCAGTCTCTCTCAGTCAGTCAGTCTCTCTCAGTCAGTCAGTTTCTCTCTCAGTCAGTCAGTCTCTCTCTCAGTCAGTCAGTCTCTCTCTCTGTCAGTCAGTCTCTCTCTCTGTCAGTCAGTCTCTCTCTCAGACATTCTCTCTCTTAATCAGTCTCTCTTAGTCAGTCAGTCTCTCTCAGTCAGTCAGTTTCTCTCTCTCTCAGTCAGTCAGTGTCTCTCTCTGTCAGTCAGTCTCTCTCTCTGTCAGTCAGTCTCTCAGTCAGTCAGTCTCTCTGAGTCAGTCAGTCTCTCTGAGTCAGTCAGTCTCTCTCAGTCAGTCAGTCTCTCTCTCAGTCAGTCAGTCTCTCTCTCATTCAGTCAGTCTCTCTTTCAGTCAGTCTCTCTCTCAGTCAGTCAGTCTCTCTCTCAGTCAGTCTCTCTCTCTCTGTCAGTGTCTCTCTCTCTCTCTGTCAGTCAGTGTCTCTCTCTCTCTGTCAGTCTCAGTCAGTCAGTCTCTCTGTCAGTCAGTCAGTCTCTCTCTCAGTCAGTCAGTCTCTCTCTCTGTCAGTGTCTCTCTCTCTCTCTGTCAGTCAGTGTCTCTCTCTCTCTGTCAGTCTCAGTCAGTCAGTCTCTCTCTCAGTCAGTCAGTCTCTCTCTCTCTGTCAGTCTCAGTCAGTCAGTCTCTCTCTCTCTGTCAGTCAGTCTCTCTCTCTGTCAGTCTCTCTCAGTCAGTCTCTCTCAGTCAGTCTCTCTCAGTCAGTCTCTCTCAGTTAGTCAGTCTCTCTCAGTCAGTCTCTCTCTCTGTCAGTCTCTCTCGTAGTCAGTCTCTCTCTCTCTCAGTCAGTCTCTCTCAGTCAGTCTCTCTCAATCAGTCAGTCTCTCTCAGTCAGTCAGTCTCTCTCTCAGTCAGTCAGTCTCTCTCTTGGTCAGTCTCTCTCTCTCTCTCAGTCAGTCTCTCTGTCAGTTAGTCTCTGTCAGTCAGTCTCTCTCTCAGTCAGTCAGTCTCTCTCTCAGTCTCTCTCTCTGTCAGTCTCTCTCTCAGTCAGTCAGTCTCTCTCAGTCAGTCAGTCAGTCTCTCTCAGTCAGTCAATCTCTCTCTCAGTCAGTCAGTCTCTCTCTCAGTCAGTCAGTCGCTCTCAGTCACGTCAGTCTCTCTCTCAGTCAGTCTCTCTCTTAATCAGTCTCTCTTAGTCAGTCAGTCTCTCTCAGTCAGTCAGTTTCTCTCTCTCTCTCTCAGTCAGTCAGTGTCTCTCTCTGTCAGTCAGTCTCTCTCTCTGTCAGTCAGTCTCTCAGTCAGTCAGTCTCTCTGAGTCAGTCAGTCTCTCTGAGTCAGTCAGTCTCTCTCAGTTAGTTTCTCTCTCAGTCAGTCAGTCTCTCTCTCATTCAGTCAGTCTCTCTTTCAGTCAGTCTCTCTCTCAGTCAGTCAGTCTCTCTCTCAGTCAGTCAGTCTCTCTCTCAGTCAGTCTCTCTCTCTCTGTCAGTCAGTGTCTCTCTCTCTCTGTCAGTCTCAGTCAGTCAGTCTCTCTGTCAGTCAGTCTCTCTCTCAGTCAGTCAGTCTCTCTCTCTGTCAGTCTCAGTCAGTCAGTCTCTCTCTCTGTCAGTCAGTCTCTCTCTCTGTCAGTCTCTCTCAGTCAGTCTCTCTCAGTCAGTCTCTCTCTGTTAGTCAGTCTCTCTCAGTCAGTCTCTCTCTCTCAGTCAGTCTCTCTCGTAGTCAGTCTCTCTCTCTCTCAGTCAGTCTCTCTCTGTCAGTCAGTCTCTCTCTCATTCAGTCAGTCTCTCTCTTTCAGTCAGTCTCTCTGTCAGTCAGACTCTCTCTCTCTCTGTCAGTCTCAGTCAGTCTCTCAGTCAGTCAGTCTCTCTCAGTCAGTCACTCTCTTAGTCAGTCTCTCTCTCAGTCAGTCAATCTCTCAGTCAGTCTCTCTCTCTGTCAGTCAGTCTCTCTCTCAGTCAGTCAGTCTCTCTCAGTCAGTCTCTCTCTCTGTCAGTCAGTCTCTCTCTCAGTCAGTCAGTCTCTCACAGTCAGTCAGTCTCTCTCAGTCAGTCAGTCTCTCTCTCTGTCAGTCTCTCTCTCTGTCAGTCAGTCTCTCTCTCAATCAGTCAGTCTCTCTCTGACAGTCAGTCTCTCTCTGTCAGTCAGTCTCTCTCTGTCAGTCAGTCTCTCTCTCAGTCAGTCAGTCTCTCTCAGTCAGTCAGTTCTCTCTCTCTGTCAGTCTCTCTCTCAGTCAGTCTCTCTCTCTCTCTGTCAGTCAGTCTCTCTCTGTCAGTCAGTCTCTCTCTCAGTCAGTCTCTCTCTCTCTCTCAGTCAGTCAGTCTCTCTGTCAGGCAGTCTCTCTGTCAGTCAGTCTCTCTCTCTCTCTCAGTCAGTCTCTCTCTCTCAGTCAGTCTCTCTGTCACTCAGTCTCTCTCAGTCAGTCAGTCTCTCTCAGTTAGTCAGTCTCTCTCTACCTCAGTCAGTATCTCTCTCTCTCAGTCAGTCAGTGTTGGAAATGGCCCTTTTTGCAGGGCTATCCCCAAACTTTTGCTTCTTCCTCCTATCTTTTCCTGACCTGTTTGTGTTGGTTTTAGGACTCTGGGCACTTTACCACTGCTAATCAGTGCTAAAGCGCATATGCTCTCCATGTAAATTGTGTTATGGATGGGTGTTTCCATGATTGGATATTTGATTTACCTGTTAGCCCCTAGTAAGGATCACTGCATGAGCCAGGGCTGGTGAATCAAATGCTACTCGGGGGCCTGCAGCACTGGTTGTGCCACCCCCGTGAGTAGCCCTGAAATCGGTAACTCAGACCTGCCATTGCAGAGTCTGTGCGCAGTTTGTAACTGCCATGTCGACTTGGCCAGTCCCTAACCTTCCCTTTTCTTACATGTCAGACACCCCTCAGGTAGGCCCAAGGTACCCCTGTGGGCAGGGTGCAGTATATGTGAAAGGTGGGACATGCCCTGGTGTGTGTGGCATGTCCTGATAGTGAATTACAGCCAATTTCGTTTTTCACTATTGCAAGGCTACCAGTTCCCCATAGGATAGAATGGGAGGTTTGTTTATAACATCTTATAAACATAACTGGCCCAGGGAATTCGGTAAGAAAATAGAATTTAGTATGCCTGAACTCAGAATCTAAAGGTGCATCTTTTAGTGAAGGTGATTTTTACATTCTGTGTTTGAAAATACCACTTTTAGAAAGTAGGTATTTTCTTGCTCAGTCATCCCGTATGCCTCTGCTGGAATGTGGATTGCCTGTCTGGGTTTTGGATGACAGAAGGCTAGGGGCTGGAGGGGCTCCAGATAGTCTAGGTAGGTCAGGAAAAGGGCTGAATAGACCTGGGCTGCGATGGGGGAAGGGGAGGAGATTTCCTTGCACCTCAAAGGGCCTGGTCTGCCTCTGACAATGCCGTCTCCACCTCCTGCCAGGAAATCACACCAGAGAAGGCAGAACTGGTTCTGGCCGGGCACAGACACCCTCTGCCTGAAAGATCAAAGGATTTTTGGATACAAATACTGGGGCCCAGACCCCTGAACTTTAGAACTCTTTTGGATCAAGAAGACTGCCAAGAAGAAGAGCCGGAGAAGCTGTGAGGAGGAACTACCACTTTGCTGTGTTGGCCTGCAGTGGCTGCTTCTGTCTTGGGCAGTGAAAGGCCTGGACTGGACTTTCTGCAATCTACTTTTGTGAGTTTCTCCAAGGGCTTGAGGTAGCGCTTGCCCCCTGTTCAAGAAGTCTCAGGAACAGCAAAGACTTCAAGTTCTTCTGCCCTCAGCACTGGGGACTGTGTGTTTTGTGCTGCAACAGAAGAAAAGCAACTCGACGATGTCGACGACGACGCTGCCAACTCTGTGTCCCGAAGGCACCGCAGAGGGCACCGCCACAACGCCGCACCGCGACCCTGGTCTCAGCGACGACGCCTGCTGATGCCGCCACTGAGCCGCTGCTCGCATTGCGACCTGTGGGCACCGCACTCAGCACCGCTTCGCGACGACGCTTTGGCACCGCAGAGGGCACCGCCGCAATGCCGCACTGCGACTCTGGTCTCACCAACGACGCCTGCTGATGCCGCCACCGAGCCGCTGCTCGCAACGTGACCTGTGGGCACCGCATTCCGCACCGCCTCGCTTAACGACGACGCCTTGGTATCCCCGACGATGCCGCTCCACGCCGAAATCTACGCCGCTGCTTGCACTGTGGTTCGAGGGCACCGCTCATAAAGTTACACAACGCACCACCCTCATCCCGCACTGCAGCCTTGGCCTACTGACGCCGGCACCATCGACTCCAGTTCGTCAGCCGACGACAGCGCTTCAGCAACGACGACGCCGCTGCTTGCACAGGGACCTGCCAGCACCGTGGACGCAGCACCGCCTTCATCTTGCACCGCGACCCTGGTCTCACCGATGACGCCATCTGACGCCTCCACCGAGCCGCTGCTTGCACCGCGACCTGAGGGCACCGCACGCCACACCGCTGCACTTCGCACCGCAGCACACGACGCCGCCGACGCCAGCGCTCCTGACTCCATCAGAAAGGAGATCGACCTGCAACGCGTGTGACTTCGAGGGCCCTGACGACTCCTGCACCGACCTCCGGAACCGACGCCTGCGGACGCCGTGTTTTCGGAAGCTCAACGAGAGGTCATCGACGCCCTGCATTTCTAAAAGGTACTGGTTGCGGGTCTTCCCAACACCGTAGCTGGCCCGCGATGCCGCGGTCAGCCAGAACTGTTTGGATTTGTTTGCTCACGACACCGTGATAACCCCGGATGGAGCTATCGACATCAAGGAACTGTTTTTAAAGCGTATTTTGATAACTGTGGATTTTTAAGTACTGTATTGTGGATTTTTATCATTTTTGGTCTTGTCTTAAGTATATAAAAATATTGGATATTTTTCTAAACTGGTGTGGTGTCCTTTTGTAGTGCTTACGCTGCATTACTGTTGGTTATGTGCAAATGCTTTACACACTGCCTCTAAGATAAGCCTGGCTGCTCGTGCCAAGCTACCAAGGGGGTGAGCAGGGGTTATTTTGCCTGGCTTTGGCCCAAGCCTACCAAAAATCCCATTTTTAACAGTCAGTCTCTCTCTGTCTGTCAGTCTCTCTCTGTCAGTCTCTCTCTGTCAGTCAGTCTCTCTCTCAGTCAGTCTCTCTCTCTGTCAGTCAGTCTCTCTCTCAGACATTCTCTCTCTTAATCAGTCTCTCTTAGTCAGTCAGTCTCTCTCAGTCAGTCAGTTTCTCTCTCTCTCAGTCAGTCAGTGTCTCTCTCTGTCAGTCAGTCTCTCTCTCTGTCAGTCAGTCTCTCAGTCAGTCAGTCTCTCTGAGTCAGTCAGTCTCTCTGAGTCAGTCAGTCTCTCTCAGTCAGTCAGTCTCTCTCTCAGTCAGTCAGTCTCTCTCTCATTCAGTCAGTCTCTCTTTCAGTCAGTCTCTCTCTCAGTCAGTCAGTCTCTCTCTCAGTCAGTCTCTCTCTCTCTGTCAGTGTCTCTCTCTCTCTCTGTCAGTCAGTGTCTCTCTCTCTCTGTCAGTCTCAGTCAGTCAGTCTCTCTGTCAGTCAGTCAGTCTCTCTCTCAGTCAGTCAGTCTCTCTCTCTGTCAGTGTCTCTCTCTCTCTCTGTCAGTCAGTGTCTCTCTCTCTCTGTCAGTCTCAGTCAGTCAGTCTCTCTCTCAGTCAGTCAGTCTCTCTCTCTGTCAGTCTCAGTCAGTCAGTCTCTCTCTCTCTGTCAGTCAGTCTCTCTCTCTGTCAGTCTCTCTCAGTCAGTCTCTCTCAGTCAGTCTCTCTCAGTCAGTCTCTCTCAGTTAGTCAGTCTCTCTCAGTCAGTCTCTCTCTCTGTCAGTCTCTCTCGTAGTCAGTCTCTCTCTCTCTCAGTCAGTCTCTCTCAGTCAGTCTCTCTCAATCAGTCAGTCTCTCTCAGTCAGTCAGTCTCTCTCTCAGTCAGTCAGTCTCTCTCTTGGTCAGTCTCTCTCTCTCTCTCAGTCAGTCTCTCTGTCAGTTAGTCTCTGTCAGTCAGTCTCTCTCTCAGTCAGTCAGTCTCTCTCTCAGTCTCTCTCTCTGTCAGTCTCTCTCTCAGTCAGTCAGTCTCTCTCAGTCAGTCAGTTTCTCTCTCAGTCAGTCAATCTCTCTCTCAGTCAGTCAGTCTCTCTCTCAGTCAGTCAGTCTCTCTCTCTGTCAGTCAGTCTCTCTCTCTGTCAGTCTCTCTCTTAATCAGTCTCTCTTAGTCAGTCAGTCTCTCTCAGTCAGTCAGTTTCTCTCTCTCTCTCTCAGTCAGTCAGTGTCTCTCTCTGTCAGTCAGTCTCTCTCTCTGTCAGTCAGTCTCTCAGTCAGTCAGTCTCTCTGAGTCAGTCAGTCTCTCTGAGTCAGTCAGTCTCTCTCAGTTAGTTTCTCTCTCAGTCAGTCAGTCTCTCTCTCATTCAGTCAGTCTCTCTTTCAGTCAGTCTCTCTCTCAGTCAGTCAGTCTCTCTCTCAGTCAGTCAGTCTCTCTGTCAGTCAGTCTCTCTCTCTCTGTCAGTCAGTGTCTCTCTCTCTCTGTCAGTCTCAGTCAGTCAGTCTCTCTGTCAGTCAGTCTCTCTCTCAGTCAGTCAGTCTCTCTCTCTGTCAGTCTCAGTCAGTCAGTCTCTCTCTCTGTCAGTCAGTCTCTCTCTCTGTCAGTCTCTCTCAGTCAGTCTCTCTCAGTCAGTCTCTCTCTGTTAGTCAGTCTCTCTCAGTCAGTCTCTCTCTCTCAGTCAGTCTCTCTCGTAGTCAGTCTCTCTCTCTCTCAGTCAGTCTCTCTCTGTCAGTCAGTCTCTCTCTCATTCAGTCAGTCTCTCTCTTTCAGTCAGTCTCTCTGTCAGTCAGATCTCTCTCTCTCTGTCAGTCTCAGTCAGTCTCTCAGTCAGTCAGTCTCTCTCAGTCAGTCACTCTCTTAGTCAGTCTCTCTCTCAGTCAGTCAATCTCTCAGTCAGTCTCTCTCTCTGTCAGTCAGTCTCTCTCTCAGTCAGTCAGTCTCTCTCAGTCAGTCTCTCTCTCTGTCAGTCAGTCTCTCTCTCAGTCAGTCAGTCTCTCACAGTCAGTCAGTCTCTCTCAGTCAGTCAGTCTCTCTCTCTGTCAGTCTCTCTCTCTGTCAGTCAGTCTCTCTCTCTGTCAGTCAGTCTCTCTCTCTGTCAGTCACTCTCTGTCAGTCAGTCTCTCTCTCTGTCAGTCAGTCTCTCTCTCAGTCAGTCAGTCTCTCTCAGTCAGTCAGTCTCTCTCTCTGTCAGTCTCTCTCTCAGTCAGTCTCTCTCTCTCTCTGTCAGTCAGTCTCTCTCTGTCAGTCAGTCTCTCTCTCAGTCAGTCTCTCTCTCTCTCTCAGTCAGTCAGTCTCTCTGTCAGTCAGTCTCTCTGTCAGTCAGTCTCTCTCTCTCTCTCAGTCAGTCTCTCTCTCTCAGTCAGTCTCTCTGTCACTCAGTCTCTCTCAGTCAGTCAGTCTCTCTCAGTTAGTCAGTCTCTCTCTACCTCAGTCAGTATCTCTCTCTCTCAGTCAGTCAGTGTTGGAAATGGCCCTTTTTGCAGGGCTATCCCCAAACTTTTGCTTCTTCCTCCTATCTTTTCCTGACCTGTTTGTGTTGGTTTTAGGACTCTGGGCACTTTACCACTGCTAATCAGTGCTAAAGCGCATATGCTCTCCATGTAAATTGTGTTATGGATGGGTGTTTCCATGATTGGATATTTGATTTACCTGTTAGCCCCTAGTAAGGATCACTGCATGAGCCAGGGCTGGTGAATCAAATGCTACTCGAGGGCCTGCAGCACTGGTTGTGCCACCCCGTGAGTAGCCCTGAAATCGGTAACTCAGACCTGCCATTGCAGAGTCTGTGCGCAGTTTGTAACTGCCATGTCGACTTGGCCAGTCCCTAACCTTCCCTTTTCTTACATGTCAGACACCCTCAGGTAGGCCCAAGGTACCCCTGTGGGCAGGGTGCAGTATATGTGAAAGGTGGGACATGCCCTGGTGTGTGTGGCATGTCCTGATAGTGAATTACAGCCAATTTCGTTTTTCACTATTGCAAGGCTACCAGTTCCCCATAGGATAGAATGGGAGGTTTGTTTATAACATCTTATAAACATAACTGGCCCAGGGAATTCGGTAAGAAAATAGAATTTAGTATGCCTGAACTCAGAATCTAAAGGTGCATCTTTTAGTGAAGGTGATTTTTACATTCTGTGTTTGAAAATACCACTTTTAGAAAGTAGGTATTTTCTTGCTCAGTCATCCCGTATGCCTCTGCTGGAATGTGGATTGCCTGTCTGGGTTTTGGATGACAGAAGGCTAGGGGCTGGAGGGGCTCCAGATAGTCTAGGTAGGTCAGGAAAAGGGCTGAATAGACCTGGGCTGCGATGGGGGAAGGGGAGGAGATTTCCTTGCACCTCAAAGGGCCTGGTCTGCCTCTGACAATGCCGTCTCCACCTCCTGCCAGGAAATCACACCAGAGAAGGCAGAACTGGTTCTGGCCGGGCACAGACACCCTCTGCCTGAAAGATCAAAGGATTTTTGGATACAAATACTGGGGCCCAGACCCCTGAACTTTAGAACTCTTTTGGATCAAGAAGACTGCCAAGAAGAAGAGCCGGAGAAGCTGTGAGGAGGAACTACCACTTTGCTGTGTTGGCCTGCAGTGGCTGCTTCTGTCTTGGGCAGTGAAAGGCCTGGACTGGACTTTCTGCAATCTACTTTTGTGAGTTTCTCCAAGGGCTTGAGGTAGCGCTTGCCCCCTGTTCAAGAAGTCTCAGGAACAGCAAAGACTTCAAGTTCTTCTGCCCTCAGCACTGGGGACTGTGTGTTTTGTGCTGCAACAGAAGAAAAGCAACTCGACGATGTCGACGACGACGCTGCCAACTCTGTGTCCCGAAGGCACCGCAGAGGGCACCGCCACAACGCCGCACCGCGACCCTGGTCTCAGCGACGACGCCTGCTGATGCCGCCACTGAGCCGCTGCTCGCATTGCGACCTCGTGGGCACCGCACTCAGCACCGCCTCGCGACGACGCTTTGGCACCGCAGAGGGCACCGCCGCAATGCCGCACTGCGACTCTGGTCTCACCAACGACGCCTGCTGATGCCGCCACCGAGCCGCTGCTCGCAACGTGACCTGTGGGCACCGCATTCCGCACCGCCTCGCTTAACGACGACGCCTTGGTATCCCCGACGATGCCGCTCCACGCCGAAATCTACGCCGCTGCTTGCACTGTGGTTCGAGGGCACCGCTCATAAAGTTACACAACGCACCACCCTCATCCCGCACTGCAGCCTTGGCCTACTGACGCCGGCACCATCGACTCCAGTTCGTCAGCCGACGACAGCGCTTCAGCAACGACGACGCCGCTGCTTGCACAGGGACCTGCCAGCACCGTGACGAGCACCGCCTTCATCTTGCACCGCGACCCTGGTCTCACCGATGACGCCATCTGACGCCTCCACCGAGCCGCTGCTTGCACCGCGACCTGAGGGCACCGCACGCCACACCGCTGCACTTCGCACCGCAGCACACGACGCCGCCGACGCCAGCGCTCCTGACTCCATCAGAAAGGAGATCGACCTGCAACGCGTGTGACTTCGAGGGCCCTGACGACTCCTGCACCGACCTCCGGAACCGACGCCTGCGGACGCCGTGTTTTCGGAAGCTCAACGAGAGGTCATCGACGCCCTGCATTTCTAAAAGGTACTGGTTGCGGGTCTTCCTAACACCGTAGCTGGCCCGCGCGATGCCGCGGTCAGCCAGAACTGTTTGGATTTGTTTGCTCACGACACCGTGATAACCCCGGATGGAGCTATCGACATCAAGGAACTGTTTTTAAAGCGTATTTTGATAACTGTGGATTTTTAAGTACTGTATTGTGGATTTTTATCATTTTTGGTCTTGTCTTAAGTATATAAAAATATTGGATATTTTTCTAAACTGGTGTGGTGTCCTTTTGTAGTGCTTACGCTGCATTACTGTTGGTTATGTGCAAATGCTTTACACACTGCCTCTAAGATAAGCCTGGCTGCTCGTGCCAAGCTACCAAGGGGGTGAGCAGGGGTTATTTTGCCTGGCTTTGGCCCAAGCCTACCAAAAATCCCATTTTTAACAGTCAGTCTCTCTCTGTCTGTCAGTCTCTCTCTGTCAGTCTCTCTCTGTCAGTCAGTCTCTCTCTCAGTCAGTCAGTCTCTCTCTCAGTCAGTCTCTCTCTCTCTGTCAGTCTCTCTCTCTCTCTGTCAGTCTCTCTCTGTCAGTCAGACTCTCTGTTAGTCAGTCTCTCTGTTAGTCAGTCTCTCTGTTAGTCAGTCTCTCTCTGTCGTTCAGTCTCTCTCTCTCTCTCTCTCTCTCTCTCTCAGACAGTCTCTCTCTCAGTCAGTCTCTCTCTCTCTCTGTCCAGTCAGTCTCTCTCTGTCAGTCAGTCTCTCTCTCAGTCAGTCAGTCTCTCTCTCAGTCAGTCAGTCTCTCTCTCTCTCTCTACAACATACCTTAGAAACATTGCCAATATCTCTGGCTAAACACTTATAAGGTCCCAACGGCGAGACCTATTGGCGATGCCAATGCTTGTTTTTTATTTTTTCTTATGGATTCGCGCACCCAGCACGAATTCGGACGTTTCTTAAAATGTTTTGGGCTGGGGGTCCTTGTGGGACCCCTGAGCAGGCCTAGGGGTCAGGGTGTTCCTACCCTGCCCCCTTTTCTTGTTTTTCATCTTTGTTTAACTGTTTTCTTATGACTCTGTTTCAACCTAGTCCCAAGATGGCTGCCAGCATTTCCTGGATGAAGTGCTGACAGCCAATCAGATTTCACGATGACATGTGTGGTTAGGCTCCGCCCAGATATCGATATTTCTTTTTCCTTTCTTTTTCCTTTAATATTTCAAAACTACTGAATGGATTTACACTATTTAACAAAAGGACTCTTTCTGAACCAAGACCTACCTTTTTGCCAAATTTGGTGTAATTCCGTTCAGCAGTTCGGGCTGTAGCTTTGTCTAAAGTTTCCTATGGAAAATAACATGGGAAAACGCGTTTTGGGACCCCTTTTTCTCGGCCTCAGCTTGGCGAATCACCCCAAAACTTTCAAGACAGGAGCTGACCGGAGCTGATCACTAGTTTTGACAATTTCAGCAAAGATTCGTCAACCGGCGCCAAAGTTATTGGGAAAACAAAAAACGCTTTTCCTATGGAAACTAGGTACTAACTATAACTACCTACTGGCGACCGCCGGTAGGTAATATATTACCTACTGGCGGTCGCCAGTAGGTAGTTATAGTTAGAACCTAGTTTCCATAGGAAAAGCGTTTTTTGATTTGCTAATAACTTTGGCGTCGTTTGACAAATCGTTGCGAAATTCTCCAAAAAAAAGGCTATCCAGGTCAGCTCCTATCCTGAAAGTTTGGGGGTGATTCGTCAAGCGGGGGCTGAGAAAAAAGGGGGGTCCCAAAACGCGTTTTTCGTGTGTTAATTTCCATAGGAAATTTTGAGACAGGCTACAGCCCGAACTGCTGAACGGAATTACACCAAATTTGGTAGAAAGGTAGCTCTTGGTTCAGAAAGCGACCTTTTTTTTAAATGGTGTAAATCCGTTCAGTAGTTGCTGAGAAATTCAAAAAAATAAGAGTCAAAAAATCAATTTCCCCATAGGAAACTTTAGGCAAGGCTACAGCCCAAACTGCTGAACGGAATTACCCCAAATTTGGCAAAAAGGTAGTGCTTGGTTCATAAAGCGACCTTTTTTTTAAATGGTGTAAATCCGTTCAGTAGTTGGTGAGAAATTCTAAATATAAAAATTTCTATATCTATGGCCGCGGTGGGTTCGCGAACCATCCCGAGCACGAGCTTCACTGTGATTGGCTGCCAACACTCCAAACCAGGAAGTGTTGGCAGCCATCTTGTGACTCGGTAGAACCGAGTCACAAGAAAACAGTGAAACAAAGGTGAAAAAAAGAAAAGGGGGCAGGGTAGAAACACCCTGACCCCCTAGGCCTGCTCAGGGGGTCCCACAAGGACCCCCAGGGCCAAAAAAAGCATTTTTTTTAAATAATTAGGCGGAATTCACGCTGGGGTTGCGAATCCCGCCCAAATTATTTTAAAAAATGAAGCGCGGGCTCCCGCGCTTCATTTAAATGAGGTCCCCAGGTGGGCCAGGTCCTGGGGGCTTGCCTAAAAAATAATATCGGGGGCCCGCAGGGGCTGACCGAGGCAGAGTAGCATTATTAATCCAATGAAGCGGAGCCCGTGTGAGCCAGTGAGAAACAAGCTTAAGCCATTTCCCTGAGAATCCCTCACTCGCCTGCCACAGCCACTGTCCGTGGTGTGACAGATGAAGTCTCGCCTCCTCCCGCTCTTTCTGTGTGTCCCTCCATAAGGAATCAGTGCACGCCGCAAGTGATGTCATGGGAGCTCTCCAAAGCAGCCGGGCTATACAGAGAGCAGGCTGCCCGCCGGCCGCTGCTGCACACGGCGCTCGGCTAACATGACCCACTCGTCTCTCTGCGACAGCTTGGATTTTAAAGGCTGAAAAGGAGCTTGAAGGCGTTCAGAGGCAAAGAAAGCGGAGACAGCCTTTGTTTCCAGGCACTCCTGAGTGGTGAGTACACTGCCGGCAGCAGGGACGGGAGTTAAAAGCAGCTGTGCTGTGACACATACAAGGTTTGACGAAGTAGTCTGTGCAGGATGCAGTCCAGTACAGATGTCTGTTAATGGACAACCCAAGTTTACTTCAGGCAGATATTTGTATGGTGCATTAGTGTAAGTGTAGGCAAAACAAGTGGCACGCAACGTATGTGTGGGCAACAACTTAAACACACATCATTATCTCTTGCAGAAATGCAGTGGGCTTCAGGGTCATTTCGAAGGTGACTGGTCGCTTTTAATGAGGTGTTACATTAGTGCAGAGGAGACTCGTTCAAATTCAGGGAGACTTGGGCTGTATCCCTTAACTGTTGCCCGAATTGGCACCCCTCATTCCGAGGCGATCAATCCCGGCGAATGAGGTGTATCTGAACTTCTGCCAATTGGGTTGAATTTTTTTGCTCGTCTTTCTTCAAAGCTGTGAACGTGCGTTTTTTTTTCATTTCGTTGTTTTGTGTCATCTGTTAAAAAAGCCTGCCTGTTGGCATCTCTGCATTGCATGCGCTGCTGGCTTGTTTGCTCCTCTGTTTTAGAAGTAACTCGAGCACCCTGGGGTTCAGTATGCTTAAATGGAGCAGTCTCCCCACAGAGTGCATTTTCACAGCGATTTTGGTATTTTTTACCTCACATAATTATGCGGTACAGAAGAAGAGCGATGCGGGCATGGTGGTTTTGTAAAGCGAGCTTGAATTGGAGAAAGGGATAAAAGCTTTTCCTGCTGGGTATAATTGGAGAAGTGTGTGTCAGTGACTCCCGGCTAGGGAGTGGAGCGAAAGGTGAGAGACAACTCAGTGACTGACTGTGATTTGTGACAGCTTGAGCCATTTCCATCGCTGCTGGCGAGTTGTCGCATTTGAGGAAAAAAACAGCTCTCAGGAGAATGCGAACAAGGTGTTTGAAGGAGGTCTTGTGCTGCGGATCTGGTGGGCAGTTCGTGGTTGAAATCCATCTATCTAGTTTTAATATAGTGCGCAATACGGGACCTCAAGCCGTTTCTAAGCACTGCCAGTTTTGGCGGCTTAAGGGACTTAGACACAGGAAGATGAAGGGATGGCATTATTTGACGAAGTGGGCAAGCCAAGATTAAAACTCGGGATTCCTGGTTTTACTGTGGAAAATGTACTTATTAGCCCTGTCCCTGAAAGAGAACCAGTAAGTTAAGGATGTAGGAACCAGCGCGACCCATCGATTCGACCCAAGACCTACTGAAATTTACTTTCCATTAGAATTTGGGAAAAGTGAGGGACTGGCAATGCCCATCCATTTACCAGGGATTGCTCGGAGTCACACAAACCGGATAGACGAGGAAGCCGGAATTAGAACCCTAGCCCCCTTGTTTTTTCTGCATCAACGCATCGTCAGGGGTCTTACGCATATATACATGCAATTATAATACACTACTAGAATAAAACTCAGAGGGCGCGTTTGCAGAGTGGTGCAGGGAGGGGGCGGGGCCTGATATTACAAGTATGCAAACACACCCCCTGGCGCGTTGTAAATTGGGGGATTAAGTCCCCTTGAATCCTGAGGGTCCCTGGGGGCCAACTAGCCCACCAGGTACCTCCAGTAAGTGCCACAGAGCTGCATTGCAGAAAGGTGGTCCGAGGCCACGCCCTTTTTTACACCACTTTGCAAACACGGCTTCTGGTGCACTGTTGGTGGGGTGATGAGGTCCTCTTGTGTCCTGAGGACCTCAGGACACAAGTGGACTTCATCGTCCGAGCAGCAGTGCACCAGAAGCCGCGTTTGCAGCGTGGTGTAAAAAGGGGCATGGCCTAGGAACACCTCTCTGCAACGCAGCTCTGTGGCACTTACTAGAGGTACCTGTTGGGCTACTTAGCCACCAGGGACCTTCAAGATTCAAGGGGACTTAATAGGGATGTTATAGGTAGAAATTAGCATTTATAAAACCTTAGAAATTAACTAAAAAAACATAGGATTGAGGCACATTATAATTAGAAATTTTTGTTTAAAAAACCATTGAAATTCACTGAAAAAACCATAGGTTTCAGGGACGTTATAGTTAGAAATTAGCATTTACAAAACCATTGAAATTCACTGAAAAAACCATAGGTTTCAGGCACGTTATAGTTAGAAATTAGCATTTAAAAAACCTTAGAAATTCACTGAAAAAACCACTAGGTTTCAGGGACGTTATAGTTAGTTGGACATTTCACTTGTACAAAACCATAGAAATTCCCCCGTTATAGTTAGTTCAGCTAACTATAACTCGCACCCCCGCAATGCACTGCTGATGACGTCACATATTACATCATTCATGACATTGTCAGTGACATCACTGATGACATCACTGATGACATCTCAAATGACATCACTGATGACATCACAGATGACATCACTGATGACATCACAGATGACATCATCCACGTGAAAATCTGATGCACCTCCTCATACTCTAATATAACCTTTGATACCCCCACTGTAAAATACAGACTACCATTTTCGAAACCATCGACACACCAATACCAGTTACTACATACGCACTCACTGATTCCTAGCTCTAAACACACATCCACTCATTCACCCTTACAATCACTCATACATGCAGTCACTCATCAATACAACACTATCATATGCACTCATATACCTATACAGACACTCACACACCGCCACTCATCCATGGAGTTATTCACACACCTAGTCAGTCATGCAAAGAATCAATCACACTCCTATTTACTCACCTATATAGTTATACACACACCACCTCACTTATTCATACAGATACTAACGCATACTTACTCTCTTATACAATCACTCATACAAGTATACACTCATCCATACAGCCACTCTCACAATCATTGACTCTCACGTATAGTCATTTATATACTCCAACTCTCACAAACACTGCCTTTTACATATGTAGTTGCTTGGACATGTACCACTGAGACATCTATTCACACACCAACACACCCATACACACACTCACCCACCCATACAGCTGTTTCCACATGCACTCTTGAACCCATACACCCAGTGAATCAACCACTCACACAACTATGCACAGAGTCACACACCTCCCACCCACCCACATACACACTCAGACACCCATACAAATACTCAGGCAACCAATCAATAACCCATATAGACACTCATGTAGCTACTCACCAACCCATGCAGCAGCTTACACAACAACAGACAGACTGATACAGACATTCACACAGTTTAGTCACTAACCCATGCATTCAGTAAGACACATTTAATCACTCACTTATACTGTCAGTCACGCACCTACTAAATCCTCCATCCAGACACTTATACACCCACTCATTCTTCAATCCACCTTGGCATATATATAAAACATATTTAAACTTTATAGAAACACACAGTCACTGGATGGTGTCATCAGTGATGTCATCAGTGATGTCATTTGAGATGTCATCAGTGATGTCATCAGTGATGTCACTGACCATGTCATGAATGATGTAGTATGTGACGTCATCAGCAGTGCATTGCGGGAGTGTGAGTTATAGTTAGCTGAACTAACTATAACGGGGGAATTTCTATGGTTTTGTACAAGTGAAATATCCAACTAACTATAACGTCCCTGAAACCTATGGTTTTTTCAGTGAATTTCTAAGGTTTTTTAAATGCTAATTTCTAACTATAACGTGCCTGAAACCTATGTTTTTTTCAGTGAATATATATATATATATATATATATATATATATACTGGCGGTCGCCAGTAGGTAGTTATAGTTAGGACCTTGTTTCTATTCAAAAAGCATTTTTTCTTTTGCCAATATCTTTGGTGCCGTTTGATGAATCTTCGTGAAATTTTCAAAACTAATGAGGCGCTCCGGTCAGCTCCTGTTTTGAACGTTTCGGGGTGATTCGTCAAGCGGGGGCTGAGAAAAAATGGGGGTCCCAAAACGCATTTTTCACATGTTCATTTCCATAGGAAACTTTAGACAAGGCTACAGCCCGAACTGCTGAACGGAATTACACCAAATTTGGCAAAAAGGTAGCTCTTGGTTCAGAAAGCTCCCCTTTTTAAAATGGTGTAAATCCATTCAGTAGTTTTTTAAATATTAAAGGAAAAATAAATGTATATATCTGGGCGGAGCCTAACCACACATCTCATTGTGAGATCCGATTGGCTCTCAGCACTTCATCCAAGAAGTGTTGGCAGCCATCTTGGGAACAATATACATGATAGCACCCCATTAAAATGCATTGTAGTGAATGGAAGGTTTTGAGGGTCACCAAAAGGGGAACGTATAAAGGGTGATAAGACTTTAGTTACATTATAAATCATTTGTTGATGGTACCATACAAATTTTAGGAATTGTGGTGTGTTCTAAGGTGATTTTACCCTGTGAAAAAGCTTTCTGCTGGGATATTATGAATCATGTTTGAGAGAAAACTATTTTCTCATACTTTTCCCTTAGAGGTTTGGAAGGTGATCTAGAAGCTAAAATGAGAGCATATTTTCTGTAAATTCACATTATCTTTCTCAGTCATGTGAGAATGAAGTCTGACATTCTCAGTAAAACATGTACATCCAACAAGGGCAGAGACTGTCAGTTGATTCCTTTGTGTTCTACTGCAGCTTCCCAGAGTGTTCTAAAGAACAACTAGAGCTCTAACAGTCTTACTTATGACAAAAGTATGGCACACCTGAAGCCATCTTGATTGGAATAAAGTGGTAACACTTAAAACATTTAATTTAAAAAGGAACAAAATGAGGGGGTTCATTTTGCCATAGAAATTATGATTAGTGCTGCAGAAAAAAAATTAGGGCACATTTTGAGTGACTTCTCAAATCCTCTTCTATTTCATTAACAAATTCTGACATGCAGACTGAAACATGCACTTTCAATACCAGCAGTAGACTTCCCTGGTGAGCAGTAGCTTTACTACAATGATCTAATGAGCAACTAGAGTGCTAACATTCTGAATTTACGGCAAATGTATGACACATCTGAATGACTTCTTGATGGAATCAAAGTAAAAAACTGAAAGTATTTCCTACTGAGGAGACTGTAGTAAATGAGGAAATTAGGAAACTTCATAACAAATAAGTCTCCCAAGATGGCCACCAGAGACAAAAGAGCCCAAATGTAGCACAAATATCACCCAGATGTAGCCCACGTATAGCCCAATGACAGAATGTCCCAGAGTGTTCTAAAGAACAACTAGAGCGCAGACAGTTTTACTTATGACAAAAGTATGGCACACCTGAAGCCATCTTGATTGGAATAAAGTGGTAACACTTAAAACATTTAATTTAAAAAGGAACAAAATGAGGGGGTTCATTTTGCCATAGAAATTATGATTAGGGCTGCAGAAAGAAAAATTAGGGCACATTTTGAGTGACTTCTCAAATCCTCTTCTATTTCATTAAAAAATTCTGACATGCAGACTGAAACATGCACTTTCAATACTAGCAGCAGACTTCCCTGTGAGCAGTAGCTTTACTACAGTGATCTAATGAGCAACTAGAGTGAAAAACTGAAAGCATTTCCTACTGAGGAGACTGCAGTAAATGAGGAAATTAGGAAACTTCATAACAAATAAAGCTCCCAAGATGGCCACCAGAGACAAAAAGAGCCCAAATGTAGCACAAATATCACCCAGATGTAGCCCAAGTATAGCCCAATGACAGAAGTGTGCAAAACACTCTTCATTTTTTGTTTTTTTGCAGCTTTATATAGTGCAGACTGGTCAGGTATTGGAGTGCTTTACATGAGCATTGGTTACATCATACAAGGACAAATTCATGTTGGTTGTAGACATGGGGAGATTAAGTGATTTGACCAGAATCACAGAATGTCGAGCTGAAGCAGAAACTCCAACCTGGTTCCCCAGTTGCAAAGTCTGCAGCTCTTTAAGTAATACCACATCCTCTCCCCTAAGTGCAACATTTAATCAAGTGGTCAATTGGATAAAAAAACATAAAGATAACAAATAATTTAAAAGTGCTTTGTCGCTATTTGAAAACTCAGAAAATATGTCCTCATTTTAGTTTTTTAGAGCACTAGCCATAATTTCGATGCAAATAAGACCCTCTCATTTCTGTAATTTCCAAAGGAAATGCTCTAGGTATTACAGTTTTGATTACATCAAGATGACGTCAGGCGTGCCACACTTTTGTAATAAATATAGAATGTTAGCAATCTAGTTGTTCATTAGGATACTGTTGAGAGGCAGAGGCCAGGGGCACGGACTCAGAAAATTGAAGGCAGGTAGGAGGGTGCAGAGGCAAAAATTTGACCACACTGGGCAGGCAGGAAGGGCAGTGGCAGCACAACAGGCTATGGAGGGCAGTGGAAAGGGAGGCAGGGGCAACAAACCAACAATGCAGGGCAGGCAAGAGAGGCTGTGGCAATATAATAGACCATTGTGGGCAGAAGGAAGAGGCAGTGGTAGTACAACCATACATGCCAACAGACCCGATTCAGCCAGGAAATGCACAATGTTTTTAAGCCCAAATGGGCTTTATTTGATCTGTCTCCTGTCTACAATCTCCTCTTTTTCAATGTAAGTCAATGGGGAAAATCAATACCCCAGTTTTTTTTCAAAATCTCCCTCTTACCAAGTTCAAAATGTTAGCACATTCTGGGTAGGACGACGCTGCCAACCAAAACACGAGTTCTATACGAGTAACCAACCGCACAAGGCGTTAAATGCGCTATTTGGAAGTGAGGGTGTGGGTGCGCAAATAAAGGCGCGGCTTCAGTATGTGACGCAGTAGTCGCTGCGCTCCTTTGCTTGTGGAACAGTGCTGAAGAAGTACCTTTGTACATGCATGCAGGGGCATGTTTGCAGAGTTCCTCGTGAACATGGATTCTCTCCTTAAGAGAACAGACATTCTTCCTTACAAATGGGGCCCAGTGGTCGGTGTGCAGTGAAAGGCGCGGCCTTCCTTCAGAGTAAAACCAGGATTGGCTGCACTCGGTTGTGTAAGGCAGCGCAGAAGAAACGAACCGTGTAAATTAAATGCATGCATGGGACATGTTTAGAGGGTACCATTTGAAGAAGGGGGTTATCTCCTAAAGGGCAGACCCCCTTACAAAATAGAGCCCAGTGGTCGGGCCATCCTTCAGAGTGAGGTGCAGGGCTCGCTGCCCTCAGTTGTTGTGTAAAGCAGGCCTGAAGAAAGGAACCTTGTAAATGCGTGCAAGGGATGTGTTTACGGGGTACCCTCTGGACAGGGATCCTCTCCTTAGAATGTCATCATTCCTCACACAATAATATCGAGTCGTCGGTGCGCAGTGAAAGGCGCGGCCTCCCTTCAGTGCGGGGCGCAGGATTCAGCGCGCAGATGCTCGTGTAAAGCAGTGCTGAAGAAAGGGGCCTTTTAAATACATGCATGTGATATGTTTATGGGGTAGGCACCCTCTTTCCTTAAGAGCAAACGTTTTTCGTTTTAGGGGTACATTCACCTCCCACACACACAATAGCCTTGCAATTTACCACACACTTAACCGTGGGGATATTTCAATAAGTGCTACGAGGCGGCAGTCCGTCACAAGGGAGCGCTTTGTAAAACAATTAAATAATTGAACCAAGACTCTATGGGGAGTCATAGGTTGGCGTCGACAACCAAAACAACCACACGTGACCACATGGAACCTCACGGAGGTCTGCAGTCTGGGGTCTTCAACCCCTTTCCTCGGGTCTAGAAAAGGTGTAGGTGACAGGGGAGCTCGGTCTATTGTACAGAAAGTGTGTAAACCCGCGAAGGCGCCTGCCAGCTTCAGAAGTCATCACCAGGTGCGAGCTGTGTGTCTGTCTATGAGCAGCCGAAGGGACGTACACAGCGCACTTTGAAACGTATAGTGTATTATGATAGGCAACCTGTATATCAGAAGTAGAATTTATATGTGTGTTTATGTGAGCGCACACGTGTAGGCAGATCGCGTTTTCAACACGAGTTTATGTTACAAAACATAAACTGTAATTGTATTTGAAAATAAACCCAATGAAAAAATGCGATGTCTCATTCAAGACTGAAGCACATCAATAAAAGCGTTTTCACAAAAAAAAAAGAAAAAAACGTTTTAAGGCTTTACAAAAATCTTTGTGCACCTCGAACAATTCGTTGAATCAGTAACTTACATCTACACAGAACAATTCATAGTGTCATACCATGGGTTCCTCCGCTTTTACGGTAACTTGTTAGCATTTTAGTACCGATCTGTGATGTTATTTGTTTTAAATTACCGTGATTCAACTATTCTGGTACTTTAAGAAGTCCGTTTTTTGCATTGTTGTGGCCTGAGCCCAATGTTTCCTTAATTCTAGTTGCGAAGTTGTACTTCCAATGATTTTATTTTATTTGTGAGCAACAGTGGCTGAATATGCACATTGTTCTAGTGAACAGTATGTAAATGCACATTCATATAGAGCATTGCAGGCGTCTTGGAGCGCCTTTCTTCAATAAATGGGAATTATTTGATGTATTTTATAGGCTGATGGCTTTTTAAGAGTGCATTCGTTCACTGAAGGTACTCTCAGCACGAGTGATCACATTTTACACCCTCAAATGCAGATTTACTACAATTAACATTCATGTGTCCGAATGCGCATATGTGCGAGTGAACGTGGGTGCATCTCTGTGCATTCGATACCGTCGCACGTGCCATTATGTCGACATAACATCTGGATACACAGAGGGAATAGGTTTGTGAGTATTGCGTCTGTTAACTTTTCGGTGGGTGTGACTTTGTTCACTGTGGTTATGGTCGTCACCCTTTCTTTCTTCTTCAGCCAGGTGATTATTTTGCATGATTTTTAAAGTTCCGCCTGGTTCCAGTTTTTTCTAGGCGCGTTACAAATTTCTCATTTTCTATATATTTGTTTTAAATATGCTAAAAATCAGTTACAAAACCTGTTTTAAATCTTGGTCAATTTTCGCCAAACGTCTGGCGCAGACGTATTATTTGCAGAGTGCCATACGAAATTTGATTTACTACGACCAAAAACTGCCTAAGTTATGAGGAGCATGCTATTTAAAAAATTGATCACAGAAACTGAAATATGCTCTCAACACGCACTTACAAATGTGTGTGACATGCACACACACACACACACACACACAAAAGAGATGAAAATCTAAAAATCGGCAGAACAAGGTTCCAGTCTCGGCATCGGCTCCACATCCTGTGATTCTGGGCACACCGCTCAACCTCCTGGTGCCTAAAAGATTATTGAGACCTTATGTATTTGCAACGTGTGCTCGTGTAAAGCGCTCCAATTTCTCTTGCTTCTTTCTGCGCCTTTCTTCCTCTTTCGGCACATGTCCTACCTCTGTATGCATAGTTAGAAATTAGCATTTAAAAAACCTTTAAAATTCACTGAAAAAAACCATAGGTTTCAGGGACGTTATAGTTAGAAATTAGCATTTAAAAAACCTTTGAAATTCACTGAAAAAATCGTAGGTTTCAGGGACGTTATAGTTAGAAATTAGCATTTAAAAACCTTTGAAATTCACTGAAAAAACCATTGGTTTCAGGGACGTTATAGTTAGAAATTAGCATTTAAAAAAACCTTAGAAATTCACTGAAAAAACCACAGGTTTCAGGGACTGTTAGAAATGGGAGTCTCTAGTTGGCAGTGGCTGGCCAATGTCCAAGTAGGGACCCTTCTTCCTAAGTCAGAGTGAGGGGGCTACACCCTTTGATAACCCCTGCTCAACCCTGTGGTAACGTAGCACGAGCAGACAGGCCTATCCCAGAGGCAGTGTGTGAAGCATTTATGACCATACACAATAACGCAGTGACGACACCAC
Source organism: Calotriton arnoldi (assembly GCA_963921515.1). Lineage (NCBI taxonomy): Eukaryota > Metazoa > Chordata > Amphibia > Caudata > Salamandridae > Calotriton > Calotriton arnoldi. Next base: position 1,461,596 of record CAWUFW010003708.1, read on the forward strand.
AAAGGGACACCACACAAGTAGCTATAGAAAAATAGGTATCTTTATATAAGCTTAACACAAGGCTCAAATACGATCAAAAATCCACAATGCACGTAAATATAAGTTCGCGAAGAATGGCAATTAAAAGCACTCAAAAGCGTGTGAAATGAACTTAGTTCGAGGCCGGGGTCTACGCGACTCGGTGATGCACAATGTACCTGAGGTTTAAAGGGGCACGGCACGCAGCTTCGGGAGGAAGCCGCGAAGATGACAGGTGGACTCGCAGCGGCCGCAGCTCCCAGCTGCAGCGGTCCACGGCGTGCACTCACGAGGCTCCTGAGGCGGTGATAAAAAGGCGGGCTCTCCGCGGCAGCAGCTCCTCAGCCGCGGCGGCCCACAATAGCGATAGCGCTGATCCTCGTAGCATAGACAAATGCGGGCTCTCAGCGGCAGCAGCTCCTCAGCTGCGGCGGCCAACAATAGCGATAGCGATGATTCTCGTAGCACAGACAAATGCGGGCTCTCAGCGGCAACAGCTCCTCAGCTGCAGCGGCCCACAATAGCGATAGCGATGATCCTCGTAGCACAGACAAATGCGGGCTCTCAACGGCAACAACTCCTCAGCTGCAGCGGCCCACAATAGCGATAGCGATGATTCTCGTAGCACAGACAAATGCGGGCTCTCAGCGGCAACAGCTCCTCAGCTGCAGCGGCCCACAATAGCGATAGCGATGATTCTCGTAGCACAGACAAATGCGGGCTCTCAGCGGCAACAGCTCCTCAGCTGCGGCGGCCCACGAAAGCGATAGCGGGGATTCTCATAGCACAGACAGATGCGGGCTCTCAGCGGCAACAGCTCCTCAGGTGCAGCGGCCCACAATAGCGATAGCGATGATTCTCATAACACAGACAAATGCGGGCTCTCAGCGGCAACAGCTCCTCGGCTGCAGCGGCCCACAATAGCGATAGCGATGATTCTCGTAACACAGACAAATGCGGGCTCTCAGCAGCAAAAGCTCCTCAGCTGCAGCGACCCACAATAGCGATAGCGATGATTCTCAGCCCGCGATCCCGACAGTAGACCCAGAGGCTCTGGAATTCTCGACAGAGGCCTCACCTGCGAGTAGAACCCCTCTCAATAGGAATTCAGAAGGTGGATGGGTGAAGTCTAATGTCCCTGAGTCTTCAGCAGGAGGCAAGCTCAAATCAGGCCCTTGGGTAGTTGCTTCAGCAAGATGGATGAAATTTTCAAAGTCCTTTTCCTCTCGTTACACGGACCGAGGTTCGTCTTGACTTCCAGAAGTAACACACCCTGTAGGGGTGTCGGCCCAGATCTTTATACCCCACAGGTCTTTGTTCTCAAAAGTCACAAGTCACTGAACCTAGCCAGAACCAGTTCGGAGTGGTCCTGGAGCACTTTATTTATGAGGCTGCATCCTGCCTTTGAGGAGGAGGGGGTCTGCCATCAGACGCACAGTGGGGGCTGGAGCCATCATTCACCTTGCCAGGCCCAGCCCTGCTCAGATCAAAGGGTCACCCCTCCCCATACTCCAGCTGCAGATCTCGCTATTCGACCCAGGTCGGGCTCAGCCTGCCCTGACCCTCCAAGACCAGACATCCAATACACAGAACAGCAGAGCACACTGGACGACTTAGGCAAGAAAATACCTACTTCCTAGAGGTGGTATTTTCAAACACAGAATATAAAACTAATCCTCACGAAAAGGTGTATTTTAATATTCTGAGCTCAGGCATACTAAATTCGACTTTCCAAACATGTTCCTTGGGTCAGCTAGGATTATAGGATGTAATAATCAAAGCTGCCCATTCTGGCCTAAGGGAACACATAGCCTTGCAATAGTGAAAAACGAAATGGAGTGTAATTCACTATTAGGACATACCACACAGACCAAGGCAGGTCCTACCTTTCACATACAACGCACCGTGCCATAGGGATGACTTACATGATGCCAAGGGAAGGTTGAGGGACTGGGAAGTAGGTTCACTTCACAGTCAAAGAATGGCAGTTCTGGACTGCGCACAGACTCTGCGATGGCAGGTCTGAGACACACTTTATGCGCTGCTTACGTGGGTGACGCAATCAGCGCTGCAGGCCCACCAGCAGCATTTGGTCTACCAGCCCTTGGCACGCACGGTGCACTATACTAGGGACTAACAGGTAAATCAAATGAGCCAATTGTGGGAATACCAATTCATCCAGTCAATTTACAATATCAATCAATCAATCATATCACTTGTAAAGTGCACTACTTACCCGTGAGGGTCTCAAGGCGCTGGGGGTTGGGGGGTGCTGCTACTGCTCGAAGAGCCAGGTCTTGAGGAGTCTTCTGAAGGTCAGTAGGTCTTGGGTCTGCCGTAGGTGGGTGGGGAGGGTGTTCCAGGTCTTGGCGGCGAGGTGGGAGAAAATTCTGCCGCCGGCAGTCGTTCTTTGGATGCGGGGGACTGCGGCAAGGGCGAGGCCGGTGGAGCGGAGCTGGCGGGTGGGGGTGTAGAAGCTGAGTCGTCCGTTGAGATATGCTGGTCCAGTGTTGTGGAGTGCTTTGTGTGCGTGGGTGAGGAGCTTGAAGGTTATCCTCTTGTTGACGGGGAGCCAGTGCAGGTCTCTCAGGTGGGGTGTGATGTGGCTGCGGCGGGGGATGTCGAGGATCAGACATGCAGAGGTGTTCTGGATGCGTTGCAGCCGTCTCAGGAGTTTGGCCGAAGTTCCTGCATAGAGGGCGTTTCCGTAGTCCAACCTGCTGCTGACGAGGGCCTGGGTGACCCTTCTTCTCGTTTCGGTGGGGATCCACTTGTAGATCCTGCAGAGCATGCGGAGGGTGTTGAAGCAGGAAGAGGAGATGGTGTTGACCTGCTTAGTCATGGAGAGGGTGGAGTCGAGGATGACCCCTAGGTTGCGTGCGTGGTCGGTGGGTGTTGGAGCTGTTCCCAGTGTGGTCGGCCACCAGGAGTCGTCCCAGGCCGAAGGGGTGGAGCCGAGGATGAGGACCTCCGTCTTGTCCGAGTTCAGCTTCAGTCGGCTGTTCCTCATCCATTCGGCGACGGCCTTCATTCCTTCGTGGAGGTTGGTTTTGGCGGTGTGAGGGTCTTTGGTGAGGGAGAGGATCAGCTGGGTGTCATCGGCGTAGGAGATGATGTTGAGGTCATGCTGTCGGGCGACGTGGGCGAGAGGTGCCATGTAGATGTTGAACAGCGTTGGGCTGAGGGATGAGCCCTGGGGTACGCCGCAGATGATCTCGGTGGCATTGGAGCGGAAGGGGGGGAGGCGGACGCTCTGTGTTCTGCCGGAGAGGAAGGATGTGGTCCAGTCCAGGGCCTTCTCTTGGATCCTGGTGTCGTGTAGGCGTGTTCATAGTGTGCGGTGGCAGACCGCGACGAAGGCGGCTGACAGGTCCAGGAGGATGAGGGCCTCTGTTTCTCCGTTGTCTAGCAGGGTCCTGATGTCATCGGTGGCGGCGATGAGGGCGGTTTCGGTGCTGTGGTTGCTGCGGAACCCGGACTGGGACGGGTCCAGGATGCTGTTCTCCTCGAGGTAGCGGGTCAGTTGTTTGTTGACGGTCTTCTCGATGACCTTCGCCGGGAACGGGAGCAGGGAGATGGGCCGGAAGTTCTTGAGGTCCTTGGGGTCTGCCTTGGGTTTCTTGAGTAAGGCGTTGATCTCGGCGTGCTTCCAGCTTTCCGGGAAGGTTGCTGTCTCGAAGGAGATGTTGATTACTTTCCGGAGAATGGGTGCGATGGCTGTGCTGGCTTTGTTGAAGATGTGGTGTGGGCATGGGTCTAATGGTGATCCGGAGTGGATGGTGCTCATAATCTTGCTGGTGTCCTCGTCGTTGATGTTGGTCCAGGAGAGCAGGCGGTTGGTGCGGGTGGTGGTCACGGGGGCGGAGGTCTCAGTGGTTGTCGAGGCGGTCATGGCGTTGAAGCTGTCGTGGATGTCGGTGATCTTGCGGTGGAAGAAGGTGGCCAGTGAGTCGCACAGGTCTTGCGAGGGTGGGATGTCGTTGGTGTTGGAGTTGGGGTTGGAGAGTTCCTTCACGATGTTGAAGAGCTCTTTGCTGTTGTGTGCGTTGTTACCTAGGCGGTCTTTGAGTGAGGCCCTTTTGGCGGATCTGATGAGGTGATGGTGTCTGCGGGTGGCGTTCTTGTGGGCTGCGTAGCTGTCTGGTGTTCGTTCGCGGATCCAGTTCTTCTCCAGTTTTCGGCATGTTCGTTTGGAGGCCTGGAGGTCTTCGGTGAACCAGGTGGCTTTCTTGCTGGTGTGGCTGTTGGAGGGTTTCTTGGGCGGGGCGAGGGTGTTGGCACAGTCGTCGATCCACTGTCTGAAGTTGCGGGCGGCGGTGTTGGGGTTGGTGGGGTCGGCAGGTGGGCTCTGGGCGAGGGTGGTGGTTAGCTGGTTTTCAGTGACTTTGCTCCAGCAGCGGCGAGGCATCTGTTGGGTGCGGTGGTGCGTGGTGGGCTTCCTGAAGGCGAAGTGGATGCAGTGATGGTCGGTCCAGTGGAGTTCGGTGGTGTGGTTGAAGGAGACGTGGGAGCTTGCGGAGAAGATGGGGTCGAGCGTGTGGCCGGCGGCGTGGGTGGGTGTTGTCACGAGCTGTCTGAGTCCGACGTTGGCGAGGTTGTCGATCAGGGTGGTGGAGTTGGTGTCGTTGTTGTTCTTGAGGTGGAAGTTCAGGTCCCCGAGGAGGATGTAGTCCGTGGAGGCGAGGGCGTGTGTGCTGATGAAGTCGGCGATGGAGTCGCTGAACTGTGGTCGGGGTCCGGGGGGTCTGTAGACGAGGGTTCCTCTGAGGGTGGTGTTGGGGTCGGTGTGGATCTGGAAGTGCAGGTGTTCGGCGGTGCTGAGGGTGTCGTCGGTGTTGGTCGAGACTCTGAGGGTGTTCTTATGGACGATGGCGATTCCTCCTCCTACTCCGTTGGTGCGATCCCTGCGGGTGATCTTGTAGCCTTCCGGGATGGCTATGGCGATGTCGGGTGCTGAGGCGGGGTTCAGCCAGGTCTCCGTCAGGAAGGCGACGTCTGGGGAGGTTGAGTCGAGAAGGTCCCAGAGTTCGACGGCGTGTTTGCGGGCGGAGTGGGTGTTGAGGAGGATGCATCTGAGGTAGTTGGGTTCTTTCCTGGGCGGAGGTTTGGTGGGGCGGATGCTGGTGAAGCTGCAGTTCCGGCAGGTGAAGGGTCCTTGGGTGCGCTTCGGGGTGGCCCGGTAGCAGGTGTGTTCTCGTCCGGAGTTGAGTGCGTGGAGGGAGCTGGCATCGTAGCGGAGTCGGGCATCATGGCGTTCGCGGGGGCCAGGGGTTCTGGCGCTGGGCGCGGTCCGTGCGCGGACGGGCGCAGACGGGCTTGCCTTAGGCGCGCCAGCGGCCGCCATAAGAAGGGGAGGTGGGAGGGAGGAGCAGCTGGGAGGGGGGAACGACAAATGGGCGAGCGGGGCCGCAGGGGACGCAGCGGCGGGAAGAACGGGAGGAAGGGACGGCGAAGGGAAAACAGAAGGCAAAAGGGCAAAGAAATAACAGGAGGGTAAAACGATCACAGAAACAAGTAAACAAAATACAATACAGTTACAGAAAGGCAAACCTACGGCGAGCGGGGGGCGGGGCCGCAGGGGATGCAGCGGCGGGGAGAACGGGCGAAGGGAAACAGAAGGCAAAAAGGGCAAAGAAATAGCAGGGATAAGAACGGTCACAGAGCAAGTAAGCAAAATACAAAATGCAATAAGATTACAGAAAGGCAGAAGGGCACAGAAATAACAGGAGGGAAAAAACGGTCACAGAAAAGTAAACAAACTACAAAATACAATGAAATTACTGAAAGGCAGACCTTCGGCCTACCACTGGCCACCAGGGATGAGGCGCAGGTGGTAGCCTGCGGGTGGAGACGGGCCTCGAACTCGGCACTCGGCAGCAGTTGGGCACAGGAGCACGGGCGCAGTCAGGTGGAGCTGCGCGGCGTGGGGAGCAACCTGATGGCTGGGCCTGGCCTGCAGCTTCAGAGGTAGGCCATAGGTGCGAGCGGGCCGGGCACGGCGGGCAGGCAGCAGAAGGCAGGGCAAGGCTAGCCAGGCAGGGGCTAGTAATAATTTAAATTATGGCCGGCGGTGACGGATGTCGGACGGTCCTTCTCTCTGGCGTAGGAGCGTGGCTGGGTCCTGGGATTTGGGATGTCACACCTCACGTCTCACGCGCACTTTTAATTGCGCGCGCTCAATGCGCGCACAATAGGGAGCATTCGCGCTGTAGCACTGAATGGCAGTGGCACAGCGCCCAGAGCATCTAACACCAGCAAACACAGAGGAGACAAAAAGCGAAAGATGGAAGGGAGACCCACGCCAATGGTGCCAGGTCTAACATGTGTCCCCTCCAGCTGAAATGTTGGGAGAACTACCCACCCACTTGGGGGTTCTCATCACTAAGGCGGAAAAATCTGGACAGACCATCAGCATTGGCGTGTTCTGTACCCGGGGGTGTTCCACCGTAAAGTCCATCCCCTGTAGGGAAATAGACCACCTCAACAACTTTGGATTCTCACCCCTCATCTGCATCAACCATCTGAGGGGCCTGTGGTCCATCTGATCTCGGAAGTGAGTCCCAAACAGGTATGGCCTCAGCTCCTTCAGTGCCCAGACCACAGCAAATGCCTCACGCTCAATTGCACTCAACCTCTGTTCCCGTGGAAGTAACCTCCTACTAATGAAGGCTACCGGTTAGTCTAGGCCCTCCTCATTGATCTGTGACAGAACAGCCCCCACACCATGCTCTGAAGCGTCTGTCTGGACAACAAATTCTTTCAAAAAGTTGGGCGCCTGAAGTACAGGCGCTGTGCACATGGCAGTCTTCAGGGCATCAAAAGCTTCCTGACAGGTGCCAGTCCAGTTCACAATCGTTGGCTGCTTCCTAGAAGTCAGCTCAGTCAAGGGTGCAACAATGTTGCCATACCCCTTGACAAACCTCCTGTAATAACCCGTGAGTCCTAAAAAGGCTCTCACCTGTGTCTGGGTCTTTGGGGGTTCCCAAGCCAGGATGGTTTCAATTTTGGGCTGTAGGGGCGCCACCTGGCCGCTCCCAACCTGGTGTCCCAAATACACCACAGAACCCTGCCCAATCTGGCACTTACTGGCCTTGATTGTGAGGCCTGCCCTCCTCAGGGCCATCAACACTTCCCAGAGGTGGGGCAGGTGGTCCTCCCATGAGGAACTAAACACTGCAATGTCATCCAGGTAGGCTGCACTGAAATCCTCCAGCCCAACCAACACCCTGTTGACCAACCTCTGAAAGATGGCAGGGGCATTCTTCATCCCAAAGGGCATCACCCGGAACTGGTAGTGCCCATCCGGTGTGGAGAATGCTGACCTCTCCTTTGCCCCATCAGTCAAGGTGATCTGCCAATACCCAGACGTCAAATCAAACGTGCTGAGGTACCGGGCAACCCCTAGCCGATCTATGAGCTCATCAGCTCTGAGGATGGGGTGCGTGTCAGTCTTTGTGACTGAATTGAGGCCTCGGTAGTCCACGCAGAACCGAAGTTCTGGGGTGGCACCAGGCGCTGCAGCTTTTGGTACCAAGACCACTGGGCTGGACCAAGGGCTGCAAGAGGACTCAATCACCCCTAAAGCAAACATTTTGGAAACCTCCTCCTTAATGGATGCCCTAACCCGGTCAGTCACTCGGTAAGCCTTGTGCTTAACAGGGGGACTGTCCCCAGTGTCCACGTCATGGACACACCAGTCAGTGACACAAGGCACCAGGGAGAACAGATCACTGAATTGTCCCAACAGTTGGCGACAATCACTCTGCTGCTCAGGGGTCAGTGTGGTGGAGAGGACCACACCCTCCACTTACCCATCTTGCTCCGTTGCACACAGGAGGTCAGGAAGAGGCTCACTCTCCTCCTCCATCCCAGCATCTGTGGCCAGGAGCATGCCCACTTCGGACCTCTCAAAGTGGGGCTTCAGGCGGTTGACATGCAGGACCCGCAAGGGGTTCCGGGGAGACCGCAAGTCCACCAAGTAGGTAACAGGACTCTTGCACTCCACCGCCTCAAATGGTCCGGTCCACTTATCTTGGAGCGCACAGGGCTCCACTGGGGCCATGACCCAAACCTTTTGATCAGGCTGAAACTCAATCAGAGTGGCATTCTGATCGTGCCAACGTTTCATCTCTTCCTGGCTGGCTTCCAGATTTGCCTCAGCAAGCTTTCTGAAATGCCGAGTCTGGTTCCTGTAGGCCAGCATGTAACTAAACACATCCTGGGGAGGTTTCCTGGGAGATTGCTCCCAGCCTTCCTTGACCAGACTCAGAGGCCCTCTTACCGGGTGACCATAGAGTAGTTCAAAGGGGCTAAACCCTAGGGACTTCTGTGGCACCTCACGGTAAGCAAACAACAGGCATGGCAATAGAACGTCCCACTTACGTCTCATGGACTCTCCTAGGCCCATAATCATGCCTTTAAGGGTCCGGTTGAATCTCTCAACCAGCCCATTACCTTGGGGGTGGTAAGGGGTAGTAAACTTATAAGTTACCCCACACTCCTCCCACAGAGACTTCATATATTTGGAAATGAAGTTAGTACCCCTATCAGACACCACCTCTCTGGGGAACCCCACACAGGAGAAAATGCACATCCCACCACGGGGGCCGTCACTGTCCGGAGTGGGATGGCTTCAGGGTACCGGGTGGCATGGTCCACCAAGACCAGGATGAACCTGTTGCCCATGGCTGTCTTGGGGTCCAGAGGCCCCCAATGTCAATGCCCACTCGCTCGAATGGGGTACTGACAACTGGAAAGGGCTGGAGTGGGGCTTTGATCTTCCCCCACTCTTCCCACTTGCCTGGCAAGTTTCACATGTCCTGCAGTGAGCATCTGAGCTCTTGCGCATCTGGGGCCAAAAAAGTGGGTGACCAGCCTCTCGAAGGTCTTGGTCTGCCCCAGATGTCCTGCCAATGGCACATCATGAGCCAACCCCAGTAGGAAGGCTCTGAAGCACTGGGGTACCACCAGCACACAGGCTGACCCAGGCTCAGCAACCTTAGGCTCGCTGTAAAGGAGGTCATTCTCCCAATAGATCAGATGTGACCCTGACTGATCACCGGCTGCCTGGGCTGCAGCCTGTCGCCGCAGCCCCTCAAGAGAATGGCACGTTCTCTGATGTTCACAAAATTCCTCCCGGGTGGGCCCGCCTTCCTGCTGCCAATGGGTCAGCCCAGGCAGGTCCCCCAGTTCGGCTACTTGTTCCCCGGTAGGCTCCAGGGCATCCCCCTCAAGGTCTGCTCCCTCCTGGGCCGTGGGAACTATGGGGGCCAGTTTCCCGCGCCCCCTACCCCTTCTCTTTAAGGCAGGGGCCTGGGCCATACTTTCAGGCTCCAGGTCCTTCTGAACGTCTTTACTGGCTGCCATGGACCGAGTGGTCGCGCACGCCCACTCAGGCAGACCCAACATTTCCAAGTGAGATTTCCTCTCCACCGTAGCCCACGGGGAGTTCTCTAAATCGTTGCCCAACAGACAGTCTACCGGCATGGCTGGCCTCACAGCTACTTGAAGAGTTCCTGAGACCCCCCACTCAAAGGGAACTTGAGCCACCTCACACTGGCTCTCAGAGTTGTCTGCTGACACTACTGGGCAGAATGCATGGGGACAACCTGCTCTGGGGACACCAACCGGGAGCTGACAGCAGTCACACTTGCTCCGGTGTCCCTCAGAGCCTCCACCCTATGGCCATTGATGGTCACCCACTGCCTATACTTGTTAGTGTTATCAGGCAGCGTGGGGTTAGGGACCTTCTCAAAGTCTCCTAGCTAGACAAGGGTCAATTCTACGGGATCCCACCCACCTGGGGCACCCATCTCCTCCCCTCCCAGGGCTACACTAGCAAGCTGGTGGGGTGGTGCACGGGGTGGTGCGTTGAGGTCCCTCTGGGGACACTGGGGATCATAATATCGGTGGCCCACTTGACCACATTTGAAACAAGTAAGGGGCCCCCTTTGAACAGGCCTACCTGTCGGGGGCACTGGCTTCTTCTCAGGGGGAGACTGGGACACCACTCCTGGGTTCCCTTGGGAATTACTTTGGGGCCCTCTCTGGAACTCCCTCTGTTTACCCCTGTCCCCCCCACTTCTCTGCTGGGGACCCTGCCCACCTTTGGCGAAGTCTCCCACCTGACCCTTGCGAACCCGGGTGCTCACCCAGCGGTCCGCCTCCTCAGCAAGCTTCCTAGCGTTAGTTAGCTTGATATCAACAAGGTGCTGGCGTAGCTCTGGAAAACAGTTACTAGCTAAATGCTCCCACGCAAACAAATCATACAGTTGTTCAAAAGTTTCCACCTTGCTACCTTTTACCCAGCGATCCATTGCTCTGCAAAAAAAAGACACATATTCAACACAAGTGGTACCCTCTAACTTCTTACAGGTTCTAAATCTCTGCCTGTACATTTCTGGGGTCAAACCAAATCGTGTCATCAAGGCCTCTTTCATGTGGGCATACACCATCCTGCTCTCTTCAGGCAGATCCAACAGGGTATCCCTCCCATCATTCACAAAGCGTCCCCACAACCACGCTCCCCAATCCTTCTCAGGGACCCGGTGGGACACCATGGCTATCTCGTAGGCGGCAAACCATTGCCCAATATCCTCACTCTTATGGAAATCCTTGATGACATCCTTGGGTATATAAACTCTACCCTCGGTAGGTACTAAAGGTATGCTGCCACCAGAGGGGGAGATCTCTAAACTCTTAGCCTTGATCTCCAGTTCCCTCAATATTCTCTCATGCTCCAGGTTCATTTTCTCAAGTTCAAATGTCAACCTGTTATTCTCAATATCCAACTTTTTACTCTCTAGGTCCTTCTGACCTTCTAATTTGGCCATCTCCAAACTATGCCTCCTATCTCTCTCCCTGTCCTCCATCTCTTCTGGAGACAGGCCCTTTGAGGACACGCTAGTACCTGGACTGGAAAGTGCTTTACCTCCCACTAAATCCACTTCGTCACTTTGCTGCCCTCCGGCATTGTCTCCCCTGTCCCCAGGCTCTCCCCCATGCCCGGGGGACTCCCTCACCTCCCACCAGGCCTTGAGCGCCTTCTGATACTCCTCCTTCCTAGAGAGACCTGCAATAGGGACAGTGAATTGCTTGCAAAAAGACTTTAGCTGTTTGGCAGTGTAGGTTTCTAACCTGTCTTCCTCAAAGGTGAGATCCTCCGAAGCATTGGATGCTGGCTTACCCATTGTAGACATAACTGGCAATTACGATCAAAAAATAGAACAAGATCAACAACGTATGTGGCTGCGTTCAGGTCTGCACTCACTAGTGGTGTACACCAGTTATTGTATGTGGATCACAAATGCAAGTCCAGATCCTCACCGCTGACCACCAATGTTAGAAATGGGAGTCTCTAGTTGGCAGTGGCTGGCCAATGTCCAAGTAGGGACCCTTCTTCCTAAGTCAGAGTGAGGGGGCTACACCCTTTGATAACCCCTGCTCAACCCTGTGGTAACGTAGCACGAGCAGACAGGCCTATCTCAGAGGCAGTGTGTGAAGCATTTATGACCATACACAATAACGCAGTGACGACACCACAAAGGGACACCACACAAGTAGCTATAGAAAAATAGGTATCTTTATATAAGCTTAACACAAGGCTCAAATACGATCAAAAATCCACAATGCATGTAAATATAAGTTCACAAAGAAAGGCAATTAAAAGCACTCAAAAGCGTGTGAAACGAACTTAGTTCGAGGCCGGGCTCTATGCAACCCGGAGATGCACAATGTACCTGAGGTTTAAAGGGGCATGGCACGCAGCTTCGGGAGGAAGCCGCGAAGATGACAGGCGGACTCGCAGCGGCCGCTGCTCCCAGCTGCAGCGGTCCGCGACGTGCACTCATGAGGCTCCTGAGGCGGTAATAAAAAGGCAGGCTCTCCGCGGCAGCAGCTCCTCAGCCTCGGCGGCCCACAATAGCGATAGCGCTGATCCTCGTAGCATAGACAAATGCGGGCTCTCAGCAGCAACAGCTCCTCAGCTGCGGCAGCCCACAATAGCGATAGCGATGATTCTCGTAGCACAGACAAATGCGGGCTCTCAGCGGCAACAGCTCCTCAGCTGCAGTGGCCCACAATAGCGATAGCGATGATCCTCGTAGCACAGACAAATGCGGGCTCTCAGCGGCAACAGCTCCTCAGCTGCAGCGGCCCACAATAGCGATAGCGATGATTCTCGTAGCACAGACAAATGCGGGCTGTCAGCGGCAACAGCTCCTCGGCTGCAGCAGCCCACAATAGCGATAGCGATGATTCTCGTAACACAGACAAATGCGGGCTCTCAGCGGCAACAGCTCCTCAGCTGCAGCGGCCCACAATAGCGATAGCGATGATTCTCAGCCCGCGTTCCCCACAGTAGACCCAGAGGCTCTGGAATTCTCGACAGAGGCCTCACCTGCGAGTAGAACCCCTCTCAATAGGAATTCAGAAGGTGGATGGGTGAAGTCTAATGTCCCTGAGACTTCAGCAGAAGGCAAGCTCAAATCAGGCCCTTGGGTAGTTGCTTCAGCAAGATGGATGAAAGTTTCAAAGTCCTTTTCCTCTCGTTACATGGACAGAGGTTCGTCTTGACTTCCAGAAGTAACACGCCCTGTAGGGGTTTCGGCCCAGATCTTTATACCACACAGGTCTTTGTTCTCAAAAGTCACAAGTCACTGAACCTAGCCAGAACCAGTTCGGAGTGGTCCTGGAGCACTTTATTTATGAGGCTGCATCCTGCCTTTGAGGAGGAGGGGGTCTGCCATCAGACGCACAGTGGGGGCTGGTGCCATCATTCACCTTGCCAGGCCCAGCCCTGCTCAGATCAAAGTTTCACCCCTCCCCATACTCCAGCTGCAGATCTCGCTATTCGACCCAGGTCGGGCTCAGCCTGCCCTGACCCTCCAAGACCAGACATCCAATACACATTACAGCAGAGCACACTGGACGACTTAGGCAAGAAAATACCTACTTCCTAGAGGTGGTATTTTCAAACACAGAATATACAAATAATCCTCACGAAAAGGTGTATTTTAATATTCTGAGCTCAGGCATACTAAATTCGACTTTCCAAACATGTTCCTTGGGTCAGCTAGGATTATAGGATGTAATAATCAAAGCTGCCCATTCTGGCCTAAGGGAACACATAGCCTTGCAATAGTGAAAAATGAAATGGAGTGTAATTCACTATTAGGACATGCCACACAGACCAAGGCAGGTCCTACCTTTCACATACAACGCACCCTGCCATAGGGATGACTTACATGATGCCAAGGGAAGGTTGAGGGACTGGGAAGTGGGTTCACTTCACCGTCAAAGAATGGCAGTTCTGGACTGCGCACAGACTCTGCAATGGCAGGTCTGAGACACACTTTACGCGCTGCTTACGTGGGTGGCGCTGCAGGCCCACCAGCAGCATTCGGTCTACCAGCCCTTGGCACGCACGGTGCACTATACTAGGGACTAACAGGTAAATCAAATGAGCCAATTATGGGAATACCAATTCATCCAGTCAATTTACAATAGGGAGCATTCGCGCTGTAGCACTGAATGGCAGTGGCACAGCGCCCAGAGCATCTAACACCAGCAAACACAGAGGAGACAAAAAGCGAAAGATGGAAGGGAGACCCACGCCAATGGTGCCAGGTCTAACAGGGACGTTATAGTTAGTTAGTCATTTCACTTGTACAAAACCAGAGAAATTCCGCCGTTATAGTTAGTTCAGCTAACTATAACTCGCGCCCGGCAATGCACTGCTGATGACGTCACATATTACATCATTCATGACATGGTCAGTGACATCACTGATGACATCACTGATGACATCTCAAATGACATCACCGATGACATCACTGATGACATCATCCACGTGAAAATATGATGCACGTCCTCACCGCCTAATATAACCTTTGATACACCCACTCTAAAATACAGACGACCATTTGCGATACCATAGACACCCCAATAACAGTTACTACATACGCACTCACTGATTCCTAGGTCTACACATACATCCACTCATTCACCCATACAGTCACTCATACATGCAGTCACTCATCAATATAACACGATCATATGCACTCATACACCTATACAGACACTCACACACCACCACTCATCCAGAGTTACTCACACACCTAGCCAGTCATGCAAAGAATCAATCACACTTCCATTTACTCACCTATACAGTTATACACACACCACCTCACTTATTCATACAGATACTAACGCATACTTACTCTCATACAATCACTGATACAAGTACACACTCATCCATACAGCCACTCTCACAATCACTGACTCTCACGTATAGTCATTTATATACTCCAACTCTCACATACACTGCCTTTTACATTTGTAGTTACTTGGACATCCATTCACTCACCAACACACCCATACACACACTCACCCACCCATACAGCTGTTTCCACATGCACTCTTGAACCCATACACCCAGAGAATCAACCACTCACACATCTATGCACAGAGTCACACACCTCCCACCCACCCACACACACACTCAGGCACCATACAAATACTCAGGCAACCAATCAATAACCCATGTAGACACTCATGTAGCTACTGACCAACCCATGCAGCAGCTTACACAATAACAGACAGACTGATACAGACAATCACACATGTTAGTCACTAACCCATGCATTCAGTAAGACACATTTAATCACTCACTTATACAGTTAGTCACGCACCTACTAAATCCTCCATCCAGACACTTATACACCCACTCATTCTTCAATACACCTTGGCATATATATAAAACATATTTAAACTTTATAGAAACACATAGTCACTGGATGATGTCATCAGTGATGTCATCAGTGATGTCATTTGAGATGTCATCAGTGATGTCATCAGTGATGTCACTGACCATGTCATGAATGATGTAATATGTGACGTCATCAGCAGTGCATTGCGGGGGCGCAAGTTATAGTTAGCTGAACTAACTATAACGGCGGAATTTCTCTGGTTTTGTACGAGTGAAATGTCCAACTAACTATAACATCCCTGAAACCTGTGGTTTTTTCAGTGAATTTCTAAGGTTTTTTAAATGCTAATTTCTAACTATAACGTCCCTGAAACCTATGGTTTTTTCAGTGAATATATGTATATATGTATGACTTTGATTATGCTCATGCAAGGATTGATATGTTCAAATACGTGCACAAACTGAAATTGCAGTAACACTTTCTACAACAAGGACCACCAAAAGTCACAGCAATGACACCAGCTAGTACCATCAGCCCTTCTATATTAACTGCGTGGAGATGCTGACTTTTTACAAAGTCTTCTGCAAATGCAAAATGAAAGTGATGATGTACAAACTAGTTGCTCTGAAGTTGTCACTGTGGCACCTACTACGCAATTTAAACCTAAATCTATTTTTTGTCCAGTTATGTTGCGGGACAATATAGATGTTTTCATGAGAAAATTTCGCAGGAGTTAAAAACGTTACATAAAAAACTAGGAACTGGCAAGAAATGTTACAGTAGTCAGGATGATACATATTTTAAATTGATGAAAAAACTACAGGCTAATGACAACATAATTGTACGCCAGTCTGATAAAGGGGGCAATGTTGTGTTGTGGCCCAGAGACATGTATATGGAAGAGGCAATGAGTCAATTGAATGACAGAGATTGTTATAAACGAAGCACTTTGGATGTGGCTAAGGCTTCATGGAACACTTTCTATTCCAATTTAATAGCATGGAAAAGTGCGGGACTTTTATCAATAGATGAACTAAAGTTCCTAAAAAATGACTATCCTATCATGCCTGCTATGTACTTTATCCCGAAAATACACAAGGATAATCGCCAACCACCTGGGAGGCCTATAATATCAGCATGTGGTAGCTTAATGGAAAATGCCAGCAAATATGTTGACTTTTTTTACAGGAACATGTGCGGGGGCTTCCCTCATTTATTTTGGACACTAATGACTTACTTAGGAAATTGAATGACATTGTTTGGGACCCGGATTATTTACTAATTTCCCTTGATGTAACATCGCTCTATACTAGTATCCATCACAGGGATGGCCTCAAAGCAGTAACACATTTTTTAAATTCCAGGCATATTTGTTTTTACCAACACAACAAAATGTTGCTTGCAATGATTACGATGTGCCTAGAAAACAATTTTTTCTCATTTAACAATCTCATATTCCAGCAGGTGAGGGGTGTAGCGATGGGGGCTTGTTTCTCCCCTAGTTATGCCTGTTTGCATATGGGTCTATGGGAGGAACAGGTCCTCTCGCTTGCCTTTAGAGATATTATGGAGAACAATATAATAAGACTTTTTAGATACATTGATGATTTATTAATAATCTGGAAAGGCAATGAAAATGAAGCTAGGTTGTTCATGGAGCAAATTAATGACAACCCTTTGAATCTTAAATTTTCTGGACAAATCAGTAACAGCTCTATTTGTTTTCTTGATGTGGAGATCTTGGTACTCGATAATCAACTGAACACTAGGCTCTACAGAAAGCCGACGGCTGGTAATACATTACTACATGCTGACAGCCATCATCCAGTACATCTGATTCGCAGTATCCCCTATGGGGAGATGTTGCGAATACGGAGAATCTGTAGCACTGATACAGAATGTCATTCTGCTCAGAAGGAGTGTGGTGATAGATTCTCGAGAAGAGGATATTCACCTGAAGTCATTAAGAGAGCCATTATCAATGCTAATAAACTAAGTAGAGCGCAGGCACTAGCTGGTAAGAATCTTGCTGCCTTATCTACAAATAAGGAGTCAGTGACATCACAACCCTCTAGGCTCATACTTACCTACAGTAGCCAACATAAGACTATTCGCAGGATTGTGAATAAGAATTGGCCTCTGGAACAACATGACCCCATATTAGGGACCAAATTAACCAGGTCTCCACAGATAACCTTTAGGAGAGCTCGCTCTATGAGTAATTCTCTTGTGAAATGCAGTCCCGAGGTGAAAACTAATACTACCTGGCTTAACAGCAGTAAGGGTTTTATCAAATGCGCTATATGCAAAGCTTGCAGGCATGGCATTAATAAAACCGAATATATCACTCCGTTCAGCAATAAACCCACCCAGATCAAGAAGAAGTTGACTTGCAAAACAGAATTTGCTGTTTATGTGCTGGAGTGCCCATGTGGTCTGCGCTATGTGGGGAGTACAAAACTACAGGTCCACAAACGTATACTCCAGCACATAAGGGCAATCAATAATGGAGATATGTCCTATCCGGTGGCACGCCACTTTGATGAAATTCATGCCAAAAGTTCCAAAGAGCTCAGATATTATGTAATTGACACGGTCCTTCCACTTAGAAGGGGTGGAGACCGGGAGGGCCTTTTGCGCAAACTTGAGACTAGGTACATATTAGAATTAGATTGTAAGACACCAGTAGGTTTGAATAGCAGTGAAGATTTTTATACACATTTGTAAGTATAGGATACATGAACATTTCTAAGATTTCTACCCTAGTATCATTAGTCATGATATCATACTTTGCCGCTGCCTCATTTTAATTTAAAAAATTTTTTTTTTTTAAATTGACAAAAATATCTTTTTTATTTCATAGGTTTTTAGGTTTTTACCTTTGCACATTTTTGCACGTGAGAATGTAGGGTATCAATTTTTGACACCTTTTTGCACATATGCACTGACACTTTACTTGTAGACATAGAATTCTATTGCGTTGGCCCACTTGGGCTTTATTGTTCCTTTATGACTTACTTTCAATATAAGGATGATCTAATGAAGCCAGTCCCCATTGCTATAATTAAGTTGGATATTTATTTTAGTAGGCATTTATCTTACTAATATTATATGGTCCTGTTTGCAATTGGTGATAGTGAGGTAATTTTAACATACAAATACCCTTTTATGAGCTAATCTTATGATGTAATTATATGTGTATTTATTTATTTATAAATATTTATATATTTATTAGAATTGCTCATTTGCACATGTCTGGCTCGTTTTGATCCTGATCTCCTATTGTCTCAGGCTAATTGTTAATTTCTCCCATAAAAAAAAGGAAGAAATGTTGTTTCAACTCTTCTATGTCGTTGGTGAATTGCAGTCTTGCTCTCTAGGCACTGTCACTTTAAAAACTCAATCATGCTCCCCATTCGTGTCATGTGATCAAGGCCCCACGAGGGCTGAAACGCGTAATGGCGGTGGTGCAGGGGTTTGAACAACAATAAACTACTTTGCACTGCAACTGGGTTCGCTTCGTCTTTGCAGATCGATCAAGCGTGGAAAAGACGTTTCCTGTTTTATATGTATATATATATATATATATATCTCCTAGTGGCGGTCGCCCCTAGGTATGGATAGTAAGGTCTGCTTTTCCATAGAAAGAACTTTTTTGGTTTGCTAATAACTTTGGCCCCGTTTCATAAATCCTCACAAAACTTTCCAAAAACAACCTTCGCTCCTTCCTTGAAAGTTTCAGGGTGATCCGTCAAGCAGGGACCAAAAAAAAGGGGATCTCAAAACACAAAATCCCAATACATTTTCCATAGACTCCTTTAGACAAGGCTACAGCAAAAACTACTGAATGGAATTACACCAAATTTGGCGGGAAGCTACATCTTGGTCTTCAGATTGTGCTTTTTGTGATTTGGTGTAAATCTATTCAGACTCCCTCAAAAGCAAGCATTCTGATTGGCACAAGAAAAATGTGGCTGGCAGCTATTACAGGATATGGGGACTTAGGTTCCTGTCCTAGAGTTACAAAAAATAAAGATATATGGCCTGACCCCCTAGGCCCATGGGGAGTACCCAAGGCACCCCCCTAGAGTAAAAAAAGAAAACTAAACTGGCAAAAATACTGCGATCCAGAAAGACTCTTGTGGATACAACAAAAAATAAAATATGGCGGCCGTGATTGTTTACTATAAGCCCCAGGAAGCCCACCCCCGGGGCTGTGCTCATAAAGTGGAGGGGGCTGCATGGCGCACCTCTCTGAGACTCTAGAGGCCCTAGGGATCCCACCCCCGGGCAAAAAAGAAATGTTTATGGGGAGGAGGACACACGGTCCTCCTCCCTGAGCCATCAGAGATCACGGGGAGCCCACCCCTGGAGCCGAACATATTATGTATGAGAAGGGGGATGCGCAGCCCCTATCCCTAAGCTATTAGAGGCACCGGGGAGCCCACCCTAGGGCTGAAAATGTTAAGTATGGGGAGGGGGATGTGCAGCCCCCATCCCTGAGCCATCAGAGGCTCTGGGAAGCCCACCCCAGGGCAGAAATCATTAAAGAAGGGGGGGGCACGCAGCCCCCCCTACCCGAGCCTCTAAAGGCCCCGGGGAGCCCACCCCCAGGGCCAAGAATTTGTAAAATTGGAGGGGGGCCACGCGGCCCCCCTTCTCAAGCTTCTAAAGGCCCCGGGAAGCCCACCACCGGGGCTCAAAATGTTCAAAATGGGGAGGAGCCCACGTGACCCCTCCCTGAGCCATTAATGGCCCCGGGGACCCCATCCCTCCGGGGCCGGCTTGGATGTTATTTCCCAAGGGTGGGCCACGGTTTCCATGCCCGCAGTGGCACAGGCAGGGAATCCTGTGTTTGCTTTAGCTTGAGATGTCACATAAATGATGTCCTAGAACATGTCATGAGTGATGTCATATGTGAGGCCATAAGCATGGCATGGCTGGGGAGCAAGTTATAGTTAGTGCTGCTAACTATAACTGGTGAATTTCCGTGGTTTTCTTTAGTTCAAATCCTTAATGATGTCATTTATAAATTCACCTAACTATAACGTTTCTTTAAACTTTGTTTTTTCAATGAATATATATATATATACTTATACCTGATTTCCAGAACTTACCCAGGGGTCTGGTATCCCTTAGTGAAGGGTTCTAAATTGAAATCAATCTTAGCCACAGATAATTTCTCAGGGCCACATCTCGGTACACTGTTTGATGGCCCACCATGCCAGCTCAGACAAAGGCCAGTCATATGCAAATCAGCCTTCCTCCTGTCCTTTAGGAACAATCCAGCTCGAACTGCTATGCCAGGTCCTCTCTAAATGGAAATATAAGAAATCCAGTGCTTAATTTGATCTAGTGGTTGAAGGCGGGGCCCACCGGCACTCATTTCTGGAGACCAGGATTTACTTTTCTTCAAAAGACTTTGAGCCAGAGCGAAAGAACTGAAAAAAACACAAAAGGGGGAAAGAAAAACGGAATAGAAAGACCGAAAAACAGTGATGAAGGGAGAAAGCAAGGATGAGAAATAACCTGCAAGAATGAGATTAAGGGGCAAGGAGTATCTGGTGAAGCATTAAAGAGGCATGTGGAGGATCAAGACTGTGCGAACTTGGGATTCAGCATCCCCAATATTCGATAGCACAGGCTGTTGGGCTTCTGAGCAAAACATTGTGTACCATCACTTATTGTTTTACAAATTATGCACTGAAGCAATCAGAGACTGTTTTCAATTGCGCTAGACATTGTCAGTAAGGTACAGCTCTACTCCTGTGGCACAGTCAGCATGGGACTGAATGACAGCTACCCCTGAGTCACCTCTTCCTCTGCTCCTCATTCCTTTGAGCTAGAAACGCACACACTGGAGCAGCGTGATTTTGGCTCCACCCTTTCACGTCTTGACTGTGCCATATATGCGTCGTTGTAGTACCATATATTACGTGCTTTAATATCATTACCGTAAAGTGGTGCACTGGACCAAAATACTGGAGGTGCAATTGCTGTATAATCCAGACATTTACATGAGTGTACACTAATGTTTTCCCGATAGTGTTATCAAATTGCAGTTCTCGTATATATCTGCATTTGTGTAGTTTGAGTAATTTTGTCAACTCTTATATAATTAAGTATTCATTTGAATAGTACCCTGCAATTATTTTATAACTTTACATGTAGACATAACCATGCATTTAAAGATATTGAAGTGTTTTGCAAAGTTAGCTTGACCAAAGGCCTTAAGTATTTGGACTCTAATGTTAACGTGAAAGTTTGTTCAGGTTGCAATGTTTTCTTCTTCTTTGCAGGTGCGTTCTTATGATCTCATTGTTAGTGAAAGGCACATTGTGTATGAGAGATAGTGAGGCTCTGGAGAACAACTTTTGGCAAGGAAGGGAGTCGCTAAGGAGCAAAGGGGGGACATCTATTCATGTTATATCTAGAGACGGGAGGAATCCAAGGACGTCCTGATTTTCAGAATATGAGATGGGAGTTTCGAATAAGGTCGCCAAGTTCTACTGTGAGAAGATGGAAAAGTACTGGGACACATGGTGTGGGATTCTCAAATGTTCTGTGGAGTTTTAATTGGTGATCACACTTCAGCTTTAGTCAGATTCTTTTAGACTCTGAAGGGTACAGACCTCTTTGCTATATTTATGTTGTGTGGGTTTATGCTATGCAATACTCCTGATTTTGGAGAACTTCTACTGAAGTCTTCACAATGCTGGCACATTTCTGCTTTATTTGATCTAATTAGGGTTTTCCCAATTAATTCTCAGTTCAGGCTTAGTTTAGGTAATTTAGATTTATTCATGTATGGGCAAGAGGGCTGAAAATCATATACAGCTCACTAGATTTTGTTTATTTTCTGCACTGGTATAACTGAATCCCATGCATGCTTTATGCTGTTGAGACTAAACTTTGTTCGGCGATTTGGATTGCCAGTGGTGGTTTTGTATTTTTACAACATATTCTTGAGACTTGTATATATTAGCATGGCTTTGAATTTGTAATAAGCCTATATTTAATCCCATTTATCGACTTTTGGGTCCTCATTGTGTAGCCAAATGGGCTACTCTGTAAATTGAACTTTTGGATGATGTTAACTCCTCTTTATTTCTAAGGCATCGAAAAAGGTCTATCACAGGGACATGTGGATATTCAGCTCAGTGCTCTGTCAACACGAATGTGCCACTGGCGTAATGGAAAATGATACCCCGCCTCCCTGCAGAATGTGTTGAGGGGCCCTCCCCTCCAGTCTCCCATATCTCACAGATATTCTTTGGTCTTGGGATGAATGGGGCCCCCTTGAGGGTGTGGGGGCCCTGGTGATCTAGGGCCCCTTCTGCGCCACAGGGGCTTCAAGGGCCAGAATTACACCGCTGCAATGTGCTTCTTTTCTGGAAACAAAATGTTTGCAGTTGTAATCTACGATTCTGTTTGTTAAAACCCTGCTGCCTTCTGCAATAAACTATCCATCTACAGAGCAAGTTTGTTTACCGATACGTGGGCCAGATGTACGACACTTGTAAATTGTGCCTCGCGATTTGCGCTCGATTGCGAGTCGTAAATTGCGAGTCGCAATGTACAACG
This sequence comes from Calotriton arnoldi, assembly GCA_963921515.1. NCBI lineage: Eukaryota > Metazoa > Chordata > Amphibia > Caudata > Salamandridae > Calotriton > Calotriton arnoldi. The sequence continues at coordinate 1,483,906 of CAWUFW010003708.1, forward strand.
TACTACAGTGTCAGAGACACTGATTGCGATTCCCAATGGGGTCGCAAAATGCCAGGCTCATGAATATTAATGAGCCACTCGCAATTTGCGACCCCATTGGGAATGGCAGGCCCTCCCAGGTATGGTGGCCTGCTGGGCTCAGCAGACCACCATGTCTGGGACTTCTTTTAAATATAGCAGTTTTTTTTTTTTAATGCAGCCCGTTTTCCTTAAAGGAAAACGGGATGCATTTAAAAAAAGAAAAATCAAACGCTTTCGTTTCATTTTTTAAGGGCAGGTAGTGGTCCCTGGGACCACTGCCTGCCCCTAAAAAATATTTTCGCCTGCATTTGCAAAGGGGAAGCGGAATGCACCTCTTGATGAGGGCGGTAAATTGCGAGTGTTTTGCGACCACAATTACGGTTGCAAAACATTGGTACATGGATTTGCGTTCGCTATTAGGAAGGGAATGCCCCTTCCTTATTGCGAGTCGCAGAACACTATTTTGCGAGTCGCAATTTTTTGGGGCTAGCAAAATAGTGTTTGTACATGGTCCACAGTGATTTTGCATGCGCAAACGGGGCGCAAACCCGTTTGCGCATGCAAAATCACGTCGTACATCTGGCCCCGTGTGTTTTCTATGTTGAAATGTGAGCAGTCACTTGCAAGTGACGCTACGCATAATTTTAACAGTGAAGAGATGATCTGGAACTAATTAACAAAGAAGTGGTTGTGCGTAAAAATAGATATCTGGAGTGAGTGGGCTGTGGTGGAACAAAGAGCATCCGACGAGGTGCTGACTTCCTATATGACACATCTTCATAGGGCACCAGTGTCTCTGATGAAGTAACATGCAAGAGCCTCAATGGGCCAGCACTGTGCAGCTCACGAGCCCCATCTGCTGGAATTAGCCGAGTTCGTGCCTTCGAAGTTCAACACTGCCGTGAAAGAACCTGGCGAATATTTTTTTATTCTTTGGCAATATTTGTTCATTGTTTTCGGATATAATTCGCATTAACTTGAAACAGTTTTCAGATATATGGCGGCAGAAAAGAGTTACTGTCCTTGCCATTTTTGTAACACTTTTTTTTAAACCATATAGTTTCTATTAGGTTTTCAAACAGAAAAAAACAAGCGTATTTCGCTCGTGTTGTTACATTGATAACCCGTAAAATTAGGGTAACTCTTTGAAATACTAACTTCACATCACTCCCAGCAAAGGAACAAGGCCTGGTATAGTTTCAATTCTTATAAGTCCATTAGTTGCCAATGTCTCGTATCAACAAATTGTCTTCACCATATACAGTGCTTAATTAGAGCTGGTGGTTGCAGGTGGGGCCCACCAGCACTCATTTTTGGGGACCGGCAGTTATTTTTCCTCAACAGACTTGTAAACAGAAGAAGAAAGATAAAAACACACAAAAGGAGGAGCAGAGGGGGAAGAGAAAGACTGAAAGAGGGTGATAGCAGGGATGAAAATGAACCTGAAAGAGTAAAATAAAATAAGGGGGGCAGGGAGTTCTACGGTGATGTGACAAAGAGGCACAAGGTGGAATCCAGATTAGTCAGCCTTGGTATTTGTCAACCTCGACATCCTTCAGTGCCGCCGCGGGCATCTGAGAAAAAGAATTTGGCCACTGGCACTTAATATTTTACAAACTAAGCACTGCCCACCCCACAAAATTTGCAGTGCTCACTAACAATGGACAAACATTCACGACTCTTAAGGGTGTTGGACAGGCAATCTGGGAAAGCCCCTGGAATAAAACGCGATAGTACTGGTTCCCAAGTTGACTCAAATGACTTCTGCGAGACCAGCAAGGCGGCAGTCAGCCGCTCCATTGCCAGGGGTTTCCATAGTCCTAAATACCAGAATGAAATGGGTTGAGGATTGTTTTTTACAAAAAAGCTACCTGGGGCCGCATTACACATGCAGTGCATTTTCTTTCATTGCGCTGGGCGCAGTGCGCCCAGCGCAATGAAGGACAAAGCGAGGTATTGTGATAAATGCGCTGCCCTCAGGGCAGTCGCGAAATGGTGCTGCCCTGGGGGCAGCGAATTCTTGTGAAAAATGGAGCGGCTGCTTTGAAGCCGCTTTGTGTTTTCATAGTGCAGGCGGCAACCCGAGTGAGTAACTGCACCCACCTCCAAGGGGTTGTCTGGGGCCCATAAAACCCCCTTTCCCCCCTCCAGAGGGCTGCTCTCAGGGGCGCCCTGGGAGTGCGCCACCTTTTTGGTGGCACACTCTCAGGGCGCCCCCAAACAGCTTCTTTGCCTCTGTGCCCATGTCTGTAATATGCACGGGAGCAGAGGCAAAGGGATTTCCTCATTTGCGTGGGTGGGGCACGCCCACATTCAAATAAGGGAATGCCCAATGAATATAGCGCTGGTGCTTTATGTGCGCCAGCGCTATCGGTATTACAGAAGGGGCGCACAAGTGTCTGCTGTCCCTTCTGTAATACCGAAGTACCCTGGGGGCACACAAAGCGGGCACAAACGCCCGTTTGCTCCCCTGTGGCACTTTGTGTAATACGGCCCCTGGATCGTTTTGGCAGCTCCCAACGAGTTCCAGACATTACCCGGTCACATTTTTGTTTGATGCTGTAAGGCGGGGGCCCCGGGGCTCGAAATCCCAGTATTATAGAATGGAAATGTACCTGTAGCAGATATCTCAATAATCTTTTCATAGCTGCCAAGATTTCATACCATCAGATAGCTTAAAGTCACCCTGCATGCCACCTTCTCTCCAACCTAGTGTGCTTGCAACCAGGATAGAGCTTCCTAAGTTTGGTGGAGTAAAAATATCAATCACATGCTAGTTGTAGTATTAATTTTAAATCCCAGTTGTCGAGGTAGAAGGGGGCTGTTAAAGGTAGCCATATATCATCTTTGAGAAGTGCGATGTTATGGTCTTCATTTGCAAAGGGAATGCCCTTTATCCCCTCATCCGTTTATATTTTGCCACAAAGAGTTATATGTTTAGGGCAAACAGTAGCGGGGAGAGCGGACAACCCTATCGAATTCCTCTTTTTAGTTGAAAAGGCCTGGAATACATTATTTTTACCTAAACCCTGGAAGTGGGAGGATGATATCCCACAATTTACATCCTAATGTAAGTTGGGCTAAAGCTGAATCGCTGGAGAGTCTGCACCAAAAACCTCCAGTACACCAGGTCAAAGGCCTTTGCAACATCAATTGAAGCCAAAATCACAGCAATAGCCTTTCTATAGACATTGGCGACTGGCTGGGCCACCCTCCTAATCCTGGCATGTGTTTCTCTCCCTTTGATAAAGATGAACTGGTCAGTGTCAATTAGCAGCAGGAGTAGTGATTCCAGCCTTGCCACCAATATTTTCGCCTATAACTGTGCATCAAAATTGAGGGAAGTTATTGGCTTGTATGAGGTGCCCTGGGTCACATCTTTTACTTGCTTTGTTATTAGTGAGATCTGAGATTCGCCCATTGTTGGGGAGGTCATACCACTATGTCTAATAGAGTTGCAGAGGTGGGATATGTGAAGGGTCATAGTATTGAAAAAGGCCTTTTAAAAATAGGAGATGAAAACTGCCAGGGCCTGGGGCTTTGTGTCGTTTGAGCACTTTGGCAGCTGTCTTGAATTCATCCTCAGTAAAGAGAACTTTGAGTTCATCTCTTTGGTCAGAGGTTAGCTGAGGTAGATCTACTGATTGTAGATATGCATTTTCTACAGATCCACTATACCATATCGCCTCTACCAAAAGAGTTGCCAGAGTTTGGTTTGTTTCTATGTGGAGTTTATGGCCTGTGCATTCAGAAACAGAGGTTTCAGTGTTATGGGGTAATAAAAAGAGTTCTCTTCCCATCCCTGTAGGGGCATCTTCCTGCAATCATTTGCACCACAATAGGGGCATCCTAGTGAGTATGTCAGTGCAACAAATTGTACATTTTGAGTGTTACCTGCACTTCCAACCCAAACCTAATATATACAAACAAGTTCAAAACTTCAGAACTAATGTACCGCTGAGTGAAAAGTGTAGAACACAATTTGAGGTAGTGCAACAGTTGTGGGTGACACTGATAAGACCCAGTACACTGGACCCAAACGTTATGGGTCCTCTTAATGCACTATTCTGTGGACAGGTCACAAGGCCTCAGGGGCCCAGCCTTCTATTTCATAGTAGAGTCAATTTCCCCACAGCCTTGTTTTATCCTCAGCCAGCCAGAGTATCACAAGGGTGAGGTAAGAAATGTAACTCCCTCTTTCTGTAAGAGATTCTCTCCGCCAACCCTTTCACTCTACAATGCCCCTAAAGCATATCAGGCACAGTCCACAGCTGTCTAGTCCAATCTGAAGGAGTTGGAGTTCAAGGTCTTGATTCCACGTGTGGCCTACACCGCAAGGACAACGTTGAGGCAAGTGGGAGAGAGATCCATCAGATGTCTTTGCATAGCCATAAATCTATGTCTTTTTACATGTTTTCTTTGTTCACTTGGGTTTTCCCACATTCTCATTTAGCCAAATTACAGAGAGGGTTTATGGTGTTGATCATGCTCACTCTAATCTCTTTCATCTTCTGAAAGGCTTCGTGCATGTATGTGATGTGGTGCATTTTAATTTGCTAGTCAAAAGTGAATGGAAATGTCCACCTGTATTTTATGTTGCCCTATCTGAATTTATCACTTTTGGCTTGAACAGCTGCTGTTGCAGTATGGTTGCTGGAGCTATATCCTGGTATAGTTTGCATGTGTAATCTTGGAAGGAGATTTGCTCCATTTACTTGTATGTTTGTGGCCCCTTTGTCTTGAAGCTTAACAATTATTCCAGGATGTATCTAGGTCTGTTCATGTTCCCTGACCCCCCTGAAGCCTCCTCTGTGGACCCTCTCGATGTTAAGGTCAACTTACAGCTCTTTAAGGACATGAACAAAGAGTCCTAGTAGGAAGACCTCCACGCTATACCTTCAGCTACTTCTAAGTTCTTGATGCAAATAATTTTGTGTCATGACCTATTTTCTAGTTCTTTGCACTTTAGAGCTGTTTCTTCTGCTGTGCAATCATATGGAGCAGTGATTTTCCAGGACAATATTCTTTCCCTCCATTTTTTCCACCTAAGATTCTATTTCCACTAGGCATATGCCCACTATGTCCACGTACGCTCTCAGCAGATCAGTTACGGAGGTCTATCCTAAGGCCATCAAGGCTTTTAGCACTGTCCACCTTACGATCCTCCCACAATTCAGCCTTAAAAGCAGAGACTTTCAGGTAACTCTGCTCTGGCGAGCGCAATAGTGTTGAGTGTTCCAGGCAGCTCTTCAGGGTCCAGTGGGGTACCAAGGATCTTAGTAGTGACATGTGTGCTGAAGAAATTGGTGAGACTTTTCTGTATGTGTGTCTTTGAAAGGCATGACTGCTTGTCTTAGTTCAAGTTGCACATGGCATCAGGGTTGTGACTAACTGTGAAAGAGGTTAACATGTTATTGGTTGGTGTCAAGCTTCGCCTTTGGGATTTCCAGAAGTCTGCCATCTGCTGCCTGGGAGAACACAAAGCTTATTACAGTGCAATCTATGCATGCTAGGCACTATTCCCCTAACACTGTGCCTGTGATCTGTGGTTCAAATCGCCATAGTGGAGATGTGAGTAGGTAAGGCCAGCAAGCAGGGGATTGCATGAAATGATGACATGCTCTGTGATGAGTGAAGCCCCTGCCTGGAGCTTCAGATATGCCTCCGGGAGATTTTGGTGCTCTACCACCATCTTCATTGCGGCCTCACTGTCTTTCCTGGGTGCTCGGCTGCTGCACGGACTGCACCTCTTCTTCCTGCTTTCTGGCTGCTTGCCAAGGCCTGGGGATTAGCCTCTCCCCAACTGCCTCTAGGGTCGCAGCAGAAGTATGCTAGGATCTCAGCCCCGCACCTGCAGAGCTGTTCAAGCCCTCCTGGGGCCTCACTTGCAGTACATGCCCGCTGTGCATCAGAGTCTGCAGTATTTTGAATTCTAGAAAGTATGTGAGAAGTTTGAGCACAAAACATCTTGTTATACAAATATTGTAACCAGAATATCAACCTTCAGAATGTTGCGAAGGTAAACACGTACAGATAAGTATACATTTAATTTGCCTAACGTCACATCTCTGTAATGTGAAGAAAAATATATCAGGGCTTATGAGATGTTTTTGCCAGCAATGTAGCTATTGACTGGATGTTGGGGTATTTTGTTTTACATGCGGCACGTTTTTAGCACATTCTGTGCCTCTGTCATTCATTTATACTTATTTTGTCTATTCATAGATTCATATATTCCTGCATTTATCATTTGCACATCTCCTGGTCTCAGTTTGTGTAACGCCATGCTAAGCACCAGAGTGATGGCTCTGGGCAGATGTGCAGATTGTATGTTTGCTTCTGCGTGGAAGCTGTGGCTCTCATGTCCTGGGGGAGCACAAAATGACGTCTGTTGTGTTTAGGTATGTGCCTCTTCTACCTCAGTTTGTTTGCTTTGCATGGCCTGTTATTCCCCCTGTGGTGCCTGTCATGTGAATGGAACTGGAATGTACGTCATCAAGCATGCATAGATGTGTGTTTGTATGTATAAGGTTATGCTTTAGTATGTCAATGAATATTAGCACACTCCCCTCATTAGCAGGTTTAGGCCTATTTCCAGGCCATGTGTCTTTTGATCAACATCATTTCAATCGTTTCATCTTGTGCCTTCCCACCAGCAGTGGTAAATTGTCACCAGAGACAGTGTCATTGGGAAATGAGATGGCATTTGTGCACCAGTGATCCTACACAAACTAGCACTATCTATTTCAATCTGAGCATGCAATCACTATATCATTTACCAACATAGCCCTCTATGCCGCAGTAGTCACAGTTTGTGGAACATGCAGGTGCACCTAAAAATTGCATTGCATCTGTCATTTCCTGTCTGCAAGTAACCTACTACAAGGAAAGGGAAAACATGAGTACATGCATCCTTTCCAGTACTTGCAGGCGAGCTGTCTGATTTGCGTTTTCAGGTGATCCAGCGCTTCAGGCAATCATCAACAGTGCCCCTACAGGACCTCACAGGATTAACAAGCCATTTCCCAAACTCTAGCATATTTGCCCATTGACCTTGTTGCCGCACTCTCTTGATCAGCTGATCGAGCCGTAATCACTTTTCTCATTAATGACCATTTCTGCAAGGACCTGTAGCCGGGCATCCGGTGCTTAATTTGAGCCGGTGGTTTCCTGTGCTCAGCACCTAGACTTAATCATCAACACTGGTGCTTTTCAGATAAGGACACATTAATTTATGGTATGCACAAGGGGGCAGATTTACAAGCCCCTTGCACCACTATTGCGTCATTTTTAACATGGGAAAAGTGACGTACGGGTGGCGCAAGGGGCTTGTAAATAAGCCCCAAGGAGATTAAGTGATTTGTCCAGAATCACAGGATGTTGAGCCGAGGATGAGACTCTAACCTGGCCCCCCACCTCCAAGGTCTGCAGCTCTGGCCATTACACCACATCCTCTCCCCACTTTCACCGTTAGTAGTTGGTTCTGTTTTAGGCCACGCTAACAGGAGAAATGGGCTGGTGCAAGCTGCCTCCTGGCGAGAGCCCCCGCACTTAGTTTTTTACAAATTAACCACCTCAGTCCTCTGTGGCCTTCTGCTTTCTCTATGTCTTGCAGTCATGCCTCAATAGTAGTTGGTTGAAGAAACCTTCTGGATGTCGCATAGCCGACAAATTATCCTGTGTCACCAAGCAGCCAACACAATGAACAGATTTAGTGCTGTTTACTGGAAAATCGCAACTGGATAAAAGTTATCCCCATGGATCTGGGACAGTTCACTGGTATGGAGGTGATGGGTGTCACTTTTAGACCTATTTCAACCTACAGTGGGTTGCAGAGCCTAATTGTAGTTTCATTTGTCTTGACAGAACTGGTGTCTCAAGATGGTGGGAGAAACTGGGCAAACTACCTTTGTAATGGGCGTACTCATGTGCAAATCTGGGGGCGCAGGGGGGGCTTTGTGTCCTCGGAGTACGATCGGGGACACTTGCTCCCAGGGTCTTGTGTTGCAGGACAAACATGAAGAGGTGTTTTGTTTCCAACCTCACAGCTTGCATGCATGTGCAATTTGCCTGCACAGGAAAACTCTGCTCTGAGAATTATCAGTTAAACAGCTGCATATTTTTGGATGGCCATTGTCTTTTTTCCACAGTCAGAGGTCAAAGTGTGCAAGAACTCTTGGGAACACTGTTAATCCCAGTTCCATTAAAGTGAAGCATATGTGTCATCGTTAGGCATTGCTCATACTAATTAGCTGCCCACTAATTCATTTAGGTTTTTCTCCTTGCTGTGAGCGAGCAACAGAGGACAACTAGGGTTTATGAGACTGCTTGGTTGATGCTATACCTATTTTAAATGAGTGTTATGTATGTTTGTGCAGTAGACAGCCTGGAATGTGCAGTCATTCCCAAGACATTTAAATTAAGACAATTTATGCATTCGATGGAGCTGCTCAGATGGTCTGGTCTCTACCAAGAATTTGGTGGCCCTGGAGACACCATTTTTTTTATCCCATCATGAGATAAGAGTAGTAGTACATCCAGCGGCGTAGCATGGGTTGCCAGCACCCGGGGCAAGGCAAGTATTGTGCCCCCTAACACATAGACCATTAGCACTTTCTGGCGCTAAATTTTAAAAGAAAAAAATTGTAGTATGACATTTTTTTCTTTTTAAAGTTTGCGACACCTAAGAATTTTGCACCCAGGGCAACCGCCCCTATGGCCCCCACCACTACGCCACTGAGTGCATCATAACATGAGTAGCCCACACTCAAATATAATTTGTGTGGATTAATGCTACTAATGAAAAGATGAAGTACTGCATATAGAAAGTGCTTCACAGATAACAACTATGGGGCATATTAGCAAGAAATGGCGATAACTATCGCTAACCCACGTTAGCACTAGTTTTTCTATCGCCGTCGATGCCTGCAAGTTATCGCCCTGTTAGCAACGTATTAGCAACGTTTTGCTAACAGGCAATAGCTGCAGGGATCAGCGGCGAAATCCGTCGCTAACATCAACGAGACGGCGTTAATGAAACCGGCGATAAGCCCTTAGCGATAACAAAAGGCACGCTAACCTGCAATTTTTGACTTAGCCCATCTGTCCACCTCCAGCATAAAAGATGCACCAAAAAAAAGGAATAATGTAGATATGAGCAGCCAGGGCATAGTGCAGCACACATCAACAACCCCCTCAAGCCACCCAACATCCTGGTTGACCAGGATGAGATCCTGGTCCCCACACAGGACCTGCGTCTGGTTCCTGGATCCCTCGCTGGACCTGTGTCTGGTTCCTGGATCCCTCGCTGGAGCTGCGTCTAGTTCCTAGATCCCTCACTGGACCTGCGTCTGGTTCCTGGACCCCTCGATGGAGCTGCGTCTGGTTCCTGGATCCCTCGCTGGACCTGCGTCTGGTTCCTGGATCCCTCGCTGGACCTGCCTCTGGTTCCTGGACCCCTCGCTGGAGCTGCGTCTGATACCTGGATCCCTCGCTGGAGCTGCGTCTGGTTCCTGGATCCCTCGCTGGAGCTGCATCTGGTTCCTGGATCCCTCGCTGGAGCTGCGTCTGGTTCCTGGATCCCTCGCTGGAGCTGCGTCTGTGGCCTGGAGTGGGATGTGGAGTAGATGTGGAGTCGATGAGCCGTGGTGGGAGACATTGATGTGGGACGATCACCCGTACCTGGTGGTGAAGTCTGGCAGGTCGCATGGAGACACGTTGCTGACCTGTGTGAGAAGCCCGCCTTGTGCACCTTGGTGCAGTCAATGGTAGAGGTGATCCTGTGCACCAACGTAGTGATGTCCGCTTTGCATACTATGATCCACCACTACATCGGAGTGCACAGAGGGGATCACCAACGGTGGATGCCGTCTCCCTGCATCACAGGACGGATGATGTTGGGCTGGCCGGACGCCTTGGAGGGTGAGGCCCCTGTGCGACACCGAACTTGTGTGGACTGAGCGCTGCAACTACATGCCTAAGGGAGCCCTGCTGCATCAACTGCATCGGGCGGTCCACCAGCCAACTACGCGGTGACTGCTGTACCCAGCCCAGTGAAAGCACACCTGGCTCAGGCTCCTGCTGGCTGAGTCACAGATGTGGAGAGAGTGCAGTGGATTTTGGCACGGGGTCAATGTCCAGGTAAGGAGAAGGTGGGACGCGTAGCGCAGGAGGGCCGGGGGGAAGTCGCTCATACCTATCACACGTAGATGACGCACCCCCAGTGGCGGGTCTACCGCTATGTTGGAAGAGCGTTGCCCCACCACCTCAAGCAGTGCAGAAGAGGAACAATCATCACATGATGATACCTCAATCAATCAATCACTATGGGGAATTGTAAGCGCGCCACACACCCGTGAGGGTCGCAAGGCACTGAGGGGTGGGGGTCCGCAGATCTGTAAGCTGAAGAGCCATGTCTTGAGGGTCTTCCTGAAGGTGTCCAGGGAGGGGGCACCTCTGATGTCTGCCAGTAGCCCGTTCCAGGTATTGGATGCAATGTGGGAGAAGTATCTCCCGCCTGCTCTGGCTCTGTGGATGCGCTGCGTTTCGGACAGTGCGAGGTTGGAAGATCGGATGTCTCATTTGTGTACGTGGAAGTTGATTCTGTTGTTGAGGTATTTGGTTATGTTGGTGTGTAGGCATATGTAGGCGTGAGTGATGATTTTGAAGGTGACTCTTATCACCACGGGGAGACACTGGAGTCTACGTAGGTGTTGGCTGATGTGTTAGTGCCGGGGATGCCGAGGACGAGACTTGCGGCGGTGTACTGTAATGTCGGTAGTTTGCGGAGTAGGGACTTGTAAATGGCAGCATAGAGTGCATTTCCAATGGCCAGTCTGCTGGTGATGAGTTCATGGGTGACTGTCTTCCTTGACTCTGGGGGTATCCATTTGAAGGTCTTGTGGAGGATGCGGAGGGTGTTGAAGCAGCTGGAGGTGACGGCGTAGACCTGTCTGTTCATGGTGAGGGATGGGTCGAGTACGATGCCGAGGATTCTGGCGTGGTCCGAAGGGGTAGGTGGGCTTCCGAGGTCGAAGGCCAACAGGTGTTGTCCCATGCTGAAGGTGTGGTTCCAAGGACAAGGACTCCTGTCTTCCCGGCGTTGAGCTCCAGGCAGCTGTTGGTCATCCAGACTGCGACGTCCTGCATTCCGTTCTGGAAGTTGAGTCTGGTGGTGGTGGTCTTTTTGGTGAGGGAGAGGATGAGCTGGGTGTCATCAGCGTAGGCTACGATGTTGAGGCCGTGTTGTTGGACGTTGGCGTCGAGGGTGCCATTCAGATGTTGAAGACGGTCGGGCTCAGAGATGAACCCTCTGGGACTCCGCAGGTGATTTACGTGGGATTGGAGAGGAAGGTTGGCACTCTGATCCTTTGGCTTCTTCTGGGTAGGAATGATCGGATCCAGTCGAGGCCTGTTCCTTGTATGCTGGCGTCGTGTAGTCTTGTGACTAGTGTGTGGTGGGAGACGGTGTTGAAGGCCGCTGAAAGGACGAGTATGATGAGTGCTGCGGAGTGGCCTTGATCCAGGAGTGTGCGGATGTCATCTGTGGCGGCCAGTAGGACGGCCTCGTTGCTGTGGTTGGTTTGCAATCCGGATTGGGACGGGTCGAGGATGGCGTTGTCATCAATGAATCGTGTCACTTCCCTGTTGACTGTTTACTCTGCAAATTTGCAACTTTGGCTGCAAAGGGGAGGAGCGAGATGGGCCGGTAGTTCTTGAGGTCGGTGGGGTCAGCTGTGGTCTTCTTGAGGAGGGGCCAGACTTCTGCATGCTTTCAGTCGTCTGGGTAGGTGCCTGTCTTGAAGGTGGTGTTGATGGTGCATTGCAGTTCGTGTGTGATGGCGGCCGCAGCTCTGGGGCAGATGTGGGAGGGCATGGGTTGGTGGGGGCCCACGAGTGCATGCCTCTCATGGTTGAGGCTGTGTCTTCGGCTGTGACTGGCGTCCAGGTGGAGATGGTGGGCTGGCTGGTGTGTCCGGGGCCCGGGGTGTCTGTAGACGAGGGTTCCTCGGAGTGTGGAGTTGTGGCTGGTCTGGATCTGGAAGTGCAGGTGTTTGGCAGAGGGGAAGGTTCTGCTGGGGGTGGTGAGGCGGAGGGTGCTCTTGTGTGCAATGGCGAGGCACCCTCCCGGGTGGTTGGTGCGGTCCTTCCTCTGGATCTTGTATCCGTCCGGGATGGCGGTCTTGATGTCGGGGGCAGAGGAGGTGTTGGTCCAGGTCTCCATGAAGAAGGCGATGTCGGGCGAGAGAGAGTCGAGTAGGTTCCAGATTTCCACGGCGTGTATGTGCACGGAGCGCCCGTTGAGGGGGATGCATCCTAGGGTGTCGCCAGTGCTGGTGTCGGCTGTGTTGGAGTCCGGGGTGGTGGTTAAGCTCTGGCAGCAGTGGAGGCAGGAGAACTGGCCGTGGGTCGTGTTTGCCGAGGCCTGTTGTCAGTCTCTGACTTTCCCGGGTTTGAGTGCGTGGAGGGTGGCTGTGCCGTAGCAGTCGGTGGCCCGTGATCCAGGCTTACTGGCGCTGGTCACGGTTGGGTTGCAGACGTGCGCGGACGGGCTTGTCTTAGGTGCGCCTTCTGCGCACCAGCAGCGCCTGTCCGCTGCGCAATTGCGCAATTGCGCAGCGTCCGCCATTAAGTAGGGGAGGGTGGAGGAACGATCAGCTGGGAGGCGGGAATGTGCGAGGACAGGGGCGCGGGGCCGCAGGGGCAGCAGCGGCAGAAAGCGTGTAGTGCAGGCTCAGAGAAGCCAATGAAACAGTTAAAAAAGGGACAAACAAGGGATAAATAACAGATGTAATCATGCTATGCATCCTCAGGGGCTGGGCGGCTGGGTAGGACTGCTCCAATTACCGAGCAGGAAATGTGCGGATTGGCATGCACACTCAATTGCGCAATGACTGTTTGGTCGGCCCACTCAGGCCGCCCAATGCAGACATGCGCACTTCTCTGTTCGCAATGCACGCTGCATTGCAGCCTGCATGGAGAACATGCCCACCCCTCCGGCCCCTGGCTGCATGACTTGTCCCATTGCCAAATAACAATACCACCGCCGCATCGCAGCGTTGTGGATGACTCATGCGAGGGAGCCTGGCTGCCTACTTCCTTTTCCTGGAAGCAGACGCAGGAGAGCAGGAGCTACGTAGACACTGGACACAGCTTAGAGGTGAGACTTCCCTCAATACATTTTTAACTACACACGCTCACACACACATCCCCGCGGCCACGCACCGTCCAGTGTTCATTACAGGGTTTACCACCTCACAGCTGTCCAGACACCCCCCACACTTCCCAATGGTGGCCGCTGTGCGCCCATGCACAGCGGGCATACCACTCGTGTGCCAAAGGCACATACGTAGTTGCGATGCATGCCATGACATTGCATTCCATTCTAATACATACTAATACTAGGCACATTGCAACAGTAGAGTAGGTTTTGCATAGCTGAGACATGAGGATCACTGTTCCCACTACAGTGAGTGCGACCCAAGAATAACCTTTGCACAACAGACCCAACCATGAACCCTGGAATTCATTTCTGAACTCCCAAAAGATCACATTTGAGACACATGCACCCCCCAAATTTCTCTTTATTTTGGCACAAAACACACCCTGGATTTAGTAATTTGACCTAAAAAAAACACACAAAAATTCAAACATCTACCCCAAAAAACACCCCATTTTTCATATTTTACCCCAAAAAACACCCTGTTTTTCATATTTTACCCCAGAAAACACCCCATTTTTCATATTTTACATCCAATCCCCATGCACACCTGAAAAACTTGAAATTACCCCATTACTGACCTCACAATGCGTTGTATTCCAATGCGATGTTAAGGCACCTGCGTTGTCAGAGTTGCGTTGCTAACTATGTACTGCCTGCGTTGTAATGGTCGTCTCCCGTGCCAAAGGCAACCCATAGGCTACGCCGTTTGCGTTCGTCTGCCCCTGGACCATCCTCAGCACCAAGGAGCATTCCTCTTGGACACTCCACCGATACGACGCCAGCAGCCTCCTCGCCATCAACCCTGGACACCAACTCGCCTGCCAGGACCAACCTCTGCTCCGGACCGGACATCGCCATCACCATCAGTGACGGCTGCAGTATCACCCGCAATTACCACCCCAACCGTCAGGGAGGAGGCATTGCCATCACCTACAGAAGCACACTCCGACTGACCACACACTCTAATGACCAAAGGGTGGCCATGGACCACGTCAACTCCAAGATCCGGACCAGGCACAGGTGCATCCTCTGCGGCACCCTCTTGTGCAGGCCCCCCCAGGCCATGCCCCCCATTCTCTGATACCATTTTAGACCTCATTGCACCCCAGGATCTCCCATCCACCAACGGCATCCTACTCGGTGACCTAAAGTTCCACCTGGAGAACCCCGGTGACCAGGACACCACCCCCTCATGGGGAAGGTCCCTTACATCAGACGCAAGCAGCAAGTCACTGCAACAAGCCACATAGCAGGACACATGGTCGAGCACGTCACCTCCGCCAGCGTGAACTTCAAGTGCAGCCACAACACAGGACTTTCCTGGACCGACCATCATTGTTAACATCACGTCTTCACCTTGACCACCGGACGCCACCGCCATCAACGTACCCCCTCGCAGCTGGATCAAGGCCAACGAAGGACATCTCGTCAACTCCCTCTGCACCAACACTCCACCAATGCTTCCAAACGATGACACCGCAGCGCCCAACCACCACCGATGTATCTCCAACTGCGCCGACATTTGAGCACCCCTCATGTACAGCACTGCATCAGTACCTTCCGCCTGCCTGATGGCAGGCATGAGGGTGAGGCAGTGCCACAGGGATAGGCTGGGCCCGTGCATTGCTGGAGTTGCGTCTTTGTTGTGACACGACCGCAGCAATGCGTGACTTTAGGATTCCTGACTTATCTGTCATTACTTGCGTCATGGAGCGTTGTCCAGTGAGTACAGCGCATCCATGCTGTTGCAAGGAGGGCGTAATGAGAAGTGTTGCAACGCTGTCTTGTCGCAGCGCAGCAACACTTTTCATGACTGGGGCCCAGGAATGCGCACTATCTTATTGATGGTGCACATTCCTGCACTGTATTTTTGTCGCAGGGCAGCGCTGCAACATTGCTTGCTGTCCAGCACCAAAAACATGCATAGATGTGGGCCCAAGACTTGTCCCCATTTTTAAGACCAGCTATTTTCTGGTCTTAAGTTCCTGCAGCTAACGGGCCTTAGCGCGACTTTTTTTATCCCTTCGAGGGTCCGGCCTATCCTTGCTATTAGGGCGAAGTGCGGTTCGCTGGAGTTTTTGCTAAATTTAGAGAAGGAACGCCTACCTTGCATGTCATTAGCGATTAATATCGCTGGCATGCAAGGCGATAGTAAAACCGGGTGCTATCGCCGGAAAGCTGTAGCTAACGCCTGTTAGCGACAGCTTGCTAATAGGGCAATGTAAATATCGCCACTTTAGCGTCAAAACAGTGCCGCTAAAGTGGCGATGAGCCCTTGATAATATGCCCCCCTGTTTTATAAAATGTGTGTTTAAAAGTTGACTAATGGGGAGATTTAACATACTGGTTTAATAAATGTTGTAGGGGAAATTATATACATACATACAGGCCCTGATTACATCTAGACTGGACTACGGCAACGTCCTGTATTTGGGAGCCAACAAGGAGGTGGTTCGAAAGCTTCAGGTAGTACAGAACTCGGCGGCAAGGCTGCTTTGCCAGGTGCCTAGAAAAGCCTCCATATCAGGCTCCCTCCTCGACCTGCATTGGCTAAGGATAGAGAGCCGCATTAAATTCAAGGCCTGTGTTATATGCATAAAATCAAAATGGGCACTGCACCGCAGTATCTGAATGCCTTAGTCCATCCCTACCTTCCAACACGTCATCTACGATCCTTTACTCAGGCCAAGTTCTCAGTCCCTAGGATCAAAAGATCGCGTATGGGTGGGCGGTCTTTTTCCTACCTAGCCCCCCTATTATGGAATTTGCTCCCTATGCCACTTCGGCACGAAATCAACCATAAGAACTTCCGAAAAAGTCTTAAGACATGGCTATTTAACCAATAATGTTTCCTTTCTCTGCTTGCGACGGTCCGATGGCGCCGGGAAACCTCCGGGTAGCTGAGCGCCTTATAAAATTAAATTAATAATAATAATGAGAAGGTTTATCATGCAAATAATAAAATGAATTGTGAGACTAATGTTTAGAAGATTGAGGCGTAACATGACATCATGTTTATTTGAGAGTATTTGATGAATAATATTAATAGGCTTTTGCATTATTCATGTATTAAGTGAATTCATTTGTGGTGCATTTTCCATTTGTGCACGTATTTGTAACCCAGTGCACTTGCTAAAGTTAGCTATTAATTGGAGGCCTAATGTGTGTTCGTATAGGGTGAATCTCTTCAGGAGATTTGGACATGTGTTGTTTATTCTGTATTTCTATACCCTTATGGTGAGACTCGTGTATGTGAACTTATTTTTGAATTTATGAGTAAAAATTTCCTAATCCCATTTTCAGTCGTGGTCTGGATTATTGTGTGGCCATATTGGTTGCACTGTATTTGGAAATTTGATGATCGAACTCTCTTCTTCTACCTCTCATGCTACCAATAAAAGATCCACCTACTTTTGGGTAAATGTGTAAATGGGCCCGAACTCTCACAAGGGGTGACCGAGCTCCATCAGCCTGACAAGAACGATTGCACTTGTTACATTACCAGCACAGGTACAATCAAGGAGGCAAAAGGAAAAGAGAAGGTAGAAGAGGAAAGGCGAAACACATGTTAAAATGGGTGCAGAGCAAAAGGACAGAGAAGGAGAGAAGTGAATAAATGACAAGAGCACATAATGCCAGAAAATCTGAATAGGGCAAACAAGAGATCAAAGCAACTTCAGGAAATGACCTGAGTTTGACAAGTGGGATAGAAGAGGCAAGGAACTGTGAAAAAACATAAAGAGTAAAAAAAAAACTAGAGATCATAAAAATTTGAGCGATGGAAGTTGTAAAATGGAGGGGGTAGAGTTAGATAAGTAGGACAAAAATAAAGTAGGAGGATAAGATATCGAAGAATAGCAACAGTTAAATAACTCCCCCCAAACAACACTTTTTACATTGTGGAAAATGTACTGATCAGAGACTAAAAATTGTAGGCGTCTCACCTCAGCTGATGTGTTTAGATTGTCATCAATCTATTTCTTAGAAAGCAAATGACAACACGTTTAACTATTAGTTAATAATTCAGTTTGACCAAATATTTGTATACAATTGACTATAGGTGAAAGGCCAATAGCTTAGCTAAAGGATATATTTGCCTATTTTAGCCACGCCTCTGACCCATACCAACACATATTGACACCGACCTTAGTGACTCCCTCCCCATTGTTCTCAACATCACAGTGTTTTATTTACACTCTTTGGGCGCTGTCCACAGCACATCCCCAGGTACTTCACACAGAAATGTTCTAGATGTTGAAACACTTTTTTAATTTTTTTTTAAGTATTAGATACATTATAATTAGTAAAATACCCACTCTCGATACAACTTAAAGTACCTCGGTTGAACTGTTTCTAAATATCCTCAACTTAGCATTTGAGGGAACTGAGGCACAAGCACATAAGTGAATTGGCCCAGGATCACACAATGGATCAAGCGGGACGACAATGACCCATCTCAGCCCTGAAAACATAGGGGCTTATTTACAAGCCCCTTGCGCCACTTTTGCGTTATTTTTATCATGGGGAAAAGTGACGTACGGGTGGCGCAAGGGGCTTGTAAATCTGCCCCATAGTCGGTAGGCGTGACTGAACGTTATTTTTCGCAAGGAAAGTCGTGTCTCTCCCCTTCGCGAAAGCTGAAAACTCTTTCCGAACATGATTGCTATTTATTTATTTCCCAGAAGAATAACATGGCTTCCTCGTTTATTTTTCTGATTTTATACATCCTACTATCTTCCGTCAAAAATACCCAATCACAGAATAAATATGCCCACATCACGTCCGTTTTAGACTATGATGAAACTAAGTGGCTCACCCGCAGTTCTGCTTGGCGGTGTAATTTTTAACTTAGGCAACAAATAAGTCATTACAG
Source organism: Calotriton arnoldi (assembly GCA_963921515.1). Lineage (NCBI taxonomy): Eukaryota > Metazoa > Chordata > Amphibia > Caudata > Salamandridae > Calotriton > Calotriton arnoldi. The sequence goes on from CAWUFW010003708.1 coordinate 1,502,022, forward strand.
GCAAAAATAGAAATCTGGAGGCAGCGGGTTGTGGCGAAACAAGGACCACCGTTGGAGGTTTCAGTCTTGACTTCCTGTCTGACTCGTCTTGGCACAGCTCCAGGCTCTCTGAGCATTAGGAAGCAAAAAGTCATAGCCATGTCTGGAACAGCACCATAATGGTGAACAGACTCCCTCTGCTGGTTTTAAGGTGTATCGTCCATTCAAAGGGCCTGATTTAGATTTCTGCCGACTGGTTACTCCGTCACAACGGTGACGGATATCGCGTCAGCCGAAATATAAATCCCATAAAATCCTATGGGATTTATATTTTGGCGGATGGGATAGCCGTCACCGCTGTGAGGGTGTAACCCGTCCATCGAAATCGAAATCAGGCCCAAAGTCTATTGTTGCCAGAAAGGGAACACTGCAAAATTATATATATATATTTTTTTTAGTTTTCTATGCCATTAATATTACCTCGTACTTAGTTTCCAGATGCATGAAAATAACAGTGATCACAAGCTGCTTCTGTGCATGTGTGTCCCCTACTTCATCCTGCAATATACTGAACGCCTATTTTGGCAACTTTCACACAAATAAGAATTTGTGAATAAAAACTTTGCACGTTTTGACTGAAACAAGTATAGTCATTTATTAACTTGTCTACAGTGTGTAGGAACCACTTGTCTACTCAAGATCAATGGCAGACTGTGCGCTATATAAACTTCCTGCGCTCTGACTCAAAGGAAGAAGTACCTTCCATACACACATTGGGGAAAATGTACAAGCCCCTTTCGCCACCACAACGTCACTTTTACCGACGTTGTGGTGCCAATAAGGCTAAAGTGGCTTAACGCTGCCTTGTGAATAGGCCCCCTTTCACAATATGCTTAGCGTGAAAGGGGTGGACAGTGAGTGTTGCGTTGGGCGTTCCTCCGCAACACCCATTCATTTTGACACTGCCCCCTATGTACAAGGGTGGCGTACTTAGGAGGCAGCACCAAAATTAAGACTAGGTAAATCCTGGTTTTAGGTTGGCAACACGAGGAGAAATGCATTATTTCTCCTCGTTTTTGCTTTTTCCATGTGTGCTGCCTTGTGCAGCACACATAGAAAAAGCAAAATGCCATGATTTGTTTATGTACAGGAAGGTGTTCCTTCCTGTACATAAACATTTTTTTTTTTTTAAATGCCATTTTGTAACTTTCATGTGTGCTGCATGAAGCAGCACACATGAAAGTAACAGAATGGCATTTTAGGATTGTTTATGTGCAGGAAGGGACACCTTCCTACACATAAACAATCCTCCCCTGCACGCAGACACCCTTGGACTATGATGCAAGGGTGCCTGCGTTGGCGCTTAGTTGCTAAACTTAGCGCCATTGCAGGGGGAAACACAAGGCTGCACCATATTCTAGTAAATATGGTGCAGCCCTGCGTTTCAGAAGTGGCGGAGCGCGGCGTTAAGCCAAGGAGGCTAACACCGCGCTCCGCCACTTTCTTGTACATATCCCCCATTCTGTTTATATCGAAGAACCAATAAATGGAGATGATTTTTACTTTCGTTTTATAATATTTAAACTTAACAATACTTCTCCCCAGGGAGTGAAGGGAGGGGATATTAGGAATCTGACGAGGAAGATTATGACTCGGAGTAATAAAGGTGACAGGTACATAATTTGAGCATTACCTTCCTCGTCTGTCTTCCTCATCTCAGTCCATACAAAAAGACAGTATACTAAAGCTTAGTAAAATCTGCAAAATAATTACAATACCAAAGGTCTTGCAACACCTCGTGAATATTTATTAATTTAAAAGTGATACCTTAATAACTATTAATGTACTGCAGCTGTATCAAAAGAAAAGTAAATTATCTCATGCATCTGTAATCTATACTGAGAAATAAAGGCTTGCTGGAGGTTTAAGTTGCTGCTCCACAAATATCCATAAGGGAGGCTCCTTTAAATGCTGCCCAACAGGAAGTGATGCCCCTGGTGGACCAATCCTGAATCATAGAAGGTAAAGGAAGCACAGCTTTTTCTTAGTCTAATCACATTTTTATCCTCACCCATTTACTCAAGGTCGATATGAATCGATGATAACCCTTATAGGCTACATCAAAAGTGAAAATAAAGACTCTACCTCTCTAAAAAGTTATTTGTAGATAAATAGAGCTCTTTGAAGTTCTAATGAGTGCTACAAGATCTCTTGATCAGATGAAGCAGAGGGAAAAAATTGGAAAAATTCAAATCTTGTGAAATGAGAAAATTTGAAGAAACCTTGGGTGGAAAAAAGCAGGATCAGGTCTAACGACAATCTTATCTTCAAAAAACCTTATAATTGTTTAATGAGAAAAAACGGTCTTAGTTACCAAAAACCCTTCAAAGCTAAGAACTGTAAGGGAACAAATTGCTGAGGCTTAAAAGGGGGCTCCTGCACAACTTTAAGTACCAGAGATAAATCCCAGGAAGAGGTAGGAGTATCCATGACAGGTCTTCTTAAAATTCTAAGCAGATGAGCTGCTATAGTGTCAAAATCAGAAATGGAGGATCCTTTTATGTCTCGGATGGCTGCATAGTAACTGTTCAAAGTAGAAACTGCAAGTGCCTCTCATACACTTTTAACTTGCTCTGCTTTCTAGAATTTAAAATTGACTGCGCATTGTCAGAAGAACAGCTTATAGATTGTAACTTTTAACTGTGGAAATTTCAGGGGAGCTGGAGATATTAGAAAGACCACTGAGGGTTGGTTGCTATTTGCAGTAACAGTGAAAACCAAGGGCAGCCACGCCAACAAGGGGATACCAGGAAATCTTCCACATGTTCCTCCTCGATCTTACAAAGTGCTATGCTGATCAAGGCAAAGGAAGGAAAGGTAAAAAGCAGACCCAAGCGCTACTGAAAGCACATCACAATCACCCAGGGTTCTTTCTGCACATAGCAGGAGGCAGCAAAACCAGCAAAACCTGAGAAGAAGAGTATAATGAGGAGAGGCAAAAAGCCAAGGAACTACCAACCATCTCTGAATTGATTGAAATAAAAGAGGGCAAAGACTCATTGACCTGGAGGACAGGAATGCACAACTCAAACTGTCTCCAGGCCCATTCTCCTTCCCCGGAAGATAGATCACAGAAAGAGAGAGAAGATTGGTCTTTGCCCAAGTCCCAATGAGCTCTGTGAGATGGGCTAAATGAGGGAGTCTGGTGCTCCCCAGATGGTTGACATATGATGTTGTGGCCCGATTGCCCATTCGTACTTGAGCAACTTGGTTTAGCAGATATGGAGCAAAGAACAAAAGGGCTTAGTAAACTGCAGTCAGCTCTTTCCAATTGGAGGAGGAATCCTATTTGAAGCTGAACCACAGACCCCAGACACCCCACCCCAGACTGTTGGCATATGTTGTAACTGCTACAGAGAGGTAGGGATAAAGGAACTCACTTGTTCAGAATCAAAGGAATCAACCACTGCAACTTGTGGGAAACTGGTGGGGAAAATGGGAATAACTGTCTCATCTTTGTCTTTGTATCCCAGAGAGATAGGAGATGAACCACTAGATGATAAAGATGAAGGCACGTCCAAGGGACTAACAGCAAGGAAGCTGCTGTCAGGTTTTATGAGTGTGTTCCGATGAGTTCTGACGGCAGTCTGCCTCACTCCTCCCAGTGTGTCGCTGTCCATACCAACAAGAATGCACCAGGCAGGTTCAAACAATGGAGTGTTAGGGGAATGGATGAAAAGAGAGAAAGAGAGGCAAGCCACACATCTAATTCTTTTTTAATATAGCTCTCTCTGGTGTTACATCTCTGGTCAAAGTCTGTGTATTCACACAGACGCTAAAGACATAGAACAAACCCATTAATCAAAAAAGGTACATGCTTTAGTGTTAATTAAAAATATATGATGTTCCAAAAAAACATATAACCAGCTTTGGAAAAGTGGGCCATAGTGAATCTAAGCCAGGAGGAAGTGGAGCTGGTAAGCTTCAAACTCAGGCAGGAAATTGGGATGCATCTTAGCAGGGAAAGAGCATGAGATAAACACAGCCAGAGAACAAAGCCGAAACAGAGTCCAAAGAACAAAGTCAGATTAACAGTCAAAAGGTCAGAGAATTGTATGGTATATCTACTGTAAAACACACAGAGTCAAAACAGAATCTGAAGAGCAAGGTCAGAGCAAAGAGGCAAATGACCAAAGAGCAGTAAAGGGGAAAGCCACAGTAATACACTAACGTCATGTCAGAAGACAAAAAGAGCAAAATCAGTGTACACAAACAAGGAACCGAGGAACCATAAAGAGAGGAAATAGCAAAGGTGACGGACTGGAACGGTGGATGCACCAGCAACAGTGAAGAGCTAATACAACATCCAGTTACCAGGCAGCTTCCTAGTGTCTTCCTGACGTTTAAATATTGATGCTGTCTGTAGTGATAAAGAGTCCCCCCTCTTAACTCAAGCTGGCTAGCTATTCACAGTGCACCAGCCACCATAGGCCAGTATGCCTCAGTCTTAAAGGTATACGCCTCACTGGTTTTCTCACACTTCTTCCAAAATACAGACAACCTGCTTTTTCCTGATAGTACCTCCCCTCCTTAGGTTGCTGGTTTTCTAGGATTTTTTTTAGGGAAGGAGCACACTAATCTGGGGTCATGAACAAAATTTGCTGGTTCCCAAAAGCTTTCTATAGGTCCATACCCCTTCCACGCTATCAAGTACTGTAAATGACCTCTCAGCCTCCTTGAGTCCTCTATAGACACAGGCCATATGTACAAGCCCCTATCGCCACCACAACGTCACTTTTAATGACGTTGTGGTAGCGATAGGGGCTGCGTCTTATGTACAAGGCAGTGTTAAGCCTCTTAACGTGGCTTAACGCTGCCATGTACATAAGGCCCCCTTTCACACTTTGGTTAGCGTGAAAGGGGTGGGCAGTGGGTGTTGCGGTGGGCGTTCCACCGCAACACCCATTAATTTTGGCACTGCCCCCTATGTACAAGGCGTACATAGGAGGCAGTGCCAAAATTAAGACCAGGTAAATCCTGGTCTTAACTTGGCGAAACGAGAAGAAATGCATTATTTCTCCTCATTTTTGCTTTTTCCATGTGTGCTGCCTTGTGCAGCACACATGGAAAAATCTAAATGCAGCGGCGTAGCTAGGGGGGGGCGGTGGGGGCGGTCCGCCCCAGGCGGCACTATTTTGAGGGCGGCGGCCGCGCGCCACTGGCCCGTTGCGGCGGCCTTTATAATTTATTTGGGGACACTCACTGACACTACTGTCAGTCAGTGTACCCAAATAAATTATAAAGGCTGCCGCAACGGGCCAGTGCTGCGCGGCCGCAGTTTGAACTGCAAGCACGTGACCTGCTTGCAAAAAGCTCCAGCGCGACCACCTCGTGACGTCTGAGCAGCCCACTACTTCCGGTGCAGCCAGGGAGAGGGCGTGCAGGGGTTGGGATGGATTCCTGCACCCCTACCACCACTCCCCGATGACGGTGGGTGAATCAGCTATGGTGCCTGACACCCCCGGATAGGACCCGTTTTCTTGAAGTGTCCTACTGTGCCGCAGGCGGGGTGGTGGGTAGTGGTGCCGGTAATTCATTAACCCTTTCTGTTTGCGTTCTGGTGTAACAGATTGTTACGAAAAAAAAACCTGCTCTTTACAGTGGATGTCCTACCCTATGCGTGTGCTTTGCAGCGTCTAACGTCAGGATAGACAGTGCCCAATGGCTACCGCGACGTCAGCACTCGTGAGGCAGACTTAAAAGTGACGCTAGCACTACGGGTGGCTTAGGCTGGAGTTCCTCAATATAATGTTCTGGAGGCTGCGGTAAAATATTGAAATCAGTGATGATCCTCCGCGCTGCTGCGATCGGGCCCAACTCCAGGGACTGCGGCGGCCGCTGGAGCCAGGCCAGATCACACCACTGAGCTGCTCTGCTGAGCCGAGTGTGAACGCCCAGGTGGCAGGGCCGTTTGCCCCAGAAGTCAGTCGTTGCGGCCACTTGGCAGTCTGTTAAAGCGAAATGCCACGGCTCGCAAGGTGAGTCAGACTTTTAATAAAAATGTCCTTAGTGCAATTCACACTTCTAATTCTATGTGACTTCACACTGTAGTTTTTCGCGACACCACGTGCCGCCCGGCCAATTGTATCCCAGCATGAGGCTGACCCCTTAAATAATACCCCATGTTGACGCGGTGGCTGTCCTAGAGTTGCGTGTGTCATGTGCTGCCAACTGGGCCGGACCGCTTGGGTTTCATTTGGGGTAATTTTTACAGGCAGCTGGCATCTCTGCACTTCTGGCCGCCACAGCCCTAGATTACACTGCATATTTGTGGGGCAGGTGCTTTACCAGGTGCCCTCCTGGTAAATAGGGACAGCATTGATAGCGGCACCACAGGATTGGGACTGTAATACCGGCCCCTCCCCCTTGCAGGGCGAGAGCAGCGTGTTGATTTTCCCCGTACCACCGAGCATACAAGACTTCCCAATACTTGTACTCGATGGCGCCACAAGACCCAGTCGGCTGCAAGAGCAGGAAAAGCGACTTTCAGCTAAGCAGGGAAATCGGGCCCCTCTACCTGGGCAGGCTAAGCATTGATACTACTGCACTCGTATAGCGGGGGCCCGCTGTCAAAGTGGTAGGACAATTGACCGTCATGAGAAAATGTCACTCATAGTCATTGAAATGTCACTCATAATTATATTGAAATTATGAATATGTCACACAAAGCAACCTGAAACCTTGGCAGCTATGATGACACAGATACTGCATGTTAGCCAGGGATTCAGTGACACCCCTCTCCTCACTCACCCCCCTTTCCTCGAGCTTCTGTTCTTCCAGTGCCTGCCGGCCACAAGGAGCAAAGCGTATAAAATCGATGACCTCGCAGAAATTCTGTAGACTTTTAAAGCTCTTTGTGTATTTTCTGATGCGTGTTGCACAGGGCAGTTTCCATATTTTTACTTTGCATAACATTCAAATATTGTGGCATTTTCATCATCCATAGAAGAATGAGATGCGTTAGTAGAGCAGGAGGCTCTGTAGTTTGAGAAGGAGCAGTGTTTTGAAGGTGGGAATGGCATTTTACAGTTAAGATGTTGTTTAAGATTATAAAGTGTACTTTAAAGGTAGGAGAGCAGAGTGGGTCTGAAGAGGCAGTTTTTAAAACCGGAGTGTAGTGTGTGAGTTTCGGTGATATAATGTGAGGGTAGTAGAAGGAGTAACTTAAAGGTTGGATAGTTTAAATATAGGATGGGTTAATATAAGGCAGAGGTAGTAGGAGTATGGAGTAGTTTGGGTGTTGAAGGGGTAATTATGTTTGTATGCATTTACTGATCTAGCACGTTCTAAATTCAGTACACTTGTGAGCAGATTTACCAAGATTCACACTATGCAACTATGTGCAATAGTCTCCCTTGCACAACCAAAATTAGCATTGCATTGTATTTACTGCGCATTGTGCCACAATGATGGCATCAGCCACACACATGCAAATAACTCTGTTATTTGTGACAATAAATATGATTTTTCATTTATGCAAAGACAGAGAAACAATACTTTGTATGAGTTTTGTGTTTTGAGTAAACCCTCAAATACAATTCTTTCATGCAGACAGCCTCCTAAGGGTAAATTGGGCACTGTGTGTAATTTTAGCAAATATCACACTTAATATGCTTTGAAATATTTTGGAATTTCCCATTGTCTGTTGTTTGTACTGGGCAACGCTAGTTTGTATGGCTTTAGTTTAGTGGATATGGCTTTGCTTGGAGTTCTAGGCCTGTTGGTGTGGTTCCTACCCCATTACACCCACTTTGCAAAAATTCTAAGGGGTTTTGTGCTACGCGACTAGAATTAGATTACTCAACATTATGTTGTTACATATATATTATAATTTATGGAATAATAAAATTAAGATGAGAGAGGGTGAATTTCAATATCAGTAAATAAGACCAGTTCTAGAAATCCTTGGTATAGTGAAAGGCAAGGGGCATGGGGTATTGAGGCTGACATTGTGACATCGAAGATTTGCTCAGGTAAAATGGGTCATGCTGAGTGCGCAGGGTAAGTTGATACTGGGAGACTGAGTATAGGAGTAGTAGGTAGGAGGTGGGGACAGTTTGACGGTTGGAAGTATTTAGAGGTCAGGAGGGATGTGACAAAATATAGGGTAGCTTCGGTGCTGGGGAGGAAGTTGGAAGGGAATAGTTTACAACTGGAGGTAGTTTCAGCATTGGAGGGGTAGTTTGAAGGTGGAGTTCGCATGAAGGTAGGGGTAGTTTGTTTGAAGGGGTGACTTTGTTCTAGAAGGTAGTAAGTGGAGATACTCTGACTGTAGGCAGAGTTCTTTGACAATAGGAAGTAGTTTGAGTAGAGGGGTAGTCTAAAAGTATGGGGTAGCGAGAAGATGGGGTGGTTTTAGTGTTGGAGAGGTTGTTTTGGTGCAGTTTGGGTGAAGGAGGTTAGGTTGAAAGGGGAGGGATCATTTGAGCATAGAAGTGCTAGACTGAAGGTTGAAGGGGACAGTGTGAGGGAAGATTGGGATATCTGATGGTTGGGATAGTTTAAGGGGCAGTATCGGGTAAAAGTGCATTAGCCCTGGCTGTGTATTAGTGCCATTTAAAATTAGTTTTAGCCACACTGCAAAGCATCTGCACTGCTGTACAGCATGGCTACAAAGCATTGCCAAAGCAATAGCTCTCATAAGCAAGACCTTTTGGCTTTGCCAGTGCTTGTTTTTTATTACAGCGTCAGCTCAGCAAAGTAAGTCTGTGCTGAAGTGGACATTTACAGCTGAAGAGTGAATGTGGCAAGCAACACCTGTGTGTTCTTAGTAACACACACAAAAAGAGCGCGGGGCGATATGAAGGTGCAGAGACCTTGGCATTACTCACGTGCTAACGAGAGATGTTTGTGAGGACAGGCACATACCGTGATATCAGGACTCACATTCAATTACTTTGCTTTCTAAACTTTCAGGAATATTGAAACGAGGCACCTTGGGTGCAATTCATTTTAATATTACATTGGGAAACTGTTATTAGTATACATTGCCACGGTTCCTTCTGCAGATTCCGTGGGTTGTCCCCTCCTAGTATACTCTTTTCCCCCACAAAAATATGAAAATATTTCTATAGATTTTCACATATTTTTTGCGGGCATGGGGCTGTCTCTAGTGACCGGTGCAGGGTCAAGGCTGTCTCTACGATGGGCCACGGGTCAGATCCCCCTTCTGGCATGGGTAGGTAAAAACTGCATTTTTTACATTCTACTGCATTCTCTGGCCTGACACTCCAGCTTATTGAAATGCTTTCGGAGCACTGACAGCCTTTAAAAACTCACATTACTATACTGTAGTGACCGTAGGCGACACTGAGTTGGTGATGAATGCTCTCTGTTTGGCGGGAGGGAGGAGTAGAATGGTTACACTGCTCTCTCCTGGGATGGGGGCGGGGTCAGGGTATGTAGTTCTTCTGCGGCTGGGGCAGTGGATGGCTCCACTGCTCTCTCCTGGGAGGGGCACGTGGGATGTCTTCTACTGAGCTCTCATGGGGGGCTTGGGTGGAGTGAGAAGGCTTCCACTGCAGGGCTGGTACTGCCCCAACTGCAGAACTCAAGTTAGTCTAGTGATCAGGTGCATTGGACTCACCTGTAGTATCCTGAAGGTGCTGCCAAGGGAATCGTGGTCAAACCCAGTGTGGTGGACCGGTCTGCAGACATTGCTGAGGTCATGGACGGGGCAGATAGGGGACATGGGACAAGGGTCCTGCACAAGCTGTGATGTTATGAGTGAGATGTCACAAACAGGGTAGGTAGAACTGATGTAAGTTTTGGGTTTCCTTCTGCTTTTCCTTCAGCGGCGTAGCTAGGTGGGGGCGGTCCGCCCCAGGCGGCACTATTTTGGGGACGGGGGCTGTCTAGCCCTGGACCGTGTCATGTATGTGCATGTAACTTGCATGATCGAGGTAACTATTAGCGGCGATACTACGTGTCTCTCGGACCTCTTTCAGGTGCTCGCCGTCCTTTTTCCCCAGCACCCCCCCAGGGGGGCGGCAATCTGAAGGATAGCCCCGGGCGCCACAAGCTCTAGCTATGCCTCTGTCAAAATGCCATGGTTTGTTTATGTACAGGAAGCTATCCCTTCCTGTACATTAACAAACCTTTAAAAAAATGCCACTTTGTCACTTTCATGTGTGCTGCATGAAGCAGCACACATGAAAGTGACAGAATGGCATCTTAGGATTGTTTATGTGCAGGAAGGGACACCGTCCTACACATAAACAATCCTCCCCTGCACGCAGACACCCTTGCACCATGGTGCAAGGGTGCCTGCGTTGGCACTAAGTTGCTAAACCTAGCGCCATCGCAAGGGGAAACGCAAGGCTGCACCACATTCTTGTAAATATGGTGCAGCCTTGCGTTTCAGAAGTGGCGGAGCACGGCGTTAAGCCAAGGAGGCTAACACTGCGCTCCGCCACTTCCCTGTACATATCCCCCCACAGTGTTTAACTTTTAAAAGAATAAGTGCTGAGCCCAAAGTTGTGCTCACAAACCTGATGCCGGTGCTATTGAAGGCCAGGGAGCCATATACCAAGGCTGGGTACTCTTGATTCCACCAGATACCTCTTTCAATCTCCACCAGACATGCCCTGTTTCTTTATCTCACTCACACAAGTTCTTTTAATCTGTTCTGTCTTTTGTTGTCGTTGTTTTTGTCTTTCTCTTCCTCTTTCTTCCCCATTTTTGTGTTTTTCTCTATTTTGCTCTGAATCAAAGTCTGTGGAGGAAAAAAGAAGTGCTGGTCCCTAAAAAGAAATGCTGGTGGGCACCGAGTCTACCTCAAACTTGTGGGATACATTTCTTAATAATAGGAGGAAGAGGTGCTGCTGGTTTGGATACTGTAGGTTTCACCCTGGATACATAAAACACTGAGTAAACACTCCACCCTCTTCGTAGTGCAAAGGCTACAGTTCAAGGACCTATCAGTCAGGTTATTGGGAATGGGTCTACAAATAGAGGTATGACTCTAAATTGAAAATCTGGCAAAGATGACAAATAAGCAGATAAATAAACCACATTCCCCACTTTGTATTCTGGTACTCTTTATTCTCTATGACCTGCAAAGCGTTTGTAATCTGCCTTAGGGCCTGATTTAGATGTTGGTGGATGGGTTACTCAGTCACAACGGTGACTGATATCCCGTTCACCGAAATATAAAGCCCTCTATATCTTATGAGATTTATATTTCGGCGGATGGGATATCCGTCACTGTTGTGACAGAGTAATCCGTTCGCAAAGATCCTAAACTGGTAAAATTCCGTTGGGTTCCTCAGGAGCAGTACCCTCAAGAAGCCCACCTTCCAGCAGCCTTGACTCAAGCTTAACTGCACTGAGTATCAAAGTGGCTAGACGGGGGGAAGGAAATTAGGGAGGGTACTGCGGGGAGGGAGACCTGGAACGAGACGTTGTCCTTGATTAGCTTTCCTTTCGTGCTTAGTAAACTCTTTGACTACATTTAACATGGGTTAAACAATGACAACATACCTGTAAAAGAAAAGCAGGGTATGCATAGAACAGTCGTTGTGTACATCTTCTCAGGCTTCACTGGCAATTTCTGTTTCTATAATTCTCAAGGATACAATGTTATGGCTAAACAACCATGTTTCAAAACAAAGCACACATTCATATAAAGAGCCACTTGGCTTTAGACACAATGTTTCTGTAATGATGTGCTTTAACCACTGTTAAATATCACAGTGGTACTTCCAACAACCTTTTGCAATACACAACACATTACATATGCTAATGAGGCAGATTAATATTCAAATGCCCAAGGGAGCGCTTCAGCGCTATGTATCAGAGTTCAAATATGCAAATGTCCAGGAAGCGCATCAGCGTGATGCACTGAGTCCAAATATGCAAATGTTCAAATTGCGCTTCAGCGCGATGTGACACAATGCCAAAGTCATCAGGTATGCAAATCCCCCAAGAGCGCTTCAGCGCGATGTGCCCAAAATGCCAGTCATCAATATGTAAATGCCCAAAGAACGCTTCAGCGCGATGTGCCAAGTTGCCAAAATCACCAAACATGTAAATGACCAAAGAGCGCTTCAGCGCGGTACAACAGTGCCAAAATCACCAAACATGTAAATGACCAAAGAGCGCTTCAGCGCGATGTACAAATTGCCAAAATTACCAAACATGTAAATGCTCAAAGAGCGCTTCAGCGCGATATGCAACTTTCTTTCAAAATGCAAAATAACAAAAACAGCAAATAACAAAAACAGCACGTAGTTCCTTTCACGATGCTGTTGGTTAAGAAAGGAACCATCCTACCTGATTGTAGCTGAGAGAGGATCTACAACCTGGGAAAAAGAAAACAGAAGTCTCCTTGCTGCAACCGGAATCTTCTTTCAGCAACCGGAGAACAGGAACAGCTGCTGCTCAAGCTCAGGGTTCTCAATAACCAGCAATGAGAACAGGGTGTGGCCCTATTTAAAGGGCTCAGGAAGAAGCTTCCAGATTCCAGCTCACAGGTAAACTACTAGAGCTGAGAAGGGACAACAGGCCTTGATAACATCATAGTCTGCAACAAGCATTGGCACAGACAAATGGCAAAGTCACAACAAGCATTGGTAAAAACAATAGAAAACAGTAAACAGGTGCCAGACAAGGTGCACCAGGAAACTGACGTGGCAGAATCATGACAGTCCACCCCATCAAAAGTGCTCACACTGCCAGTCATGTGGGAGCCTCTGGATGCTGTCTGTGAAATTTATGTATCAAACATGGTGCATGAATAGCATCACTTGGTTCCCATGAGTCTTCGTCTGGACCATAGCCTTTCCATGAAACCAAATACCACAATTTTCCTTGTATGCGTTTACTACCCTTTATACTGTGTACTTCATATTCTTCATGATCTCCAACGAGGAGAGGTGGTGGACCAGCTTGTTTGGTCTTTGCTGGTTTTAACAACGAAGTGTGAAACACAGGAAAGATTTTCATGGAGCTTGGCAATTTTAATTTAAATGCTACTGGATTTACACATTTTTCAAACTCAAACCGTTCAATAAATCGTGGATGGAATTTATATTTCTTTTTGAACTGAAAATTGCTTGTAGAGAGCCAGACGAAGTCACCAGTCTTGTACTTTGGTCCTATTTTTCTTTTTCTATCAGCAAATCTTTTATAGTTTGTTTTTGCTTTCTGTATGTTTCTTTGCAAATGTTTTATAACAGCAGTCATTCCTATTAATCTAGAGTCCACAGATGGTATATTAGTTTGAGGTTGTGCTGACAGCAATGGAGCGGAATGTGGATGACAGCCATGATTCGCGAAGAATGGTGACATGTTCGTGGAAGCATGCTTTAAATTATTGTAGGCGAATTCAGCTTCCCAGAGGAGATTCACCCATGAGCCTTGTTATTTAAATAAATAGCATCGTAGATATTGTTTTAATACCTGGTTCACTCGCTCTGTTTGGCCATCCGATTCCGTTTGGAAACTTGTGGACAAGTTTCTTTTTATCTGTAAAGTGTCGCACCAAGCTTTCCATACGTTTGACGTAAATTGTGCCCCTCGATCGGAAGTAATAGTGCGAGGCAAGCCATGTAATCTTACTATGTTTTGAACCAGTAAGGTTACTAACTGAGTTGCTGTTGGCATTTTCTCACAAGCAATAAAGTGAGACATCTTTGACAGTCTGTCGACCACCACTAAAATGGTGGTTTTCCCTTGATCCTTGGGTAAGTCCGTAATAAAGTCCATGGATATATCTTCCAAGAGCCGCGCTGGAGTAGGAAGGGGCTGCAATAATCCTTTTTTGGCGCTATGATCTCCTTTAGCTTGAGCACAAACGTCACATTAAGTTATATATTGGATATCATCTTGTCTCCAGGTAGGCCACCAGAAATGTCTTCGGACAAGCTCTTAGGTTTTTGCTATTCCTGGATGTCCAGCTAATGGTTTTGTGTGACACCATTGTAAGACTTGTTTTTGTAATGATTTTGATGGAATGTATAGGAGTGTTTTTTGAAACGGTAATCCTTGAATAATAGTTCTATCTTTGTCTTTTTGTTGCCAAATTAAGATCTGTTTTAACGGCATACCTTTTCTTATGTCTTGAAAAAATTGTTCAAACATGGTAACTCCGATAATTTGTTCTTTCGGAATTATGGATGGAGTTGTAATTGCCTTTTTGTTTTTTTCTTCTGCTGTTTCGCATCGAGATAAAGCATCTGCTTTGTTATTTATTTTGCCAGGTCTGAACGTTATTACAAAATTAAATTCTGCAAAGAATAAGGTCCAACGTAACTGTTGAGGTGTCAAAGCTCGAGCACATCGTAAAAATTGGAGGTTACGATGGTCCGTGTAGACAGTCACCGTATGTTTTGCACCTAGAAGATAATGGCGCCATTCTTTAAAGGCGAGACGAATAGCTAACAGTTCATTTTCTGCCACTGTATAGTTCATCTCAGCCGGTAAAAATCTTTTGGATAGGAATGCAATGGGATGTAATTGGTTAGTTCGTTCATCCTTTTGAGATAGAATTGCCCCAATTGCAGTATCTGAAGAATCCGCATCAATTATGAAAGGCTGATCAATGTCTGGATGATTTAAAACAGGGGCTGCTGTAAGTGCAGTTTTAAGGGTTTGAAAGGCAGATTTGGTTTCTGGCGTCCATTGGAACGGAACATGTTTCCTTAGCAATTTCGTTAAAGGACTTGCTTTGCTGGAAAACTGCTTGATGAAGAGACGATAAAAATTTGCGAATCCTAGAAATCGCTGGATATCTTTCACTGAGGTTGGTTCTGGCCAGTCTAATATTGCCTGAACTTTTCCGGGTGCCATTGTGATTCCTTGAGGTGACAATATGAAACCTAAGAATTCCACCTTGTAAGTGTGGAATTCACACTTAGATAGTTTACAGAACAGGCCATGTTGGTGCAGGGTGTTTAATACCAGTTTTACATGTTTCTCATGTTCCGAGACAGACTGTGAATAGATCAACAAATCATCGATGTAAGCGATGACGAACCTGTCAAGAAAATCTCGTAAGACATCATTTATGAAAAATTGAAATGCCGCAGTGGTGTTGCATAAGCCAAATGGCATTACGCAGTATTCGAACAAGCCAAAACGAGTTTGAAAAGCGGTCTTCCACTCGTCTCCGGCTCGGACACGTACGAGATGGTATGCCCCTCTCAGATCCAACTTGGTGTAAATAGTTGCTGATCTTACCTGGTCCAAGAGAACGGGGATATGTGGCAAAGGATATCGTTTTTTAATCGTGATGTTGTTTAAAGCGCGATAGTCTATGCACGTGCGTTATACCCCATTACTTTTGGGCACAAAAAACAGAGGGGACGCGGCTGGAGACTTGGAAGGGCGAATTAAATCATTCTTCAAAAATTTGTCTAGGTAGTCTCTAAGATGTTGGTTCTCTTGTTCAGTAAGTGCATA
Organism: Calotriton arnoldi; assembly: GCA_963921515.1. NCBI lineage: Eukaryota > Metazoa > Chordata > Amphibia > Caudata > Salamandridae > Calotriton > Calotriton arnoldi. Next base: position 1,517,463 of record CAWUFW010003708.1, read on the forward strand.
GATCCTGCTACAGGGAATCTTGGTACCAGGTACAAGGTCTATTTCACAGTTGTATGTTCTGTGAGGGGGAAGGATCTCAGCACTTTTCTCACAGACTACATCTCAGAACTCTTCATACACTGCAGGTAATTCTATGTCCTGCTCCGCATCTGTAGCGATATAATGAGCAGTAGACTTGGTATGATCTTGAACTAAGAGTTTGGACATATTTTCTTGTGGGTGTAAACATTCCTGTTGACACAACTCTGACTGAAAAGTAACACTTCTCTTAGACCAGTCTATTGTGGGATTGTGGTCGGTCAACCAAGGCATCCCGAGGATGACACCAAATTGGGGAGCATCAATGATATCAAAGGATATTTCCTCCACGTGCGTTTGATCCTGAGTAAAACATGTCATGGTTATTTTAATAGTAGAATGAGTAATCAGTCCAGATGTTAATTGTTTGCCATCTACCGCATGAACCATTTCTGGTTTTGTTTTTACCAAGGTAGGTATTTCCAATTTTGTTGCGAAAGCGGCATCGATAAAGTTGCCGGTGGTTCCAGAATCCACCATGACCACCACAGTTTTAGGCTCTTGCTGAGAAATGGTGAATTGTACGTTTAATACTAGATGGGGAACGGAGATTTGCAATGTGTTGGCAACAGATTTATCAGGAGGCAAAGATTTAGTACTCGAGGAAGTCTCCTGGCTGTTCCTTGAGTATTCTAGTTTCCCACTTTGGTCGCAGTTGTATTTGGCTTTGCTAAGCAGTCTTTGACAAAATGTCCTTTTTTGCCGCAATATAGACATAGACCTTTTTTCCGACGAGACTCCTTTTCTTCAGAGGGTAAGGGTTTTCTTATACCTCCGATCTCCATTGGTTCACTAGTATTCTGTGATACAAAGTGTGGTTTTTCTTTAGGTCAAATGGAAGGTCTGAACTCCAACCGTTTCTTGTCTCCTTTACGATCCGAAACTCTGTGGTCTAACCGAAGACTTAAAGCTATTAGGTCTTCACATGTTCTCGGTTGAGGGTCTATATGAGCTATCAAATCTTTTAATTCGTCTCTTAGGCCTTGATAATATAAGGCCGCCCTTTTGTCCTCTGGCCAATTTGTTTCTGCTATTAAGCGATTGAATTGGGTTAGATAATGGACCAGGTCTTTATTTCCCTGTTTGAGTTCTAATAACTCTCGATCAGCTGATCCTGTTATTGTTCTTCGGTCGAAGACCTTTTCAAATTCCGTTTTGAAGCGAGACCAACTATAAAGCAATGGGTCATCCGATTGCACCAGAGGGACTGCCCACATGGCAGCGTCTCCACTCAAATAAGAGATCAAGTAGGCGATTCGCGATTGAGCATCGGGGAAGGATGTGGGTTTAACCATAAAGTGTAACTGCACCGGAGTTAAAAAGGTTTGAAATTTGTGGGGTTCACCTGCAAACCTTTCCGGAGGTGCCAAAGGAACAGTGATTGGAACCGTTACCGATACTGTAGATGGATTTGAGCTACTGGCAGCAGCTACCTCAGGAGGGCGAGACGACGCTAGTTGTGTCTGTAATTGAGTGACCCTATTAGCTAACACCGCAGTTTCCTGCCTAGCAGCTGACAGTTCTTTCTGCATGTTTCCCAACATAGAACACAAATCTTCCAAGGTGGCCATCCCGAAGATTCTGCTCAGGAGGAACCAATTTCGTGGGCTGGTTATTCTGTCAGAACTGGTAAAATTCCGTTGGGTTCCTCAGGAGCAGTACCCTCAAGAAGCCCACCTTCCAGCAGCCTTGACTCAAGCTTAACTGCACTGAGTATCAAAGTGGCTAGACGGGAGGAAGGGAATTAGGGAGGGTACTGCGGGGAGGGAGACCTGGAATGAGACGTTGTCCTTGATTAGCTTTCCTTTCGTGCTTAGTAAACTTTTTGACTATATTTAACATGGGTTAATCAATGACAACATACCTGTCAAAGAAAAGCAGGTTAGGCATAGAACAGTCGTTGTGTACGTCTTCCCAGGCTTCACTGGCAATTTCTGTTTCTATAATTCTCAAGGATACAATGTTATGGCTAAACAACCATGTTTCAAAACAAAGCACACATTCATATAAAGAGCCACTTGGCATTAGACACAATGTTTCTGTAAGGATGTGCTTTAACCACTGTTAAATATCACAGTGGTACTTCCAACCACCTTTTTGCAATACACAACACATTACATATGCTAATGAGGCAGATTAATATTCAAATGCCCAAGGGAGTGCTTCAGCGCTATGTATCAGAGTTCAAATATGCAAATGTCCAGGAAGCGCATCAGCGCGATGCACTGAGTCCAAATATGCAAATGTTCAAAGAGTGCTTCAGCGCGATGTGACACAATGCCAAAGTCATCAGGTATGCAAATGCCCCCAAGAGCGCTTCAGAGCGATGTGCCCAAAATGCCAGTCATCAATATGTAAATGCCCAAAGAGCGCTTCAGCGCGATGTGCCAAGTTGCCAAAATCACCAAACATGAAAATGGCCAACGACCACTTCAGCCCAATATACAAAAATGCCAAAATCACCAAACATGTAAATGACCAAAGAGCGCTTCAGCGCGATGTACAACAGTGCCAAAATCACCAAACATGTAAATGACCAAAGAGCGCTTCAGCGCGATGTACAAAGTGCCAAAATTACCAAACATGTAAATGCTCAAAGAGCGCTTCAGCGCGATATGCAACTTTCTTTCAAAATGCAAAATAACAAAAACAGCAAATAACAAAAACAGCACGTAGTTCCTTTCACGATGCTGTTGGTTAAGAAAGGAACGATCCTACCTGATTGTAGCTGAGAGAGGATCTACAACCTGGGAAAAGAAAACAGAAGTCTCCTTTCTGCAACCAGAATCTTCTTTCAGCAACCGGAAAACAGGAACAGCTGCTGCTCAAGCTCAGGGTTCTCAATAACCAGCAATGAGAACAGGGTGTGGCCCTATTTAAAGGGCTCAGGAAGAAGCTTCCAGATTCCAGCTCACAGGTAAACTACTGGAGCTGAGAAGGGACAATAGGCATTGATAACATCATAGTCTGCAACAAGCATTGGCACAGACAAATGGCAAAGTCACACAAGCATTGGTAAAAACAATAGAAAACAGTAAACAGGTGCCAGACAAGGTGCACCAGGAAACTGACGTGGCAGAATCATGACATATGGCCCTGAGTCTGCTCTCTCTGGTGTTCCATCTCTGTAGGAGAGTGTTAGCAAAACCATAACAGAGGGAACAGCGGCTTGAAGAAATATATCTTGAAAAAGATGTCCTTGAAAATCAAAAGAATAATAGAATTGTGCATACGAATGAGTAGAGTGTAATGAGTTGTGTATGCTAGTTCAGCCAAGGGCAGCAAGTAACCCCTGCTTTTGTTGGTTTATAGCATAGCAGCGGAGGTATCATTTTAAAGAATGATTGATTCTCTCCATCTGCCCATCTATCTGGGGATAATGGCTGGATAACTTAAATTTAACTAGGCCCAAACGGCAGATTAGAGTGTGCCAACATTTAGAATTGAATAGAGAACCTTTATCAGTCACTATTTCAGATGGCAGTCCATGCAATCTCACAATCTCCTACAGGAAAACCATGGCTAATGCGGAGCTATGGGTAACTTGTGGAGAGGAACAAAATGTACGGACTTGGTAAAAAAATCCATGACAACCAAAACAACATGTATTTTCGTGATGCAGTAATATCCTTTAAAAGTTTCTTCCAGGGTTGAATCGGTGTGCTTAGGGGAATCAAAGGATCAGGTTTCTTTTCATGAAATGTCTTCATTTGCATAGAACATTTCAATAGAACACTGCTGAACTTACTGTTCAACATCTTGTCTTATGAAGGCCACCCAAAATGTTTCTTTGTCAAATCTGATGTTTTTCTTTTGCCAAAGTGTCCTCTACTGGGTGAGTCACGCATGGAGCTAGATCAAAATATTATTCAGATACTCTTTGGTGGGAAGAATCAATTTTCCCGGATGGAAGAAGAGACCATCAAAAATTGTTCATTCTTGGGGATTCACAGGAATCCAGTCCTCAGTATCAAACTTTTTGATTTCCAGTTTAACTGAATCCAAAAACTTCTCCAATTTGGGTCCAAGAGCAGTTTGTACAGCCACGATACAGGTTGCATCTGTCATTGATTTTTTCTGGTTTAGTGTGTCTAGTTAAAGCATTAAGTTTGCCATGTCTTTTTCTTGGTCAATAGGTTATTTGTTATTGAAAGCGAGAGAAACAATAACATAAGGGCATGTTGAGCGTTACAACACAATGAATTGTAGAAATCCCAATTTTTTATGGGCTGACAAAGTGTCATATTTTGCTAATATTATCCAACAAGTTAAGATAACAATCTGCTTCCCTCCCCAGAGAGTGTCCCTGCTCTTGCTAATGAGGATGAATCAGACAGGTCATACACCGGTCACATAGAGGAGTGGATGAGAGAGAAAGAGAGAGTTAGAGAAAAAAGCTACAGTCCCAATTCCTCTTTGGTACAGATCTCTCTGGTGTTACTTTACTGGTTACAGTGCAGGTATGCACAGAGACTCTCAGGAGGTAGAACTACCTAATAATCAAAAATGGTACTTGCAGCACTTTAGTATTATTCATAAGCACATGATGTTCCAAACAAATATATAATAAGCAGGTATACTCACTTGCTCGGAAAGGCAGGCCATAGGAGGAAGTTAAGCTATTAAACCCCAAACTCAGACAAGGAATTGGGATACGTCAGAGCAGGGAAAGGGATTGGGAAAAACACAACCAGACAGCGAAGTCAAAACAGAGTTCACAGAGCAAAGTCATCATAACAAGCAAGGGAGTTGTAATGTTAATCTACAATAAAATATCAGAGCAAGAACAGAATCTCAAGAGCAAGGTCAGAGTAATGAGGCAGAGGGTCAAAGAACCCTAAAGGAGAAAGCCACAGTAATACACCAAAGTCAAACCAGAATCCAAAGAGCAAGGTCTGGGTATACAGACAATGAAGTCAAGGAATCGAATAACTATAAAGAGATATAACAACAAAGGTGAGGGACGGGAATTGTGGATGAACTAGCAACATCGATGAGCCAATACAATATCACATTGCCAGGCAACTTCCCAGTGTCTTCCTCAAGCTTTAATACTGCTGCTGCCTGTCATGACCCACAAGTCCCACTGTTGACCAAGGCTGGACAGCTATTAACAATGCCCCGACTATCATAGGTATGCCACAGTCTTAAAGGGAGAAGCCGCCTCAGTATTCTCGTAGCCCATCCAAAATCATGGATATCCTACTAATTCTTCATAGCTGCCATGTTCTCCTAAATCATCAGCCACTGCCATTCTGAAGCAATTTAACATTGGAGAAAAGTCCCCAATTGTGACATCAACTTCTCCTGTCTTCATGGAGGCAGAAATGCTGAAAAGGGCTCTCATGAATTGAAGATTCTTAACCGTCTGAAGATTGGACTTGTGTTTGTTCAGAAGAAATCCATGACCATGAGTGTTGCTTACCAGGCACAATGCTTCTAGTACCTTAGAAAAAGCAGAAGAAGCATAGATTAACTGTTGTCAAGGTATGGAAAAACAAATACATTCCTTGGGCATGCAGGCTATCCACCAAAGGAGCCAAAGTCTTGGTTGAACATCCTTGGAGCTGATGCCAATCCGAATGGTAAGAATGGCACGACAAAAAGCTGGTAGTGAATCTGAAAGATTAAAAATATTAGAAATCCTTGAAATTCTGGATGAACTGGTACGTGAGGATAGGCATCCAAAGAGTCCCGAGATGCTATGTTTTGAAGAATCACTATCATACAACATTGAGACAGAATAAAAGAATTTGTCATCTTCAAGTCTAAAATTGGACTATGTGTTCTGGAGTTGTCTTGATGTTTATTTAGCATTCTTTCTTCTCAAATTAAAGGGCCCAAGAGCCTGAAATAACTAAATCCCAGACTTTTTTAAAGTGTTGAGTCCTTTCTCTTACGCTCATGGCACAGTCATGATTTGGGAGGTGTCAGGGGAGCTGGAGATATGGTTGGCTCTAGCATGGATTATTCATTGAAGGGATCACCTCAGCCTCGGCCCCTGCCACACAAGCCCTGACCAGAACCTCCTCATAAAGAAAACTGGTCAAAAGCGTGACAAAATCCAAAACATCTCCCCCTCAATGGTTGATGTATTGGATTTAATCATTTGTGGTTTTCTGACTTCTTAAGCAAATCCTCCAATTGGGATCCAAACAACCTGGCTCCATTAAAAGGAAGATGACTCACAATTGATTTCTGGGAGTTGTCTGTCCTCCATATGTGTCTCCCAGCTGCTATAGCTGAACCTGCAGCAGCGGTGCAGAGGGTGTCAAGCGATATATCAGACAGAAACCTGACCTGTTGCTCCAACATGGGTAGCCTGGATTTACGGTCCCCTTACCCCCTCTCCGAAGCTCTTCTGCCAGGGCTTGGTAGCTCAGCAATAGTGATTTAACTATATAGGTGGCTTAAGTTCCAGGTCTTAGGGCAAAGTTGGCAGCTGAATGAGCTCTTTTAACAATTCCTTTAACTTTTTTGGCAGTGACATCAGCTGGTGCAGAACCATATGAAATAATTGTACCACCTAAAGCAAGACCAGCCATGATAGAAGCAGTTTTAATGACTGCTGTAAATTCCTGTTGGAACACTTCTCCTGGAGAAAAACCTGGGGAAACGTGATTTCTCTGCATCCAGCAATTTCCTGGAATAGAGTCTCCTGATTACTTTGAAGATTGGCAAAGGGTCTGGTTCTTTGAGTCTCTGTTGAGAGAAACAATCATCTTCCTCAATCTGTGTAAGCACCACAGGAAAGGATAAGTTTTCAGATAAATGCTTAAGAACATTCCCTAATTCTAATCCTTGGACCATTACCTGTTGCTATGGCAAAGGGCCTTGATAATATGCAGCATCTCGCTGGACCATTGCTATATTAAATTCAGTCAACGCGGTCCTACAAAGAGAAAACCCCCAAAAAACTGTGTTACCTATGAGTATGAGTGGCACCCCTAATCATCATCATCATCATCATCAAAAAACTTTAGTTTCGATCACAGGGATCTTATAAAGTGCGAAATGCCATACAATATAAGAACGATACAAGCAATAAAAGAGATGATTTACAAGATACAATATACAGCAATGATTAAAACAATGCAGGGTTAAAAAAACATTTTCCATAAGGTGGCCCAAGATTTGATATGCAGAGATTTAAAATACTATATAATACATTTAAAACGTTTGATCCATAATGCATGGCAAAATCTGGCCAGGCCAAAAACAACCACCCTGCGAGTGTCGGTAGCTAAAATTCTCATAACCTCTAGGTAGTGTCCAGGTCCAATCAGTTTACACAATGGCACAATCCACTTGCCCCGCAGGGTTCTATATTGGGGGCAGAAAAATAGCAAGTGCCTTGTTGATTCTGGGCAAGCCTTACAAGCGGGACATTGATCATCTGTGGTGGCCTTGTTACTCCACTTTTTACAAAACAATTTGGTGGGTAGGGTTTTAAAATGAAATTGTATAAATAATGTTCGTGCCAGCGGTGGTACAATTTCATCAATTGTTTCCTCATAAAATGGAGCGAATTTAAAACTGATAAAATCCTGGGTCAGTGTGCTCACCCCGTTTGGCCATCTCCTTCACCTTAATAGAATCCCAGTATATCTCTTTGACCCTGCATTTTGGGATGAGGCACAGTCTTTCGGGAGTGTACCAATATTCCTCCATCCCAAGAGTCTTCAGTAGATTTTTCAAGGTGCTAAACCATGGGATAGAGTTAACCTGGGATCACTTCAGGAGATCTATTGTCTCTACTCTATATGGTGTGAGCTCGTTTACCGACCACAGATGGTGCCAAAACATTAACTGCTTATAACCCATCTTATGCAATAACATTTTTTGGCCCAAGTCCAGGAACTTAGGGGCCAGGGGGGTACTAGTTGGAAGGTTTAGCATTGAGCGAAGGAACCGGTTCTCTACAACAATGAGAGCGTTTATGTTTCCAGTACCTCGCAATTCGGCACCATATAGGGCTCCCCCCAATATTTTTGTGTTTTAGATTTCTAATGCTGGGGCCACTTTCCTGGACACTGTTTTTTGGGGGATTTTACTTAGGTGGGAGGTTTGATGTTCTAATGATATTTGAGCCTTTTCGATGTGGGCGCCCACTTTAACTTTGAGGTTAGGTGGATACCCAGATAATCAAAGGCAAAAACTTGCTCTAGGGGGCTATTTCCTACATACATTTGCCTACTTGGTGACTTCTAATTCCCCTTCGAGAAAATCATATATTTTGTTTTAGCCTTGTTTAGTACCAGGCCATACTCATTGCAGAAGTCCATAAAATTATTCAGCATTTGTTGCAAACCATTGGGGGATTTAGAAATTAATAGGGTGCCATCCGCAAAGAGTAAGGCTGGTGCTCTTCACTCCCCCACCTTTGGTGCGTCGCATCCATCCCTATCTAGATAATTAATCACCCATTTATAAAAAGGGAGAATAGCGTGGGTGCTAGAACACACCCTTGTCTCACTCCGCATTTGACTGGGAATTGCTCAGTGAGTTGATTATTTTCCCCTCACCTGACTTGTGCTGTATTTGAAGAGTGCAGCCAAATTAAGATTTCTAATAAGTTGTGAGGTATGCCCATCTCTGCCAGCACTCTCCACAACTTAGCTCTCGGTACCAGGTCGAATGCAGTGTGTAAGTCCACAAAAGCAACATATAGCTTTCCCCCTTTAATGCTGACCTCCCTCCAGTAGATACACAAGAATGGGAAGACCCCCTAATCGCTTTGCAGAGGTGGTGGCACGGAAAAGAGGTGGCATCAAAGAAAACCCACAAGAAGACTAAATCATCTTTTTGAGAGTAATTCAGTCTCGCACCAAAGGAATGGATCACTTTCAAAGTATCGAGGAAGGACACAGAGGAAGGCCACGGGGCAAGTCTATTCACAGTACTGTAAAGACAGGCATACATTATGAAAATAAATAATGATAATTTAAAACAAAAGTCACTTATCTTGGAAAGACAAAATCCTGCATTTCTGGAATGAAAAAGAAAAACAGGATGTATGTAAGTATGGTTCCTCCTTTATGAGTTACCAGACAGGAAGCTATTTAGTAGCCACATTGGAAAGAGCCAAGGAAAATCTTTATTAATTTCAGTAGCGGCTGACACGGTTCAAGGTGGCTTTGGGGTGGGGGGGGGGTAAAGATAGAAAAAAAAGAAAATTTACCTCCTTGCGTCTCTTTGCATACGTCCCTCTTCGTCCCTCCGTTCCTGCAGGAAGAGGAAGCAGCCAGGCTCACCTGACCAATTACAACGCTGCAATGCAGCATTGTGATTGGTCTGAGCGCCGTGGTTCGGCGCTCAGATGGGGAATGGGGGCCTGGGCATGTTCTCCATGCGGGATGAGATTGCAACCTTCATGGAGAACATGCAAAGTGCGCATGACTGTTTGTCCGGCATGAGAGGGCCGGTCAAACATTCATTTGCACTTTACAGAGTGCCACGACTCCTTCCTGTGCTCTGAGAGCAGAGCAGCCCCGCCCCGCAAAGACGCAGGAACAAATAAAATGATAATAACGTCCAGTTATTATCATTTTATTTTTCCTTCATTTCCACTGCTAAAAGCAGTGGGGCAACGCTTCTCCACCTCAGCGGAGGAGCCGCCACTGATTAATATAGGTAAAATATGTACCCAATAGAAAATGTAATTCATTTTGTGAGTATTGGGATGAGGAAGATTATGCTTCCCAACTTTCGTTCCAGTACCTGTGTGTTGCTGAGCTCAGGGGACATAGAGAGAGCTTAATGGGCCTCTGTCTTATTTATTTATTCATTTATTTAATTATTTTTTGGTTTTATCTAGCATAAGATTGCATTAAAAAGTGTTTCTATTTTGGAGCAAAGGAAAATCAATGGGCAGATTTACTAACATTCCACGCAACGCAGCAATCAATTCAGCTTTCTGCACTGTGTTGTGTTAAAGGGAGACATCAGAAATGTTACAGTCACAAATATATCGCACATTTCTGATGTCTCCTTGCGCTGCCGCACTGTGTTCTGCCTAGTGCCAACGTAGGCATCCTTGCACGATGGTGCAAGGTTGCCTGCCCTACCAGCACAAAAACAATCCTTAAAGGCATTTTCCTTTTTCTATGAGTAATGCGGAATGCATCACACATAGGAAAAGAAAGTAACAAAGAGAGATATAGATATTTTTCCTTGTTACGCCTGGGAGGTGTACCATTTCGACACATTCCCAGATTTATAACTCTTTGTAAATCTGGGAATGCGCCAAAATCCATGGGTGGATGCGTGGGAACGCCTACACTCCACACATGGAATGCCTCCCTGCATCAAGGTAATGCAATATGTAAACAAAACAAAGTGTCCAGGAAGACTAATACCATAGATTTGATGGGCACCCTAAACCATCAATTAGAGGGCGCCTCAGCTTTATTCAGCTCAATTTTTTGTATAAAGAAACAATTACATTCAATTATGCACGTCGTGAAATGGATAACACGTGATTAAAACAGTGACATACAATATTCATTTGAACAATTACTCAAGCACAATATATACAACACAGGAGGTTTGTGCAATAGTGACAGAAAACATACAAATAAGAAAATTCATACAAAGAAATGTGTGAATATAATACTGTTTGACCAGTCCTAATTCTGTAAATATGCACTAGGCGGACATTCTCTTTTTATAGAGGTTACTATTATACGTCCTGCCTGTGAGCCAGAGATGGGGTTACACAAGTTTGTGTAACCCCATCTCTGGCTCACAGGCAGGACGTATAATAGTAACCTCTATAAAAAGAGAATGTCCGCCTAGTGCATATTTACAGAATTTGGACTGGTCAAACAGTATTATATTCACACATTTCTTTGTATGAATGTTCTTATTTGTATGTTTTTCTGTCACTATTGCACACACCTCCTGTGACCTCCTGTGTTGTACATATTGTACTTGAGTAATTGTTCAAATGAATATTGTATGTCACTGTTTTAATCACGTGTTATCCATTTCACGACGTGCATAATTGAATGTAATTGTTTCTTTATACAAAATATCAAAAAATTGAGCTGAATAAAGCTGAGGCGACCTCTAATTGATGGTTTAGGGTGCCCATCAAATCTATGGTATTAGTCTTCCTGGACACTTTGTTTTGTTTACATATAGTATAGTGGTCCAGTCCAGGTAGTCATGGACCCAAGCCTTGCTTGTTTATACTGTCACGGTAATGCAAGGCAGCAAAATGTGCGGCCTTGCATTACCTTGGATTTACTATAACACACAGATCTACGCAAGGGGCTTTGTGTGGCTTAGTAAATCCCAGTCAGGGCCAGACTGGCTGTAGCAGGCATAGGGCATTTCCCCGGGAGGCTAGAAGGATGTGGGCCGATTTTGACATGGTGGGGTCCGTTTTTGTTAACAGGGGCCGGTTTTACAGGGTAGCTGCTATATCGGCCCCCGGTAACAAAAGCAGCAGGGGGGCTGGTCTGTCAACATTGCCAGGGCTGCTTTGGGTTCCCAGTTCGGCCCTGATCCCAGTTAAGGGTTTGCGTTGCCTTTCATCATCTTGCATGGCGCATGGGCAGAGTAAGCCCTTAGAAAATTTGGCCCTAAGTGATTTGCCTAAGATCATAAGATGTTGAGCTGAGGTCTTGACTCAAATCTGGTTCCCCAGTTCCAAAGCCAGCTGCTCTGGCCCGTAGACCACATGATCACACATCTTATGACCTCCCTTATGCCTTGCTTAGGATCACTTTTGGTTATTTTGCTTCTCGCAGGAATGAGGTGCATGCTGAACAGATTGTGGGGTTGATAGGAGTCAGCAGCCCGACCACTGCAAACAAGGTGGACCTCAACCCACCACGATCCAGCGACGGATGCAGCCCTTCTAGTATTTGCAGGGAACTTGTTTCAGATCATACTATTCTAGCTACTCAAAGAAGCGGTTCCTAAAAACTACTATAAATACTGTACTCAGGGACTTTGAGATTCACCATCCTTAACACATTCTGAAGGGAGTCTAGTTAAATTTTATCTAACAGGAACACAATCAATGCATTACATTTGAGAATGCTTTCACACGTTTACGCCAAGAATAACCCTACACAAACCCACACAAACTCCACAGTAATTAATAAAATAATCTTTACTATGGGGGTAATTGTAATGTAATGTAATGTAGTGTAAATGGGCACTTGTATAGCGCTGCTATCACTCCAAGGAGCATCTTGGCGCTGGGGCGGAAATACCAGAGGTGGAAGAAACTGGTTTACTACTCATGCCAGAGGGGAGATAGGTGTTTAAATCAGAGTTTTGCATAATGTATCTGATGCACTGTAGATCCAAGTTTTAAGTGCCTTCCTAAAGACAGACTCGGAGACCATCTGACGTAGCTGAGATGGAAGTTGATTCCAAGCCTTTGAGCCTAGGACTACAAGGGATTTTCCTCCCTTTGTCACCAATCTAAAAGATGGAATAGTCAGTAGATTTGCACTAGATGATCTTAAACTACGGGAGGGAGCGTAGCGTTTGAAACTGGATTGAAGATATTGTGGGCCACGTGAATGAAAGGCCCTAAATGTAATAATAAGAACCTTAAACAGAATTCGTTTGTGGACTGGTAACCAATGTAAGATGTCTAAAGCAGCGGAGGCAGATGATTTCCTAGGCCACTTCAATACCAGCCGGGCAGCCGCGTGCTGGACCATCTGAAGCTTATGCAAGACTGATTTATTAGTTCCTCCATAAAGACTATTACAGTAGTCCAGTCTTGATGTAATGAGTGCCACAGCCACGGTTTGCCTGGCTGAGAAGGGAAGCAAGTCAAAGAATTTCCTTAGACTTTTTATCAGATGAAAACATGTGCCCGCAACTGCCAGAGACTGTTGTTTGAAAGATAGTGTGGTGTCAAATTTTATTCCTAGATTTCTGGCTGCATTTATTGTATTAGGAGGGGTGTGGCATCCTCAGGCCACCAGAGTTTAGGCACAAAGGAATTTTGTTTGCCAAATGGCAGGATCTCTGTTTTTTCCGAGTTACACCTTAAATGGTTGTTACTCATCCACTTAAAGGTTGCTGAGAGACAATTCCTAAGATTTTCTTCCGCCTTAGTAGTGTCATTATCCAGGACCAGGATAAGCTGAGTATCGTCCGCATATGAGATGGTATTAATCTTGAAGGACGATATTAATTTCATCAGGGGGACATATAAACATTGAAAAGGGTTGGACTCAGACTCGATCCTTGGGGAACACCTGATACAAGAGTTTTTTCTTCTGAGTTATATTGTCCTAACGTGATAACTTGGCGCCGATCTTGAAGAAAATTCTTAATCCACTCTAGGACATTCCCGGAAACTCCATATGATGCAAGACGGTCTAGCAGAATGGTATGAGAGACCGTATCGAAAGCCGCGGACAAGTCTAGCAGCACCAGGACTGCTTTCTTTCCCTGATCCAGGGCCGCTCGTAAAGTTTCTGCAGTGTACAAAAGGGCAGATTCAGTCGAGTGTTGGGCTCTAAAACCTGACTGGTTAGCATGCCATACATTTGTTTCCTCTAAAAACGTGGTAAGTTGTTTATTGACAAATTTTTCAGTTAACTTACACAAGGTAGGTAGAAGTGAGATGGGTCGTAAGTTGGAGAGTGTCGTAGGATCAGCCAGTTGCTTTTTCTGGAGGGGTTTTACCGCTGCAAGTTTCCATTCTGTTGGAATCTTAGCTGTGAGAAGTGACGAGTTTATAATATTATTAATAATAGGGTTTACAACATCAATGAGGGCATGTAACAGAGTGGGGGGCAAGGGTCGAAAGGGGAACCTGATTTGGTAGATAAGATGGCCAGCCGTGATTCTTCCATCGTAATAGGTTGAAAGGTTTTCATGCAGGCGATATCTGTATCTACAGAGGCTCTCTTATTTATGATGACTGGCATAGGGGAAGGGAAGTCTTTTATCAGTGTCAGAACTTTTCCTTCAAAATAATCTGCTATGTTATTGCAGAGGTTCTGTGATGGAGGGATCTCTTGAAGTAGACTATACAGATTTGTGAACAGATTAACTATTTTGAAGATCTCCTTCTGTTTATTTTTGGAATTTTTGACAGCCTCAGTATAGAAGATTTTTTTTGAAACTTTGATCAAGGCATGATATTTTCTGCGTGCAATTTTATAAGTATTGAGATCAGTCCTATCATAATGCCGGCGCCATCTACGTTCTAGTACTCTGACTTGGGCTTGCAGTTCTTTCAGGGATAACGAAAACCATGGTGCAGAAAACTTCTTTTGATGGCCTATGTGGTGTAATAGTAGGCGTCAGCTGATCTTTTAGTTCGAGCATCCAGTTCCCATAGAGCTGGGTGTCGATTATAGGATCACCAACCAAGTTGGGTCTACTCATGATGGCTTTAGGGACAAGGTCTGGACGCCCCATAAGTGCCTTCCAGCTAACTTTGTCCTGTTGTTGAATATTCGTATTATTCTTGACTGAGGCCTTATCCTTTATCAAAAGTTCAAAGGGGATTAATTTATGATCGGACCAGGTTTGCGTAACAGGGGGCTTCACTTCAAGGGTATTTAAATTGGAGCAGATGCAGTCCAGAATATGGCCTGCTTTGTGTGTGGCAGACAACGAGAGTAGTTGCAGGCCAAAGACCTCCATTACCTCCTTAAAACGAATTACACCAGGGTCCTTAGGGGAGTCAAGATGTAAATTAATATCACCTAGTAAAGTGAAATTAGAGAACCTAAGAGCAAGGGTACTAATCACATCACCAATGCTTTCTAGAAACTCACTGTGCTGTCCGGGAGGGCGGTAAACTAAAGCCCCTGCAAAGGAGAAGGAGTCATGTAGTTGGATACAAAAACTAATGTTCTCTGCTCCTTTCAGGTCAGGTAGCTCCTCTATTGTGCACCTAAGTGTGTCGCGATAGATAATTGCGAGACCACCCCCACGTTGCTCTGGTCTATCTACCCTTTGTATAAGATAGCCCGGGGAAGTGTATTCACAATGTCTGGGCTGCACCATGCTTTCAGCCAGGTCTCGGTTACAAAGAGGCAGTCCAGTTTATCGTCCACTATAAGATCAAAAATATGAAGTGCATGCTTGCACATTGATCTTGCATTTATAAGGCCACCACGTAGGGTTCTACGTGTATCCTTCTCCAAGGGTATAGGTGATTGAATGCAGTTAAAGACCTGTTTACAGTTATTACAACTAACAGGTCCCTCCCAGCTTGCCGCATTCAGAGACTGATGACATTTAATATTGACATTGTCTAAAGATAAAATAAGGTCCCTTGAAAGAGGTTGATTTGGACATATTAGAGCAGCATGACTGGCCCTAGGCCCGGTCTCGGCGCGGACGGGCGCAGACGGGCTTCCCTCTGGCGCGCCTCCGGCGCGCCCGCTGAGCGCGTCCGCTGCGCGTTGGCGCCATCAGTGTTTAAATAGGTGAGAGCGACTGATCCTAGTCAGAAGACTAGACCGTCACCTATTCCAAGATGGCCCCCTCAAGTGTGCCACCGGAAGTGAGGATAATTAATGTAATGGGTCGCGTCTTGAGAAACCTCCCTCCACACAAACAGCACCAGCTGTGATGGACCGGGGAGTAGAAAACGGCGCCCAGCAAGGTAGGAATCAAGATTAAAATATTGTATACATAGGACAAAATGAATTAAAAGCAAATATTGTTAAAAAGTCGTCAATCAGACACACCCAATATCGCCAGTACAGAAAAGGAGAATAGTTAAAAATAAGTCTGCTACGTGCCCCAAAGTGTAAGCTCGCAGAGAATCTCGTTCTTACAGAGCAGCTGTTCATTACAATGGTGGCGAAACCACCACCGACAGGCTGTCGGTGGTGGTCTCACCGCTATCAGGACCACCTTCACCACCTGCCACATTAGGATGGCGGGTGGTGTGATGCCGGTCGGAAACACCGACCACCACGTATCTGACAGGCTCCTTGAGCCCGCCGGTGCGGTGGAGGGCCTTGCAATCCCTGCATTGGTGGCGGTGCCTACCAGGTACAGCCGTAGGGATTACAATGCCCCTCCCCGCCAGCCTTTCCATGGCGGGTCACCCACCATGGAAAAGCTGGTGGAAAGGTACATTGGGGGCCCGTATCGGGCCCCCCGGGTCCTAGGCTGGAGGCACCGCATGGTGCCTGCCACATAGTGCAGGGATATGTGTGGTGACCCCTTTTTGTCTTGTCGCATGTGCTGCAGCCAGCAGCACATGCCGCAATACATAAAATAGGCAATGCGACCGCCTCTGTGGCGGTCTCATCGTAATTCCTACTGTGGGACTGCCACCTTGTAGGCGGGCGGTCCCAAATAGGAAACAATGGCGGACGGACTGAAGTTCATCCACCATAGTAATCAGGCCCTATGTTATTTGCAGCTCGCAAGTATTACATCTTGATTTATGTTATGTGTCGTGTTATGTTATATGTTATGTTGTATGTTACTTCAGATGTTGTTTTGTTACATGTTATATTATCTGTTATGTTTTGTTTCATATTATATGCTATTTGTTATGTTAAATGTTATGGTATATGCTACCATATAAGTTATGTGATCTGTTACATGTTATGCTATATGTTATGATATATATTACATGTGATGTTATCACATTCATTGTAATGCCAAAAGTGTGAAAGCCAGACCTGGGAAAGCAGCTGGTACCTTCTGGTAAGGGCCTTCAACAACAGATCCGCACTGCCTTTCTAGAAGACTAGAAGAAGGGTGAACGCTAACCGAGTTAGCACATTAATGTGTTAACAGCATTAGCATATTTTGAGTCAGTGAACACGTCAATGGGGTGGGGTCCAAAACCGGGAAAGTGTTAACTCCGGGATGGAGGGTTGTCCAAGACTGAGAACATTTTAATTTCTGGGTGAGCCTTCTTTATGCGGGTCCTACTACGGAATAAGTGAGGTGTAATCGAAGCAGGTCATGTGGCTAATAATTAGGTTGTGCTATTTTGTGCGATTTGTTTCCTGAAGTCAAATGGCGTTTCGCAGTGTTTTCCTGATTTTTTTTTTTAAGAAACAGGTATTGGGAAATTTCTTGGTTTGGGGCAAGAAAAACAGAAATATGAGGACTAGGGGCAGATTTACAAGCCCCTTGCGCCACTTTTGCGTCACTTTTAACATGGGAAAAGTGACGCAAAAGTGGCGCAAGGGGCTTGTAAATCTGCCCCCTAGAAGTTTACACAGTTTAAGAAAAATGGCGCATTACAGAACTCTCAAGTTGTTACAGCTCATGCATGAGTGACATATCTAATCTTGCTTCTAGTCTTTGCATTCTGGTGTTTGTAGTTTTATTTTATCCTATTCACTTCCGGATTTTCTTATATTACAACACTAGCAAAAACACAGGTTCAACTCCAGACACCCAGCAGTAAAGAACCCGAGATCCTTGATTCACATTCTGCACAATGGGTGCTCTTCCATTACTTCTACAACTTTAGTAGAGCAAAATGCGCCATGAACTCACTCCCACTTGTGCACTCACTCACACCATCAGTTTCGTGAATTTGAGTTAAATATTCACAAAAATGAACTATTCTTGATTTTTCCAAGCAAAAGACCCTCTTACCACCTCAGCCTAAAATGAACTGCATGAAAATTATTTTGGGGGCTTTTGCCTTTCATATCTAACTGCTGGTGAGACAGGGGCTGGATTGCCTTCTCTGTCCCACTGGAATAAGCAGCAGCAGAACTGTGGGTATATTGTTTTTAATTTTATTGTTCCATACTGAGGGCTTATGTTGCCCTTGCATCACACAAGGCACCATAAGGCAGCTGAAGCTCTTAAGTGGGATTTACAAAGTCACGAAAATCCACCTTGCATGGAACTGCATGGTTCAGTAAATCCAGAGGAAAGCAAGGCAGGGCATATTGCTCCTTGCTCCACCCTGTGTTAAAGTGGCATTTCCATGGAGGGGGTATGGGCATTCTCATGAATCCACCCATGGATTTTGACACAATCCCACATTTAATAAGGTCAGTAAACTTGGGATTGCAGCAAAAGGGTGCGCCCCCCCCAGACCCAGGCGCAACGAGGGGAAATATCTGTATTTCTTATTTCTCCTTGTTGCTACCTCTTTGTATGCGTGCTGCATTCTGCAACATACATACAAGTATGAACGTGCCTTTAAGGACTGTTTTTGTGAAGAAAGATGTCCCTTTCTTTACAAAAACAATCCTACTCATAACATAGGCACCTTTGCACTATGGCACAAGGGTGCCTGCCTTGGCACTGGGCAGCACACAGTGCACCAGTGCAGGGAGAGAGCAGAAATGCATCATATCTTAGTAAAAATTAGACATTTCTGCTCTCTCCCTAGTCACGTAACGCAGTGCAGCATGTTCCCATGCTGCTTTCCGTGCACTTTAATGTGTACTTCTGGGGCAGCTAATCTCCACCCATGGCTTTTGGTATGCATCTTCAGTTTGCCTAGTCCCCCAGGTCAGCCTTTAGCATGTGTGAGCTGGCTCCACGCCCAGGTTGCCACCATCAGAGGTGCACTGGAGTCCTTGCAGGAGTCTTTAGATGTCTTAGGTCCAAAGAAATGTGTGTTTAAACACTTTTTCAAAAGGATGCTGGCACCATTGTCTACTTTTTGTTAGTTTTACTTTTCATGGCGCTCCTTAATCTTGCCCCCCCACTTTTCTCCTACTCCTTCCAAATATTTCATGCATAGACAGCTAAAGAGGACATATGGGGGGGACTCACTGAGCAAAGGCCAGCTCTGCTGGTCCTTTCTTGTCCCTGCCACCCGCGAAGAAGTGGAGTCCAGTGTCCAGGGTAGTGATCTGAGTACATAGTGGCCACAGGGTCTTACAACCCTACCTTGCATAAGCTAGGGGCTGCATGGCATTGTGCTTAAAGGCTGGCACCCAAAGTGGATGGGCTTGGCAGGACCTAACTAAAGCTATGCTTTTATGCACACCTAGGAAAAGAAACAATGACATATCAAAGAGCACCTAATGTGTGAATTTTTGTGGGAGTGCTAAGATCAGGTGGTTTCGGAAAGCCTGGGCCCACAGCACAAACCCAAAACCTATGAGCCCACACAGCTAAGGACTCACTGGTGCCTGGTAGAACTTTCTGCTTGGAGGCACCGAAGGAGGCTGCGTCAGGTGACTGAGGGTCAAAGGTTGGTGCCAGAGAGCAAAGGTACGAAGGTTGAACTCGGTTGTTATAGTACAGGTTTTGGTTTCCGCTAGGACAATATGCAGTAATATTAGACAATTTATGTAACTGTCATCTTACAACTTCCCTTCATTGTAAAACTGGAAGCATCTTGAGTCCCAGAAGTAACCAGGGCTTAATTTCTAGTTTAAAAAAAGGAATAATAAGGGGTCCAAAGTTTTTCTTTAGAGCTGTGAGGAAAGTGGTGTATTATATGGTATGGTTCTGAGACCTCACTGTGCAATACGCTCACAATAAAGATTTGGGTCGAGTCAGGCTTCTTTGTAAAACCTTCAGCTCAACCGTGAGTACCTGTAGTTTCGAGCAGCAAGGCTTAAGCAAAGGAACAAGTGTAGAACATTTAGAAGTACTAAAAAATTAAATAAGAAGGTCAAACAATGTAAAGAAATCTAACCAATTTATAAAAATAGGTCACATTTTTATGAATTGTTGGTCACTAAAATGAACAAAATCCACCAGAGGGTCTGGAGATACAGATTTTTAAGTAAACAGTAAATTACTGCAACACGCATTGGTGAGTGGAAAGTTTGAAAACATTTATAAAGTTGTGTTTGGCTATTCAGGCCCATTTTGGGTGATCTACTCCAGCAGTGAGCAGGTCAAGAGGGCCAATAAGGAGTTGTAGGACAGTTACCTAGTCACCAAAGCAGTCTCAAGTCCAGTTTGAGGTTCAGTGTGGGAACCTCCAAGACTTCAATGGAACGGTCCTGATGTAAGGGATACAGGATGCTGAAGATTCTGTAAAGATGCAGAGAATACTGTGCGGCCGACATAGGGCTTCTTGTGGCTACTCCTCAGTCCACTGGCCAGGTGGGGTGACTTTGGCCACAGGTGTCGATGGCCCTCAAAGTCTTCTTGGGTTCAGCAGAAGTCCAGTTGCCACTGGACTACTGGTCTTCTGTTACAGCGAGACCAACTGTTCCCTTTGAATGATCAAACTGCACTCCATGACTCTCCCAGGTTCAGCAGACACAGGTGCAACTTTTGAGCATTGATCTTGGTCTTCCCGGCTGCATGTCTGTTGTCAGCGGTGGTCAAGCAACTGTGGCTGCTGACTAGCTAGGATGGGTTCCTCGGCTTTTGTGGCCCTGGTGCTGTAACAGGAAGTCAAATATCAAACAACAAGGACTGACCCTTTTACCCAGAACAGAAGCGAGGTTAATTATACAGAACAAACACAACTGTCCCGTGGGTAACACTTTAAACAAGATCTGTCATACTCATGACACAAATTCCAAAATGGATATGATAGTATATTGAATGAATGAGACAGAAAGGCCCGAAATATTTTTCAGTGTGGTATATAATCTCACAGCATTCTCATACCGAAGTAGAGAAATAAATGTAGATGCACATGGTGCAAAAGGTGCTCTGTGCAAAAACAAAAATAATTTTACATATATACATGTAAACATATCCTGATGACATAGGGTATCCACATTGTATGACAGATCAATCCTGAATATATCCTTATACAAAGTAATGCCCATAGGGAAACCCCATAATAATGTCAACGTTTTGACCCACAAACAAACTTATCTGTGGGTCTCTTCAGGACAGCACCAGCCAATTAATGACCTCAGTCATAAAGCCTGACACCTAGCCTTGCAAGTGAACATGTGGAATGAATCCAACTGGTCCACCCCACTGTCCATGGATGTGCTGAACAATTCTAGTGTCACCCCAGCATTGCTGACTGTGTCCAGGAATGCGGGATGTTAAATACCCACTGGGGAATTTGTGTCATGAGTATAAGAGATCTTGTTTATAGTGTTGCCCACAAGACCATTGTGCTTGTCCTCCAACAAGAAGTCAGGAAGTCAGCCAAATGATTCTTGGAGTTCACCTCTTCTGTCTGTGACTCAGGGGTGACTTTGCCACGAGCCAGGGACCACAGGCACTGTCCACTCTTTGCTAGCCCAAGGAACAGCAAGGCAGTCCTTCTTTGGTCCTCTGTGTCATATTTATGCCCAGAAAGTTCCCTCTGGAGATGTGGTACTTACTAATCAATAGGCTACCAGGACCTTTCCAACCCAATGAAGAGTGCCTGCAATGTGTGGCACCTAGCTATCCAAGGGTGCACTATTCAGTCCACTTTCAAGATGGCTGAACTCCTCTTTCGATGTGTAAAGCTTGGTAGTCTACCCTAGAGATGTGGCTACCTAAGGGCTACACACCCATGGATAAACTGGTTTGGCAACTGGTCTCCCCTCTCTGTCCCCAAAGCCAACCCGTCCATCTGAGCAAAAGAGCAGCCCCTCTCAAGTGTGTCCACCATTTGCCCTTCAACGCTGCTTCTCCTTTGAAGCTTGCCTTTTGGACTCACACCCAATGTGACTTCCCGCCAGGGAGAAGTAACACCTCTTCCAATAGTAGCCCTCTATTGTTCCTGATCTTGGGAGTTGTTCACACTCTTCCTAGGAAGGTAGAAGGCTGTCTTGAGGCCAGAATCTGTGAATGGCCACTGGAAAACCTGGACTGCAGAGTGGCAACTTTCCAAAAGTCGCATTACTTGAAAAGTTACATTAAATTCGACTTGGGTATGAAGTCGGGTTTAATGTATCAAGTATTTTAATATCATTGACACTTTAGTAGTCTCATTCAGAAGTTAGCACAGCTGAGTTGTCAACGTGTAACCCTGTATTTGCCTTTCCACTTTAAAAATTACTATTTGGGGTTTTTGCTGTTTGGACATATCAAAGTATGTATTCTACTTCCTAATATGTAGCACCCTGCCTTAGTACTCAATGTGCTGTTGGGGTGGTCTATATATATAGGGCCCAATTCACAAAGGTAAACTATGCTTGAAGTATAGGTGTAGACCTGAAGTTTAAGTCTAGACCTCAAGTTTAAGGATCCAATTCAAAAGTTTACCTTTTGAATTTGGACCTTAGATTTCAGGTCTAAACTTAGCTTTCAAGTCTAAACTTATACTTTAGTTCTAAGGTTACCTTTGTGAATTGGACCCATATCAAAAAGTGAGGTCTGTGCTTTGCTATCAGTTTAAATGGCAAAATAGATTTAGCAGTTTAAACTGCTCTGCCATTCTGCAGGGGCAGGCTGGTAGACATGTTTTCGCATTGTCACATCCAGGGTGCCACAATGAATTCTGTAGCCCTGGTGATAAATTATAACTTACAGGCCCTCTGTATCCCTGGTACTATATGGTAGGGAATATAGCAAGTAAAGTTATACCAATTGGGTATAAGCCAATTAACCAAATACTTTTAAAAGTCAGATCACTGGCCCTTAGATCTGGTTAGCAGGCCTCAGTGCACTCCCAAATAAGCCCTTGTCCCCACAAACAAGCTCCAGTGCCCACCACCTGCACTAATTAAGTACTGAAAGTGACATCTTAGTAGCGCCCTCAGGGTTAAGCACAAGCCCATGTCATGGACCTAAAGGTATTCACAAAATTTAATCTGCAGTACTCCCATTGCTGTGCCTGTGTATGCTTAGATTACCAGAGCTGACAGCAGAGCTGTCTGAGACACGACTGTCCTTTTAACATAACCGGCTTCACATGTAACTGTCATGCTAGGTAAGCTAGATGCTAAATGCTCCCATTGGACAGGGAAAATATTCTTTGCATCCTGAAACACCAGTTCTGAAACATACCAGGCATAATATAAGCTGCTGTTACTCACAACAACAGCCAACACCGTACACCACATTCCCTACCATCTCTGCACATGACCATATTTCTCACATTTTAGTACACACCACCCTCGTACTGGGATAAGACAGTCATGCATTTGAGCTGTTCCTAATCGCAAGACACCCAACATGCAAAAGCTCAGGTCAAAGGACACCTCAGTCAATGCACCATAGCCTTACTGTGTGTGCCCTCTATTAAGGGATGGGACAGAAACTCGTGAGCCAAAGGTCTCAGTATCTGAGGTTTCAGTTTGAAAAACAGCTCCACCTCTGCGTCAGGCCTCATTCAGTGGGCAACACAGCAGGCACAGGCTACAGGACTCCAATTGTGGTAGCTGAGGTCAGTTGCCACTCGTGTCCTGGGTCCATTCTACTACTGTTCTGGAAACTGGGCCAAGTACAACTTTTCTCACGTGACTCTCATGTTAGCAAGGGTGAACATTCACAGACTTCTCTGGTAGGTAACAAGGGGGTTCACAAGCTCAGAACTCAACTATCAGTCAGGAATAGGCATAACCTTAATGTCCAGTCTAGTGCTTATATTTTAAGGAATTGAAAGTACTTTTTTATCACACAGCACTGTTAAATACTACACAATTCAATTTAGGGTACAAGTCAGTGACCCTAGTAAACACTTCCCCTGGCTGATCCACCCTGCTGAGTCCTACGCCAGGTGCCCCACTGATATTTGGTCTCATAGTAGAGATGGCAATGGCACGTAGAGATGCAGTCACTAATGTCCCCCAAAAGCCATATGCACACTCAGTCTACTTTCTTTTCATCTTCTTATCCCTGGTGGTCTAGTGCATATGCAGCAGTTCGTGGTGCTTTCTCTTGATAATATTGGCCATTTCAGAGTCCTTTCCACTGGTGAACAATGATGAGCAAGAGAATCCTTGAGGTCCCCCAGGTGAGCCACATGTGGTTGAGCCTCTGAGGGCATGGCTGCCTGGTCTAGTCTTTTCTGTGCAGAGGCCCAAATACATGAAGTGCAGAAGCAGCCCAGGAGGAGCTGACATTGTCTCACAGCCAATGCATCCCCAAGCAGGCTAATGCCATCGCACATCAGTTGCAGACCTGGCTAGGTCAAGCAGGTCGTTGTTTCCCTGGTCAGGTAATTATCATTGTGCATTAGTTGCAGCCTTGACTGGGCCTATGAGGCAGTTGCAGCCCTAATCGTACCGATGTTGCCATAAGTCAGTTGTGCTCCAGCTAGGCTGATCAGGCAGTTGAAGTCTCGACTAGGACAACCAAGTAGTTGCAGCCCTGATTGAGCCAAACACGTTAGTGCCCAGAGCAGTGTCCATTAAGAACCAGATATAAGAGACCAGGGTAGACCTGCACAGGACACATCACTCCATACTCACCATCAGCAGTACATGTCTTGCAATGTCCCGGAGCCCGGGGGCAAGTAAAGCTTCTTCTCCTGGACAGTCTCTTCAACTGCAGGATTAGGTAGTATCCTTTCCTCTTTCAGCAGGAAGACGTCTTGGGATTCAGTCAACTCACCCACCTGAAATGTCAGATACAGGTAATGTCCCTTCACCTCTGGGATACTGGCTGTCAAGAAGACACTAGTCACACAGCAGTCCACTGAGTACACTGTGGAGCACTCCCCTACTTTGTCTTGAAAGACTTGCATGGACCTGGAATAAAGTGAGTTGGATTGGCACCAACTTTTATATACATTTTCTCGACAGGCAATATGGACCCATTGTCTCAAGCTTCAGATCAGGTGTAGGGTAGTTTTCCTTCTCAAGCTTTTCTCCAGATACAGCTTTTGTGTAAAGTAATGCTGCTCACAGCAGGTAGAACTGGTACTGCCTCCAAATTGGAGCACCCATAACACAGGAAGAATGAAGTGTGAGGTTTCTGCACTTGGCTTTCATCAGCCAACGATAGCAGTAATTTGGGACAGATAAAAGTGTAAGTGTGACTTAGAAATAGCATTGCCTTACAAAACAGAAACTGCAGTCCCATATGTGATCCCTGCTATCAATCAACTGCCAGTACCCAGGAAGAGCTAATCAGCAGCTCCTTGCTAACAAAAGCCCTCATGGAATATTTTAAGGTAACCCTATCTCCATTTTCCTCAATTCAGTGGCTTGCACTCCTCGCTGCAGAATGTATGAGAAGTGTGGCCCTCCAGGTCACTCTGCAGGACCAGGACCTTGTTTACTCAGGAACCTGCCTAGGCCTCTGCACACACACTTTGGTTAGCTTGACACAGTGCCAAATTAAAAGTAAGAATAACAGATATGAATGATGTCAGGCACTAAGAGCAGGAGAACACACCCATATACCAAACAGGGGACATTCCCTTTCCAGCACAATGCACACTATTGCATGTCCCAGAGCACACCCTATCCCTAGCTAGGACCTCAAGAGAGCTATGGAAATACACCTCATCCCATAATCCAAGGCACACTATGACCATGAACTGGACCCTTCATGGATTTGTTTGTCAGTTTTCCTAGGTTCTAACGTACATCACCACAGTCCTCCAGTAGCTGGATTTATACACAGGTCTGACAATCCATCTCATTTGCAGCCTATGTTATTGCTTGCTATTGAAGTGTTCACCACCTTGGAATTGCTGAACTGAAAAGGGAATTGGCACCAGAGGTCAAAAGTTTAAATGTAATGAAACAGGAGTTACTATGTCTCCCACACCACTCAAAACGAATGGTCAACTTGTGCAACAGAGTGACAACTTTTATAAGGTGCATTTCTTGGAAAGTTACATTAAATTTAACTTGGGCATCAAGTTGGGGTAAATGTAACGATTATTTTGATTTTATTGATATTGAAGTATCAACTTAGTAGTACCATTCAGAAGTTAGAAAGAGGTAGAAGGAGGCCTGCAAGTAACACAAGCCAAGTAGTAATGCTTTATAAGGGCATTTCTGGAGACAATCATATTCTGTGGTTCACCCCGTGCCATCACAGACATTGTTTCTAGTCCTGGGCATTCACCAGTGTTCGAAATTGGGATTCTGGTTGGCTAAGTGTATATCCAAACCACGCAGAACCCACCACTCTAGTCAGGGTAAGCTAGATACAAAATGAAGTCTACCTGTGCTCACCCTCTCGTAACTTGGCACAGAGCAGGCAGGCTTATCAACAAAGGCAATGTGTAAAGTATTTGTGCAACAAACACACAGTGACACAATGAATACTCCACAAAAAGACTCCACACAGGTTTATAAAAATAGTTCTTTGTATTATAAACAACATGATACCAAAATTATAAAAATACACAGTATATTTTGCAAGATATGCCCCCTAAATGCATACAAGAAATACAGTGCTCATGGATGCATTTGCTACTATGGTAGTCCTTACGGCACTATTAATGCAATTGTGGGTTGCAGTCTTAGAGATCCATGTGGTGGATCGATATGTGTTATGTCCATTCATCACGCCCAATGCGGAGCTCGTTTTACAAGCTACACAGGTTCCCAGGACTACTGCGTACAGCCCAGGAAAAGTTGTCTATGAACGTGCAGGCAGGTACACAGACCTCACTGGTCCAAAGGCAGGATCACTGTAACTTTTCCTGGTTTGCCTCGAGGTTTGGGGCTGCGCTGGCTGTCCTTAGTCGATCGGGGCAGACTCGACTGTCCACCAGTAGTGTGGATGTGGTGATCTCTAGCCTGGTTGGACTTCTCCCTCCGGGCTGCTGAGGAGTGACGGGCATCTCCCAGGAGCGGCTGGAAGCAGCCTGTGCAGCGCAAGTCAAGAAGGGGGAGGCGTCATCCTGGCTGCCGCACTTCATTTTTCAGAGCGCTCGGACAGAGTAGCGCTAGTCAGGCATGGCAAGCACCGGTCCCTCGTGAGGCTCTTGACCCTGCGATCCAGGCAGCGCTTGGTCCTCAACGAACAGTGGATAAGCCACATGCTGATCGTGCCAACATCCTGCTGCCGGACTCGCCAGGCTGTCTCATGCCAGAGTCTCAGGGCAGGGGCAGGCATGAGGTATCTTTGATGGCCCTGAGATTCAAAGAGAACAGGGGGCAAGCCAACAAGCCCTTGGAGAACACTTTTGGTGTGGCACAAAAGAAGTTAGCAGGCAGCAGGCCATTACATCAAGGCAAGCTGCAAAGTGCTAGTCCCTCCTGCAGCCCAGCAGGCATCAAGCCAACACAGCAAAGCAGTTAGCATAATGGCATTCCTTCCTGGAAGCACAGCAGTCCTCTGGCAATGTGCATATGTAGAGCCAGCAGTGTCTGGTTACAAGTCCCAAGCAGTGTCTGATTAGATGGGGTAAGAGACCCAGTACTTATTATACTCAAAAGTGCCTTTGTGGTAGGGGGTGACTTCAAAGGAGCCCTCTGAAGTGTATAAAGATCCCTTTGTGGCCCAGCCGTGAGTCCAGACTAACAGTAGGGGATACATCAGCCCTTTGTGTGAGGGCAGGACGCAATCTATCCAAATGTAAGTGTGAGCCACCTCTCCCCCCTCCTGCCCATGCAGGTGATCAGTATGAAGATGAATGCAGATGTATTCCCTGTCACACCCAGCCCTTACTGTGTTGTGGATGTCTAGAGGAAATGCACAAAGGGCATTTGTCACCTAACCCAGACATGTATTGGAGACAGGTTGTCAGGCAAACAGAGCTTCTAAAAGTGGCCTTTCTAAAATAGTAATGTGAAATCCAACTTCACCAGTAAGGAGGATTTATCGTTACCATTCAAAACATACCAAACATGGCAAAGCTACTCCTCTATGATCTGGAATTACCACTTAAAAGTATATAAGGGAATTCCCAAAAGAAGGTCACAAAAATAGGAGGCGGAAGGCAACATGTTTGGGGTAACCCTGCAAAATGGGCCATTTCCAACAACCAGCAAATAATAATGATGGGAAGCAGGCAGGTTCGGACTAGGACAGAAAATTGGTCTGGGCCCCAAAATAAAAGTGGTCTCCATTAGTGAATCACATAGCTAAATAAGTGGCCCACGTTTGCAAATTGGGGCAGTTTTGAACTTGTAAAGACACCCTGTATGGATGTATTGCAAGGTAAAGAAGACTGCATGCATTTGCTCTTGCTGCAGTCAATGCTTGTTTTAATATCAGGAAAATCAAAAGAAAAAATTGCCACACCAGACCTTAAAGCAGGCCCACAAATATCCAAAATACCGGCCCACCCTCTGATCTGTCAGACCAGCCCGCCCTGTAAGCCATTCCAACACTGCTAATAGGAGGGCCGAGAGGAGTTTGGGAAGGGGAGAAAGAGGAGCATTGGTGGGAGAGATGCAGTGGAAGCAGGTTCATTGCAACAGCTCCATGTATACATTTATAATGGGCAAAATCTAAATATATTAAATATAGTGGACAAATCAGGCTGTAGAAGACTGCATTGGCCTGGTCTAAAAAGGGCAGTTTAAAGAATAAGCTATAATAGGCATCCACTAACTTTCAAAAAGAAATGGGAATCTTGGTGGTGAATATAGGGGTGATAATAATTTGAAAGAAATCTGGATTAAAAAAGCATTGAGGAGCTGGAATCATGAAGGAGGCTAGAGCAATACATTATAATGAGCCCCCAGACTGTTTGGGACAGAGCAGCAAAGAAGCTGTAAGTCGGCAGTATTCGGGGATAAGGTACAGAGAAGATGTAGTGTTTATAGAAAATATACAACCCCTTTCAAAGCCCTCCATATATCCTATTTGAAAAGTTGAAAAAATACTCAGAAGAGCCTGTAGCCAAGTGGAAAAATGTTTCGCCATTTGATGAAAGTAAAATTAGATTTTTCAGGCTACATGAAAAGCATTCTGCGTGGTGTAAACAGCACATCACCCAGAGAACACCATCTCTCATTTGAAGCATGGCAGTGTCAGAATCATGCTATGATGATGGTTCTCTTTGGAAGTGGCAAGAGTGCTTATCAGGAGCTTGTACTTGAGGAAAAACCTATCTTCCTTCTCAAGAAATTTGAAAATGAACGGAAGTTCATGACTATGACCTAAAATGTACCGCAAAAGCTACATTGGAAGACCAAGTAATAAAAAGTAGGCATGGGCAGAATTCTAATTACGCTGGAGTAATTGGCGTAATTTTGCAAAAAACAGAGATTACACCATGACACCACATTGTATAGTTTCGGGGAGAAATTTTAACGGGAGATGTACTGCTCGAGAAAATTCTTAAGGCGAGTGACATTTCATGTAGCTTTTTTACCCGATCAGACGATTTGGTTAACTTTCAAGCTCAAAACTTAAAATCCAAATGCAAACAGCAGTGTTTTGAATGTGAGTGGCAGTTACTTTAATGTGGGCAGTCAACAAACATTTTGGGTAGATTTTTTACATAAGCGGATCATTGAGGTATTTTTTGAGCACAAAACCTACAAATCTGAACGCAAGCAGCAGTGTTTTGCGAGCAACCGGAATTCAACTCTAAATTACATTTTCAAGTTCAATTTTTACCCGAATGGACCATTTAGGTATTTTAATTTGAGTAGAAGATGCATTTTGCATGATTATGCGTAATTTTGTAGTGACTACGCTACCCGAAATTATACGAGTTTCACCCACTTCTTAAAAAAAGGTAAATGTCTTTGAACGGAAACAGTCACAACCACTAAACCTTACATGAAACTATGTATGACTTGAAGATTTGTCAAATATTGAATACGAACTATCTTAAAAGTCTTGCAGCTGTAATGGTGGCTGCAGATGCTACAACTAAGTATTGACTCAGGGAAGAAATAGGGAGATTGAACCTCATGCAATTTTAATATATAATTTTTATTCTTTTTATTGGCATTTTAAATACAATTACAAAAGGGAGAGGTATAGGCATTGCATTACAAGGTGATTACATTCTGCAACAAGGTTCCGATATGACAATAGATCTGATAACCAACTGCCGTACCATGCCCAATTTCACTACCAACAAATAATAAAAAGAAAACACAGCAGAGGAAAAGAGGAAGTGGGGGAATAGGGAGCATAGGGCCACTCAGCACGAATAGTGGGCGGGGAGCTTACAATTGTGATGCCAACAGTGCTGTCAGGAGCGTCTTAGTAATGCACAGTATGCAGCGGTAACCCTGAGCAGCAACCTCCCAAGGGAGCGCAGACATCTGGCACAGCCTCTCCTAATCTGTCACCTGTGCAGCAGGGGAACACCTTCCCCATCCCCCACAGCCCGCGCACCCAAGTATAGCTCCAGGGGGGACCAAATGTCAGCACGGCGAGATCTCAATGGCATAAAACCAGAAAGCAGTTAGATTGTCTTGACAGTGTGCTGTATTTTAAAGCCAGGTATCCTTCTGTGGGACAGGGCAACACCATCAATGCATTGTCAGCCGCCTCTTAGCTAGCAATAGCAGGAGCGCCGTCAGCTTCTGCCTCTCTGAGGGTATCTCCTCAACATATCCCAGCAGTGCAACTCGGGGCATTCGTTCTAGATGCATGTCAGTGTTCTTGTCAATAGTATCAAAAACGGCTTGCCAGAACCTCCCCTCTCTCAGGCAGTCCCAGGCAGAGTGTAGAAAATTGGCGCATGGCGCTGAGCATCAAATGCAGCGCGCATCATCTAGGAGACCCATCTTATGGAGACATTGTGGGGTGCGATACAACATGTGTAAATATTTAAAGTGGACTAGGCGCAGTCGATAGTTGGGCAACAGAACCCATGCTAGAGCGCAGCAGAAGCGCCACTGCTCATCTGAAATGGGGATGTACAAGTGCATCAGACCACGCTTGTCGAGCGCCAGGTGTATGCACTGGGGCTGTAGCTTGGATATCAGCATATATTCTAATAATGAGCCCGCGCTGGTACGGATTCACCAGGAAGGCCTCAAGGGCTTGAAAACTGGGGGGCACCACAGGAAACGAGCTATGAAGCATACTTCTGCTCTCAGCTGGAAGTATGTAAACATGTCTAACATAGAAACATCTCGTCCCTCTAGGGCCTGCTGTGGTGTGATGAAGGAGCTCACTGGGTAAACATTGCCCATGGTTGTAAGGTGCAGCTTGTGCAATCTGGTGCCTGTGCCAGCATCATGCATGACGGGTAATGCAGGGTGGCCTATCAATGGGATGGAAGGGCAAAAGAGGATGTCCATGTGGTCTCTCATTCTCAGCTCGTCCCATGCCCATACTATACATCTCACAGTGTCGAGCCTAACCTTGGGGCACCTAGGAGTTCGGAGCAATGATATGTGCAGGGGCATGGAGCTGCATGATCGTATTCAGGTGCCGTGTGGGCCATAAATTGGACTGGGTACAGCCAATAGCGCACAAAGAGCTCTTGCGTGCTGAAGTAGAAAAGGTCCATATCTGTCGCTGCCAGCCACTCTGCTTATATAAAGTGTGAGGACCTCCCAAGCAACTCTGGGTTGTTTCCTGGCCCATGCCAGTGCCACCAGGAGTGAACAGAGATGATGCCGAAAGCATAGTGGCATAAGAAGCGGGAGAGCAAAAAACTGTGAAATTTGGGTAGGACCACCATCTTTGCCAGGTTCCATCTACCGGCCATAGAGGTCACGGAACTTCGTCCAGGCATCTACCCCTCCTCCAGCCAGTCCATCAGGTGGCCTAGTTGGAGCACCACAGAGTGTCTGAATCGTGGCTTATCCAGACTCCGAGATACCTAATTGGCTCAGTTGCCCACCATAGGGGGGTGCTCTGTGGTCACCTCCTGGGTTCGGCCGTGGGGGAGAAAATCACTGGGTTAGCCCAATTGATA
Organism: Calotriton arnoldi; assembly: GCA_963921515.1. NCBI lineage: Eukaryota > Metazoa > Chordata > Amphibia > Caudata > Salamandridae > Calotriton > Calotriton arnoldi. Next base: position 1,549,093 of record CAWUFW010003708.1, read on the forward strand.
GAAATTCCAGATAGTCCGACGAATCCGGTGCATTCTCTAATCAAGGGTTCCAAATTGTTATGGGGTTGTTTAACATACAGAGTGACATCATCTGCGTACATGTAAACCAGCACAACTTGGGCGTAAAGGACAGGCCACGGGGGGAGTTTTGCTGTCAGAGGCGAGCCACAAGTGGTTCTATCATGATGCCAAAAAGAATGCACCATAGGGGAGATCCCTGACACATGCCACAGGAGACAGGGCAGGCAGGGGTATTCATGCCAATAATTCAGAGGCAGGCTACAGGTTCTGCATAGAGAATATGAATATGTTTAATAAACTTAGGGCTGAGCCCAAGTCGACACAGCAGAGTGAAGAGGTATGGCCATTTAAGAGAGTTGAATGCCTTAGTGACATCCCCAAAAATTGCAGCTGCGCTAAGGATGGACTCAAAAGTGTGCAGGAGTGCGAAAAAGGTTCGAAGATTGGGGGAAGTGGAGTGCCCAGGGATGAAGCCAGACTGATCAGGTCTGGCCATAAGCGGAAGCAGCGGGAGTAGTCTGGCGGTGATTAGCGTGGCAAGGATTTTATTATACATGTTAATCGTGAACAGTGGCCTGTGGGACTCACATTTCTGTGGATCCTTTTCAGGTTTTAAAATGGTAACAATGAGCGCCTCATGTAGGGAGGGGGGCAGCACTCCCTTCTCCAGGGACTCCTCGTACATGGCAAGAAGGTGCAGAGCTAGAAGGGACGCGAATTCTCTATAGAATGTTTGGTGAGTCCGTCTCCATCCAGGGATCTGTCTCCCGGTAACGTGCCTATCACCTGCACGACCTCCTCTACCATGAATGGCTCATCCAGGAACCTACTGTGTCCATCGTCTAACCACAGCAGTTGTAGCAAGGCATAAAATGAGGCCAGTTCTGGAGGAGCAGTTTCCTGAGTCGTTGATATAGGGAGAAATACAAATTAGTCATTTCTTGCTGCACTGCCTCCATTCCCACAACCACCTCGTCTCCTTTGGTTCTCAACTCCACAATAAAATCATTAGCCCATGGTTTACGTAACATGTTCACAAGTGTCTTGCCGGCCCTATCACCTTCACTGTAGCACCAGGCGCGAGTTTCCCTGCCCAGATAATATGTTTCCCTCTGCCCTGCTTCTTCAAAGTCATTAAGCTTGCTGAAGATATGCGTGGAGTCAATTAGGTCGACAAAGAACTGGATCTCCAAAGCGCAGAGCTCTGCCTCAAGGCACGACAGGTCGCCTCACAATGCATATAGCACCCTGTCCTGTTTAGCCATGCACAGCCCACAAATGACAGATTTGAACTCCTCCCAAAGAGGGAAGTTGGAGTCAATGGTACCCGCGTTTAGCACGAAGTACTCTTCAATCGCCGCCTGGACCTCTTACTGGAATACCTGATCCCGTAAAGTCCTGGGAGGCAGGCACCACGTAAAGGCGTGTGATTTAAAGTCGGGAGGGGAGATTTTAAGCAATGCCGGGGCATGATTGGAAAGAGTGCGCAGCATATGGAGGACCTCACTGCCCCAAACAGCAACATCTCACGAAACCAGCCAGAAGACAATTCACACCAACCAAGCTGAGCAGGCGTTATACACGTACCCTCTTCACTGTCTCCATGACAGGCACTCCACAGGTCAGTGAGGTAATTATTAGTCATAAGGGATTGCAGTAGGGAGGCAGCGTTAGGGTGAGGTCACCTAAATGCACTAGATCTGTCCACCTGGAGGTCAAGAACCATATTAAAATCCCCCCCACAGCACAGCCCCAGGCCCAAGAGTGCTCGCCAGCCACCAGACCTCATTGAAAAAAACATGGTTGTCCACATTGGGGCCATAAACAGAAATAAGTTTAAGTGGGTGGCCCTGCAGTGTTCCTGAGATTATCACATAAATTGACTGTGTTTGGCACAGAGGGCGTGGTGGGTACGCCAAGGGAGGCCCTTACGGAGGAGCACTGCAACTCCTCATGCATAATTCGAATAGTGTGCTATGTATCTCTCTCCAATCCAGCCCACCTCCAGGTGCCCCAATGTGTTTTCTGTCAGTTGCAGTTCTTGCAAGAAGCAAATGTCCGTGCCATGCCACTGCAGACACCCGAGCACGAGGCAAGCTTTGCGTCTATCATTCAATCCACGGACATTCCATATTACATATGTGAGTGGTGCCATGACAGCCTGTGCCCATGCATCGCTAGTTTGATCATTGGACCAATACAGCGGGAAATACTGCACCACTGGAGTAATATGTGTTCTCTGAGAAAGGAGAAGGGAGAAGGGAAGGAGAAAAGGGAAAGGAAAACATTCAACCCAACCCAAAGAAGGCCACAAGTGGCAAATAGAGAATGCAATAGGGGAATCATCCCAGAGGGGTGGCCAGGGTCCTGGCACCCTCCCAGCTGCAGAAGAGCTGGGGGCGTGGAGGTAAAGGAGGTTTGACCATCTTTGCCCGGCAGCTCACAAGTTAAATATAAGGATCCAAATCGCAGCTTCAGTAGAATCAGGGCTGTTAATGACATAAGACATTTCAAGGCATTATCAACGAGCTAGTCTAGTGTAGTGGTGTCATGCAAAAAATAATAAGCAGCATGCATTTGTGTGCATAGCTTATTCATTCTCACTGAGGTGGCCATTCTCTGCATAACTAGATTCAGCCTGTGTTCTGGTTGTCGTCAGTGGAATACCTTTGACGAAAAAGGTGGCTGCCTTAGGATCAGTAAAGTATGTGATCTTCCCTGTGTGAAAGATACGTAGTTTAGCGGGGTACAGCAGGGAGAACTTGGTGTCTGTCTTTAGGAGGGAGTGTTTGACGGGCATGAAGTCTCTCCTGGCCACCTGCAGTCACTGTAAAATCCGGGTAGAATGAGACAGCTGAAACTTGGTAGGTGAAGGTTTGTTGATCCCTAGCAAGCCGTAGCACTGTGTCCCTGTCCCTATAATTTAGTAGGCAGGCAAATATTGAAAGTGCAGGAGTAGCGGGCAGGGGACATAGACCCAACACTGTGTGCTCTCTCAACTGTCAACATGACAGAGAGCAACTTCCCAAAGAGCGCATGTAGCATTGTTTTGATGTAGTATTCCATGAGTCCCATCTCAGTGGATTCAGGTGCACCAACGATGCTAAGACTTTTTCCATCTGCAACATTTTCTAGCTCACCATCGCTCTGTCGTCATCAATCATTGATGTGCAGTTTTCAAGTTGGGAATTGCGCTTTCCGTGGCCATCGACTCTTTCGTCGTGCACATCAGCTGTTGCTGGTCAAAGGATAATTTTGAGTGCTTTGTGTCAGTTTGACCGATCATCAAAATCATGCGTGATAGCTGGGGAGCTATGGTGACAAAGTCGTCAGCTGCGGGCCAGTGAGCACTCAGCTTTCAGTACTACGGTCAGGTCCCGCCTCACCCCTAAAAGGCAGTTTCAGGGGGCACGATCAGACCACGCAGTTCCAGGATGGCCCACACCATGAATGTGCGCTCAATTCGCCAGGAGATGGTACCACTATGTTCACCACATCGGGGGTGTCTCTCAGGATAATGCGAAGTAGGACCCCGCCACTCCCCTTTAGCCCCTGGTATGGGGGCATAGCAGGCCATCAGCCAGTCTCTCAGAGGGTGATGGTATTCTGTGTGGAAGGCGCTATAGGAATTTGGGGGAGAGAGTTAATGCCACATGGCAGTCTTCAGGCACATACTTGCAGCAAGGGGGAAGAGCATGCAGCACCTCTGCAGCTGGGTGTAGTGTTAAATTGGAGAGGCGTTCAGGCAGGCAGCACGGACATATCACATAGGCGAATATTTCAATTTAGAGCCCAGTGTCTGTGCAGTGCGGCTCCTCAACAGAATATGCAGAACAATGGTGTAGGAAAGTGGCTCTATATATACTGCACCAAAGTAAGGTACAGTGTGTATAGGGTCCACAGTTCCCCAATGGTAAGGCAGAGGCTAAAGTTAGATATAACCTTACTCTCTAAAGTGGTAGCTTGGTCGAGCAGTAAGGCAGTATCAGAGGACAGTGTAAAGCATTTTTTGTACACACTCAGTCAGCAAATGGTCTCACACACTCAAGAACTGAACTCTAGGCCAATTGTTTGTATAAAAATATAGTTGTTTTATTTTAGAACCACAATATGTATCCAAATATACTTTCTCAGAATGGGTTACCTTAGTTAAACACTTTTCAAATAGGCAATAGACTTTTTGATTACAGTAGTCACAGTTGTTGCAAAAGGTAACACAATGTCAAACACAAAGCAACATTGAGCTCAATGGAAGGTTTTAGTTGAATGCAATTAATTACTTTGTGGATTACTTTTCTAACCACAGGACTGGATCCTGGATTCAGTCCCGGGACACTTCCTGTAAACAGTTAAGTAAAAGCGTTTTGGTTACAGTAGTGATTTTTCAGGAATATTATTTGTGAGAAGTTGGCTTGGTATATGCTGTTCACTAATTAAAGTGGACACCTTGCACCAGAACAATTCGACTCTTATGGTAGATAGGTTTAAGACAACCTTTAAAGAAAGCTATCCTAGTGGTAGCTGTGGAGAGCAGCCTTCAGGCTAAGTCTTGAAGGAATGTAAAGCAGCTTGTTTTACCACACAATCTCTTGAATCACCAAATGAAAAGACACCACACAGGTATATATATCAAATATATATGTATTTATTAATAAACAACTCTCTACTAATCTCTTTATGAGATTAGAAGTCAGGAACATATGTACAAATCAAATGTTATCAAAATAAGTTTAGCACAATCGAATATCACAATCTTAGTTTGGCTAGACCTAGGTCTAGGGCATCTAGAATCGAGGGACCCCCAAGAACCACCCCAGGTAGTTGTAGGAGACCCACAGGGGACGGACGCGGTGTCCTGGCACCGGTGCGAGTCCTGTACGAGTCTATGCGAACAGACGCGATTGAGATTTCAATGTTAAAGGTCCCTTGCGTGTTCGAGGCGAACACACCGATCGGTCCTTGTACGAGTCGAAGGACGCGGTTACAGATAGAGTTGCAAGGGAGTTGGACGCGGTGTGTCTAACACAGACGCGAACCATGTACGAGTCAGCGCGATAGTCGCACTTGGAAAGTAAGAGTTTTAGGGTACTTCTAGGGTAGCTACAAGCAAGTCACTTACAGGGTAAGTAGTTCTAGGGCCCACACCTACAGGAGCACCGTAGTGCTGAAGTTACCTCACCCAGGGGAGCCGGGTGCATAGGTGTTCTTTGGTGTCGGGTCGCGGCGTCGTTTTCAATGGGAGCCAGTGAAGACTTGCTGCTTGCGGCGTCCGTAGAAGTGTCTGGTGGAATCCAAGCCTGGATTCAGAAGATGGAAGACCTGAAAGCAGAGGGGACAGTGTTCAAAGTCACTGGGCAGTGACTCAGGGCAAGGAAGATGGATGCCCACCGTCATCGCAAGATTCAGGTCGGTCACGGGTGCCTTGACTCTTCAGCCACGAGGTCCAGGAGGCGTCGACGACAACCAGGAGCTGGATTCGGCGTGTGCCACGATGTCTGCAGCTTACTGCGGTGTCGGCGACTCGATTGGAGCCAACAAGCCTTGGTAACAGCAAGTCTTGGGGAAAGTGTAAAAAAGTCAATGGCGCAGACCAGCAAGGTCTGAGGGACTCACCCAGCGAGGGTAAGTCAGGACAGGCCTGGAGCAACCAGGGGAGCCCTTTGGTTCTGTAGGAAAGAGGGGACTCACAAGCCGGCTGGCAAGGGATCGCAAAGACGCCTCGGGAGGATTCGCTCAACAGGGGCCACGGTCACTCAGGACATGGTAGGCCTCTGATCTTCGGAGAGATTCCTGCTGGAGGCTAGGACCACACGTGGTCCAAAGCACACGTTCGTAGAACATTGTGAAGGGGTTGCACTTGACAATAGTGCACGGTACCCAGGGGTCGCAGTTCCTTGTCACTCTTGGGGTCCACTGGCCTCAGCTTCGCTGGGGACTCACGATGGCCTTTGAGAAGTCAGGAAATCTACTTCTTGGGCTGCAGGGACTTCGGACTCCGGCGGGAGCGGCGTAGTTTGCGACCGTCGTTTGTAGTTTTTGGTGCCTGCCAAGCAGGGGAGTCACTCCTTGACTCCAAGGGAGATTCTTCAGTCTTCCAAAGGTAGTGGAACGTCGAAGGTCCAGGATTCTTCTTCAGAGCGTCGTCCAGGGATATCTACTTTGCAATGGCAAGGTTCCCTAACTTATACTGTAAGGAAGGGAGGGACTAGCTCTATGACCCCACCTATGGGAGGGTCAGGGGAGTGGGTGGCTACACCCACTTCCCTTTGTCCAGTTTCGCGCCAGAGCAGGGGCAGGTAGCCCCTGAGCTGGTTTGAACTGGCATATGCACAGAGGAGCCTTCTGCTCCCCCAGTGCAGGACTTCAAAGCACTCTAAGAGTGCACCCACCCAGCCCCAATACACTAAACCCTGTCTGGGAGGTGGTCACACCCCTTGGGACAGGATATCTATTGTTGGGCTTCCTCCACTGCGAGTGTTGGTCATCAGCAGGAGGGCAGCCCAGTGTCTGTGACTGGTGGCATCCATTTTGTGATGCCAGGGCTCTGCAGGATTCTACCGCGTTTCCACAGTAGGTACATGTCTATCCCTCTAGAAGGGTGGAATGCTACCCCCGCCGCCAGGACTGGCGGGGGGTAGTATTCCAAGATGTTTGACACCAAACACGACATGTTTTGATGCAGCCATTCCAAAGTTAGCATTTTACCGCGAGGATATAATGCACTTAAGAGTATATGGTTTAACCGCATCCACAAACAGCACCAGAGAATGGACTCTGAGAGCTGCAGAGGGGCCCTGCTCAGGCAGAGGCACCCCCTCACATAGAAGCCAAGCACCCTGCCCTCAGGATTGATAGGGCCTGCCTTAGGGGTGACTGATAGGTTTATATGTGTGTGTAGGAGAGATATAGGGAACCTATATCTCAGTGAGGAATGCTAGCACCACCTCACCCAGGCTGCAGTAGCAGGCCTGTGGTGTCAGATTTAGTCTGCTTCCCAGGGGTGGCATAATACATGCTGCAGCCCCTGGTAGGCCTGTGAAGTACCTATGCCCTTAGTACCTAAGGTACCATATACTAGGGACTCATAAGGTACCACAGTGTCCAATCACTAGTGCACCTAGAGTGCACTCCAAGTCGTTTAGAGAGAACAGAGAGGCTGGGGCCCTGATTAGCAGGCACCCAGCCAGACTATAGCCAGTAACCAGTGTAAACATCAGAAAAAAAGTGGGGGCAACATAAGAGGCAGATCCTACTCTCCTACACAACCCCCCCCCCCCCAAACGCAGGGACACTAAACTAACCTTGACCAGTTGAGTCTTCGTGTTCTAAGTGGAAATACCTTGAGAGTCCATCTGCATTGGCATGTTGGGTCCCAGGTCTATGTTCCACTGTATAGTCCATCCCCTGTAGGGAAATGGACCACCTCAAAAGTTTTGGGTTTTCACCTTTCATCTGTTTAAGCCATAGGAGGGGCTTGTGGTCAGTCTGAACTATGAAGTGAGTGCCAAACAAGTATGGCCTCAGCTTCTTCAGGGCCCACACCACAGCAAAGGCCTCCCTCTCTATAGCTGACCAACGTTTCTCTCTAGGGGTCAGCCTTCTGCTAATAAAAGCTACTGGCTGGTCTTGACCTTCATCATTCAGTTGAGACAGTACAGCTCCCACACCCAGCTCAGAAGCATCTGTTTGGACAATGAACTTTTGGTGTAGTCTGGACTGTGTAAGATGGGGGCAGTGCACATGGCCTGCTTTAGGTCTTCAAATGCCTTCTGACAGCTAGCTGTCCACTGAACCTTTTTGGCATTTTCTTTGAGGTCAGATCATTCAAGGGGGTCACTATAGATCCATATCCCTTGACAAACCTCCTATAGTACCCAGTCAGGCCTAAGAAGGCTCTCACCTGTGTCTGGGTGGTTGGAGCAACCCATTCCATTATGGTTTGGATTTTGCTCTGTAAAGGCTGAACCTGGCCTCCACCTACAAGGTGGCCCAGGTACACAACCTGACTCTGCCCTAACTGGCACTTAGTGGCCTTGATAGTGAGGCCTGCTTTCTGCAGAGCCTCCAAAACATTTCTGAGGTGGACCAGGTGATCCTGCCAGGAGGAACTAAAGACAGCAATATCATCTAGATAAGCTGAGCAATAAGTTTCCATCCCTGCCAGAACTTTATTCACCAACCTCTGAAAAGTGGCAGGTGCATTTTTCAATCCAAAGGGCATCACCACAAAGTGGTAGTGCCCACTAGGGGTCGAAAATGCTGTTTTGGCTTTTGCATCATCAGCTAATCTGATCTGCCAGTAGCCAGCTGTTAGGTCAAATGTACTTAGATACTTGGCTGAGGCCAAAGTATCAATCAGCTCATCTGCCCTTGGTATGGGATAGGCATCAGTCCTAGTGACTGCATTGAGGCCTCTGTAGTCTACAGAAAACCTCATTTCTTTCTTACCACCCTGGGTATGAGGCTTGGGTACCAGGACTACTGGGCTAGCCCAAGGGCTATCTGAAGGCTCAATTACACCTAGCTCCAACATTTTCTGGACTTCAGTCCTGATACAGTCCCTGACATGGTCAGGTTGCCTGTAGATTTTACTCTTGACAGGCAGACTGTCTCCAGTGTCCACCTCATGGGTGCACCAGGTAGTCTGACTAGGGGTCAGGCTAAACATATGTCTATACTGTTGCAGAACCTGTCTGCACTCAGTTTGCTGATGGTCAGTGAGGCTGCCTGCCAAAGCAACACCATCTACTGACCCATCATCAGGGTTCTGAGAGAGCAGGTCAGGGAGAGGGTCACTCTCCTCATCCTGGTCCTCATCAGTTGCCATGAGCAAGCCCATGTCAGCCCTGTCAACATATGGCTTTAATCTGTTGACATGGAGCACCCTCAGGGGTCTCCTGGGAGTTCCAAGATTCACCAGATAGGTGACTTCTCCCTTCTGTTCAACTATTGTATGGGGGCCACTCCACTTGTCCTGGAGGGCTGCTGGGGCCACAGGCTCCAACACCCACACTTTCTGTCCTGGCTGGTATACAGTCAGTACAGCCTTTGGTCATGCCAAGCTTTTTGTAATTCTTGGCTGGCCTCCAGGTTTTTGGTTGCCTTTTTCATGTACTCAGCCATCCGGGAGCGGAGACCAAGTACATAGTCCATCACATCTTGTTTGGGGGCTTGAGAGGTAACTCCCAGCCCTCTTTTACCAAACACAATGGACCTCTCACAGGATGCCCAAACAGAAGCTCAAATGGGCTGTAACCAACCCCCTTCTGTGGAACCTCTCTGTATGCAAACAACAGGCAGGGAAGAAGAAGGTCCCATTTCCGCCTAAGCTTCTCTGGGAGTCCTTTAATCATTCCCTTAAGGGTTTTGTTGAAGCGTTCAACCAAACCATTGCATTGTGGGTGATAGGGAGTGGTGAACTTATAAGTTACACCACACTCCTTCCACATTGCTTTCAGATATCCTGACATGAAGTTAGTACCTCTGTCAGAGATGACCTCCTTTGGGAAACCCACTCTGGAGAAAACTCCAATGAGGGCTCTTGCCACCACAGGGGCTGTGGTGGTCCTCAGGGGAATTGCTTCTGGGTACCGGGTGGCATGATCCACTACCACCAGGATAAACCTGTGCCCAGATGCAGGTTCAGGGTCAAGGGGACCAACAATGTCAATCCCTACCCTTTCAAAGGGTACCCCCACAACATGTAGTGGTATCAGGGGGGCCTTTGTGGTGCCACCTGCCTTACCACTGGCTTGGCATGTGACCCAGGAGCGACAAAACTCCTTTGTGTCCTCTGACATATGTGGCCAATGAAAATGTGGAACAAGCCTGTCCCAGGTCTTGTTTTGGCCCAAGTGTCCTGCTAAAGGGATGTCATGTGCTAGGGTCAAGAGGAACCCCCTAAACTTCTGAGGTATTACCAACCTCCTGGTGGCTCCAGGGGCTGGGTCTCTACCCTCAGAGTATAGGAGTCCCTCATCCCAATAAACTTTATGGGACCCACTAGCACTGCCAGCAGCCTCAGCAGCAGCCTGCTGTCTGAGGGGTTCAAGAGAGGGGCAGCACTGTTGCTCCTTACTCAGATCTTCCCTAGAAGGGCCCCCTGCCCCCAAGAACTCAACCTGATCAGGCTCAAGTCCCTCTGGGGCAGTTCCTTCTTCAGGATCTGCTTCACCTCCCTCTGGAGGTGAATCTGTGATCTGAGACAGAGGGGAAGGCACTGCCTTTACCCTACTGCTCCTCCTCTTGGGAAGCATCTGGTCCATTGTTCCAGGATCCAGAGCTGGTTCAGTGTTATGCATTCTTGCTTGTGACCTGGTCACAGCAAATACCTCTGCAGGGATGCCCAACATCTCAGCATGAGTCCATAACTCTACTTCAGACCAGGCTGAAGTCTCTAGATCATTGCCCAATAGACATTCGACAGGGAGGTCTGCACTGACTACAACCTTCTTGAGGCCAGTTACCCCTCCCCAGGAGAAATTCACAACTGTCAGACTATGGTTGGTCCTGACATTGCTTGCATTGGTCACCTGGTACATTTTGCCCAGGATGATCTGTCCAGGGTCCACAAGATCCTCTGCCACCATGGTGACACTAGCACCTGTGTCCCTAAATGCCAAAGCCTGTTTGCCATTTATTACAGGCTGCTGTTTGTATTTGCCCAGATTACTGGGGCTGACTAGGAAGGACATATCAAGGTCTCCATCACAAATCAGCATTGCCTGAGTGGGCACTCTGACTAGGTCAGAGTCCACTTCAGAACCCAGGGTCAACCCTACTACACCCTTATTCTGAGTACCACCTCCACCAGTAGCTGAGCTAGGGGGAACAGTTGCCTTAGGGGCAGGAGTGGTGGTGGTTTGATCATTGGACTTGTTACAATCAGAAGTCCAGTGCCCTTTCTGTTTACAGAATTTGCACCAGGGCTTCTTTTGGCCTTTTCCCTTGTTGGATTGTGACTCCCCGCCAGATGCAGACTTTTGGGGCCCTTGTGAAGACTTCTGGTCTCTTGACTTATCCCCACCTTTCTCAGAGCCCTTAGGATCCTGCTACTTGGTGTCACCCCCTTGGTTCTGGGGTTTCTGCCTTACCCTGGTTCTGACCCATTTGTCTGCCTTCTTTCCCAATTCTTGGGGAGAGGTCAGATCTGAGTCCACCAGGTATTGATGCAACAACTGGTTCTGGCAATTATTAAGGATCTGTTCTCTCATCATCAGATTATACACTCTCTTGAAATCAGTAAACCTACTGCCAACCAGCCAACCCTCCAGAGCCTTGGTTGCACAATCTACAAAGTCAGTCCAGTCCTGAGTCTGTGCCTTCTGGGTGTCTCTGAACTTCAACCTGTACTGCTCAGTGGTTAAGCCAAACCCATCTATCAGTGCACTCTTCAGGACCTCATAATTATCAGCATCCTCTTCTCTAACAGTGAGGAGCTTGTCTCTACCTTTGTCTGAAAAGGAGAGCCACAAGATTGCTGCCCACTGCTTTTGGGGGACCTGCTGTACTCTACAGGCCCTCTCCACAGCAGTTATCCACTTGTGGATATCATCCCCACTCTGGTAGGGAGGAACAACCTTGCTCAGGTTCCTATGGTCTGGAATAAATTATCTGCCTCTAGGGACACTGTTGCTGCCACCAAGGGGTTCTAACCCTCTCTTCTAGAAGCTCTCTGGATCTCCAGGGCTTCTCTATCCAGTGCCAACTGCTTGGTTCTGAGGGCAACTCTTGCTTCCTCATACTGCAGCAGTTTGCACATTCTGTCAGAGGAGCTCTCTCTTATGGGAAAGTATGATTTCCTCTGCTGGACAAATTCTCTGCCAGAGTGATAAGAGTGCTCAGATTCCCTGGAAGGGGACCTATGCCTCTCATCCACTCTGTCAGTTCTCTTAGGGAGAATTCCTCTGTCCTTTTCAGGCCCCTTGGAGCCTGGCCCTTCAATCACAGAGTCTTGGTATTTTGATTTTCATCATCTGACCCAGACACTGTAATTGACCCACCCCCTGATTCAGACCCATTAGCTCCTAGAGCCAATCTCAGATCATCTGCTGTCAGCAGATCTATCAGGTGTAGTGTGGAGGGACTCTGTCCTAGCTTCAGGTGTCTTTCAACACACATGGCTCTCAAGTCAGAGAAAGCCATGTCCTTATACTGAGGCTGAGTGGATCCACTGGTTCCACCCTTTAAGGACATTCTAGTGTTGTGCAGTGTTGTACTACCTACACTAGTCTGTGGCCTACTGATACTAGCTTGAGCTGTAGAAAGGGTGTGCTATCCCTTGGCACACAGCTCTAAGTTCAGTAGAACTTATTGATACTAAGCTTGACTTTATATGTACCTTGAGTACCTATAGTGGTTTTCAGTTAGTAATTCAAATAGAGATTTTCTGGTAAAACAATAGCAAGCTGGAATCCCACACGCTGCCCACCAATGTGAGAAGTTGGCCTGGTATATGCTGTTCACTAATTAAAGTGGACACCTTGCACCAGAACAATTCAACTCTTATGGTAGATAGGTTTAAGACAACCTTTAAAGAAAGCTATCCTAGTGGTAGCTGTGGAGAGCAGCCTTCAGGCTAAGTCTTGAAGGAATGTAAAGCAGCTTGTTTTACCACACAATCTCTTGAATCACCAAATGAAAAGACACCACACAGGTATATATATCAAATATATATGTATTTATTAATAAACAACTCTCTACTAATCTCTTTATGAGATTAGAAGTCAGGAAAATATGTACAAATCAAATGTTATCAAAATAAGTTTAGCACAATCGAATATCACAATCTTAGTTTGGCTAGACCTAGGTCTAGGGCATCTAGAATCGAGGGACCCCCAAGAACCACCCCAGGTAGTTGTAGGAGACCCACAGGGGACGGACGCGGTGTCCTGGCACCGGTGCGAGTCCTGTACGAGTCTATGCGAACAGACGCGATTCAGATTTCAATGTTAAAGGTCCCTTGCGTGTTCGAGGCGAACACACCGATCGGTCCTTGTACGAGTCGAAGGACGCGGTTACAGATAGAGTTGCAAGGGAGTTGGACGCGGTGTGTCTAACACAGACGCGAACCATGTACGAGTCAGCGCGATAGTCGCACTTGGAAAGTAAGAGTTTTAGGGTACTTCTAGGGTAGCTACAAGCAAGTCACTTACAGGGTAAGTAGTTCTAGGGCCCACACCCACAGGAGCACCGTAGTGCTGAAGTTACCTCACCCAGGGGAGCCGGGTGCATAGGTGTTCTTTGGTGTCGGGTCGCGGCGTCGTTTTCAATGGGAGCCAGTGAAGACTTGCTGCTTGCGGCGTCCGTAGAAGTGTCCGGTGGAATCCAAGCCTGGATTCAGAAGATGGAAGACCTGAAAGCAGAGGGGACAGTGTTCAAAGTCACTGGGCAGTGACTCGGGGCAAGGAAGATGGATGCCCACCGTCGTCGCAAGATTCAGGTCGGTCATGGGTGCCTTGACTCTTCAGCCACGAGGTCCAGGAGGCGTCGACGATGACCAGGAGCTGGATTCGGCGTGTCCCACGATGTCTGCAGCTTACTGCGGTGTCGGCGACTCGATTGGAGCCAACAAGCCTTGGTAACAGCAAGTCTTGGGGAAAGTGTAAAAAAGTCAATGGCGCAGACCAGCAAGGTCTGAGGGACTCACCCAGCGAGGGTAAGTCAGGCAGGCCTGGAGCAACCAGGGGAGCCCTTTGGTTCTGTAGGAAAGAGGGGACCCACAAGCCGGCTGGCAAGGGATCGCAAAGACGCCTCGGGAGGATTCGCTCAACAGGGGCCACGGTCACTCGGGACATGGTAGGCCTCTGATCTTCGGAGAGATTCCTGCTGGAGGCTAGGACCACACGTGGTCCAAAGCACAAGTTCGTAGAATGTTGTGAAGGGGTTGCACTCGACAATAGTGCACGGTACCCAGGCGTCGCGGTACCTCGTCACTCTTGGGGTCCACTGGCCTCAGCTTCGCTGGGAACTCACGATGGCCTCTGAGAAGTCAGGAAATCCACTTCTTGGGCTGCAGGGACTTCGGACTCCGGCGGGAGCGGCGTAGTTTGCGACCGTCATTTGTAGTTTTTGGTGCCTGCCAAGCAGGGGAGTCACTCCTTGACTCCAAGGGAGATTCTTCAGTCTTCCAAAGGTAGTGGAACATCGAAGGTCCAGGATTCTTCTTCAGAGCGTCGTCCAGGGATATCTACTTTGCAATGGCAAGGTTCCCTAACTTATACTGTAAGGAAGGGAGGGACTAGCTCTATGACCCCACCTATGGGAGGGTCAGGGGAGTGGGTGGCTACACCCACTTCCCTTTGTCCAGTTTCACGCCAGAGCAGGGGCAGGTAGCCCCTGAGCTGGTTTGAACTGGCATATGCACAGAGGAGCCTTCTGCTCCCCCAGTGCAGGACTTCAAAGCACTCTAAGAGTGCACCCACCCAGCCCCAATACACTAAACCCTGTCTGGGAGGTGGTCACACCCCTTGGGACAGGATATCTATTGTTGGGCTTCCTCCACTGCGAGTGTTGGTCATCAGCAGGAGGGCAGCCCAGTGTCTGTGACTGGTGGCATCCATTTTGTGATGCCAGGGCTCTGCAGGATTCTACCGCATTTCCACAGTAGGTACATGTCTATCCCTCTAGAAGGGTGGAATGCTACCCCTGCCGCCAGGACTGGGGGGGGGGGGGTAGTATTCCAAGATGTTTGACACCAAACACGACATGTTTTGATGCAGGCATTCCAAAGTTAGCATTTTACCGCGAGGATATAATGCACTTAAGAGTATATGGTTTAACCGCATCCACAAACAGCACCAGAGAATGGACTCTGAGAGCTGCAGAGGGGCCCTGCTCAGGCAGAGGCACCCCCTCACATAGAAGCCAAGCACCCTGCCCTCAGGATTGATAGGGCCTGCCTTAGGGGTGACTGATAGGTTTATATGTGTGTGTAGGAGAGATATAGGGAACCTATATCTCAGTGAGGAATGCTAGCACCACCTCACCCAGGCTGCAGTAGCAGGCCTGTGGTGTCAGATTTAGTCTGCTTCCCAGGGGTGGCATAATACATGCTGCAGCCCCTGGTAGGCCTGTGAAGTACCTATGCCCTTAGTACCTAAGGTACCATATACTAGGGACTCATAAGGTACCACAGTGTCCAATCACTAGTGCACCTAGAGTGCACTCCAAGTCGTTTAGAGAGAACAGAGAGGCTGGGGCCCTGATTAGCAGGGACCCAGCCAGACTATAGCCAGAAACCAGTGTAAACATCAGAAAAAAGTGGGGGCAACATAAGAGGCAGATCCTACTCTCCTACATTATTGTATTTTAAAAGTTGACACTTAGAAACTTTTCTAGGTAAAATTACCAATGTTATCCTATGGAAGGAAATTCAGTTTGCAGGTAAAGTATGTTTACGTTACTTTTGTAATCCAGTGCTGGGCTCTCAGGTTCAGCCCTGGGATATCTATCTAAAACAGGCAAGTAATTACGTTTGTATCGTTGGCACGATTTTTAAAGAATATTTGTAAGATTCAGAAATCGACACTTAGAAACTTTTTCAGCAAAAAGCAGGCAATGATATCCTATGGAAGGAATTTCAAGTTACTGGTAAGTACGGTTAAAATTACTTTTCAGGGTCAGTACTGGACTAAAAGATGCAGCACTGAGATCTCTCCTGATAACAGGTGAGTAAATCGGAATTCGTTACTGTTGTGATTTTTAAGCAATATTTTGGTATTTCAAAAGTGGACACGAAATTTCACAGAAAACCAGTCAATGGATCCCTATGGAAGAAAATTGAGTTAGCGGTAAGTAACGTTGTGATTACTTTTCAGGGTCAGTGCTGGGCACCAAGATCCAGCACTGGGATCTCTCCTAATAGCAGGTGAGTATTTCCGTTTTCGTTACTCGGTTGATTTTAGGTGAATATTTTAAAGTTGAGAAACTCCACACTTAGAAGAATTTTCCGGTGATGTCAGCCAATGTTACCCTATGGAAGAAAAGTGAGTTATCGGCTTTTGGGTAAGTACTTGACTGGCAAAGTTAAGATTGTGGGCATAGACTCAGGGGTCTCTCAAGGTCAGGTAGGTACAGTTGTTTCACCCCCAGCGGCACAGGGGCGGCTGGGTGCAGAGCAAGTTAGGCCCAATGTTATCCTATGGCAGGCAGGGGGCCCTTGGTTGGTGGCTGCTGGCTAGCAGGCCACGCGGCTGTGGGAGCTGGGCTCCGGGTCACTTGCTCAGGGTAAATGGGGAAGTATATTAGGACAAAGGTTGCACTGCCAGGGGCACTCGGGCGGCTGGGTGCAGGGTGCTTTTGAGCCTTCGGGCGCTCAATGGATTGCAATGGAGAAGCTCAAGAACAAACACAGGCTGCAAGCTCGGGGACGAAGATTCTTCAGGTGCCCCCACCACTTCGAGAGGTAAGTTGGGTAGTTGGAGGATAGGTAGGTACCCCGGAATTGGGCACAGGGGGCCGCAGGGCGCCGGGTGCAGGGGTGCCTTTTGGTGTCGGGAAATCTTACCCTCTGTTGATCGCGGTTGGGGGGGTCCCGGGTTCCGAGGCTGCAGGCGTCGTCAGGAGCGTCGAGGTGGGTCCTTGGGGGCCGGATTCGGGATCACAGTCGCCGGGGGGACGTCCTCAGGGTCTTTGTCCACTCCCACACAGGCCAGGCTTGGCGGGTGCAGAGGGTGCAAGGTTCGCGGTTCCTGGCTGCTGCCAGGGGTCAGTTACTTGCTTTGAGCAGAGCCACTGCTCGTGGGAGTCCCAGATGCTCAGAGTCACAAGGTAGCCAGGTCCTCTGGGGTTGGTGAGGTTGCTGGCCACAGGAGGTGCCGAGATTCAGCAGGAGCAGGATCGAGGGTCGACAGGCCGGTAGGGCTGGGGCCAAAGCAGTTGGTGTCTTCCTCTTCTTAGCAGCTGCGCGGCAGGTCTTCTTTCTTCTTGATCTTCTTTGCTTTTTCGGAATCTGGAATCTGAGGAAGGAAGGTTCAGGGAGCCCCTAAATACTGAATTTAGGGGTGGTTACAGGTAGGTAAGGGCAGGGACCAATGGGTCCCTTCCCTGGGGTGGGTACACCCCCTATTCTGCCACTCTCCAGTGGGAGGGGGGCAGGAGCCTGTCCCTGGTTGGCTGGGTCCCCCCATCCTCAAGGTGGCGGGGACTCGAGTTTGTGCTTCACCTCACCTCCCCCACCTTAGGGGTGGAGTTGGCAGAGGTGGGCACAACCCATTTCCTGCCTCTGGTTTTCCCGCCGGTTCTCCCGCCAGAAGTGGGGGTAGAACCAGTGGGGACCAGTTTGCTGGGAGCATCAAATGGTCTGGGGAAGCTCAAAAGGCGGCAGGCCTTTGAAGCTTCCCCTGCCCATCCTGGGGAGGAGGCTTTGGCACCTCGCCCCAGGATGCGCATTGTTTCAGGCCCCTGAGAGCAGAGGCTCTCGACCCAGGGGTCCAGAAACATGTCTGGTGGTGGCAGCCTGGGCAGCCACTCAGTCCGGACACTGGAGGTCGGGTTGGTTTCAGGGGCATCTCTAAGATGCCCTCTGGAGTGAGTTTTACATTAAATCCCACACTGGCATCAGTGTGGGTTTAATGTGCTGAGAAGTTTGATACCAAACTTCTCAGTTTTCAGTGGGGCCATTATGGTGCTGTGGAGTTCGTAATGACAGACTCCCAGCACCATATACTCTTAATGGCAGCACTGCACTTACAATGCCCAAGAATGGACTTGGGCACTGTAGGGGCACAGGGCTCATGCCTCTGTGCCCTCACCACTGGCATAGTGCACCCAGCTAGATGGGTGACTGACCTAGGCCAGGGAGGTGGTTTGTAGGCATGGCACACAGGGATGTGTGCCATGTCGGCTCTTCACTTTTGTTCTGCACCAAGACACGCAGCCTGCAAAGGCAGTGTGTGTGTGCAAAGGTACAGGGTCCCTAAGGGTGGCACAACAAGTGCTGCAGCCCTTAGGGCCTTCCCTGGTCACAGTGCCCTGGGTACCCATGGTACCATTTACCAGGGGCTGACCTGTGGCCAGGGATGCCAATTGGGTGTAGGCATCAATGCAGTTTTAGGGAAGGAACACAGGCCCTGGGTACCTGGTTGGCAGGAGCCCAGGGCACACTCAGTCAAAGCACATCAGCAATTCAGCAAAAAGTGGGGGCATACCATGCAAGAAAGATGGCACTTTCTCACAAATGGTATGGCTCATAGGCTGCCGTCGTTGTAAGGGGCTGCGACCCGAATGATTTGTGGATTTATGGGGAAGCCTGGAGGACGCAGGTGCAGGCGTTCAAAAGAACCCCGGTTTAACACAGTTCATGCCGCTCGCTCGCAGCTTGGTCTTTGACCACCCTCTGCTCCCGGGTCCCTTTAAGCCTTATCCTACCTGCAGGGCAGGGTGAGTCCACCGAGTCGCAGCCATCACCATGGGCCAGCACAAGAGCCGTCTGGGGTCAACTTTGCTGCATCCCCTCATTTCACTGGGCAGGCAGCCACCAGAGCCAGGGGCTTCCAGCGCTACAGCGCTTTTCATGGGAGGCACACCCTTTCCCTGCACAGTCCCTGTGAGCCTCACTCCAGCAGCCACTGCAGGTGGTCGGTCGGTGCGCCAGATCCTGCTCTTCTTGGGGTCTCTCTCATTCTCCTCCTCTACATGCCCAGTCTCCGGGCCTCCACAGGCAGCAAGTCGTGGTTAGCAGCGCAGGAAGCCACGAATCCAAGCCGCGGCCGTAGTCATGCCTCCAGGTCCTGCATCCCAGCCCGCAACTAGGCCGCACAGAGTAACGTGGCAGTCGCTGTCAGTGCAGTCTCATTCAAAATGGAGCTCCCATAAGGCAGTAGGGTCTCATACACCCATTCAGCACTCAGCAGGCGCCGTTGCCAATCCTCCAGGCGGATAATTAAGGATAAACAACCTACGGCTGTCTGATCCTCAGAGAGTGGCGGCCATCTTGTGTGTCCGGGCTCTACAGCGCCCCCACAAGTATAATATTTAAGTTTTGTAATTTTAATATAACACTTTTCTCACAATATAAAATGTTTCCCTTGGAAAACAGAAAAGAATTCTGGTTTAATTGCATGAAACATTTTCTACCCATATATAAATGTTTCTATTAAGAATCACAAAATAATTCTCCTTTAAATGCTTGAAACCTTTTCTTACGATATAAAAATATTTCCCATCCAAAGTTGAAAATTATTCTGGTTTAATTGTATGAAACCTTTTCTCCCGATATAAAAATGCTTCCCTTGCAAAATAGAAAATAATTCTCGTTTAAATGCATGAAACCTTTTCTCCCGAAATAAAAATGCTTTCCTTCGAAAGTAGAAAATAATCCTGATCTCAATGCATGAAACTCTGAGTCATTGACACGCAAAATGTGAACAATTTCAAGACGACGTAGGATTTACATAGGCACTGTGTATTTAAGCATCAAAAGACGGGGAGTGTCAGCAACGTTTAGTTGTGAAAAGAAAATCTCAAAGCTCCATGAATAACTGGTTTGCAGGTTGAATAACACGTTTTACCAGTGGAGTGCTGAGTTAAGGAAAAAACATCAAATATTTTGGGGCATATTAGCAAGACCGGCGATAAAATTATCGCCGTTTTAGCGGCAGGAAACTGCCGCTAAACGGCGATAATGGGCTTGCTAATATGCGTTATAGAATTCAATAGAAGCCCAGGTTAGATGTGCAGGACATCTAACCTGGGCTTCTATTGGAATTCTATAACGCATATTAGCAAGCCCATTATCGCTGCTTTAGCGGCAGTTTCCTGCCGCTAAAACGGCGATAATTTTATCGCCGGTCTTGCTAATATGCCCCTTTGTCCCTAAAATTGGGAGTGGAGATAATCTTTCCCTGGGCCATGGAGGTCATTCCCTTCCTCGTGCAAAGTCATCGGTTTGTAGCCCTGACGTCAAAGGATACACTTTGAGGTATTGTCTTAAGCAGTGGAAAAATAGATGTTTCGTCTCAAGTTGCTTGCGTGTTCACCTACCGAAGTTACGTTTGTGGGGTGAACCATTTGTATTGTGCATTTTCTATTTATGTATTCTATATATTGATTGATTTGTAATGTGCCGCCGAGTGACATGGCCAGTTTGTGGAGCAAGGAAAGCAGAAGGAGATGCAGAAACCGATTCGCACGAGAACATAAATAAATAAATCTCTCTTCCATTTATGGAGGAAGAATGATAGGTAAAGTCTCAGGGGGATATTCTCAAGAACGTGTGTTAACTATCGCCAAATTCGCTTAACACAACTTCTCACATCGCAGTTTATCACGGGAAAATAACACTGTGTTAACGTCGTATTCCCAACACGGCGGTAACATGCGATAGTTTCGCGATAACGCGGAAAATGACTGCGAGTAACTCACTGGGACGGCGATAAAAATCCAAAGCCGAATGTGAAAAAAGTTGCCATGGGCCCAATCGCGATAAGACAATCAGCGAAAAGCAGCGCCAGGCCTGCAAATCACACATGTCAGGCGGGAAAAATCACCATAAAAGCAGAAAAAAAACCCACAAACAGAAACCGAACCACAGCGACGCACAATGGAGGTAGCTGGAGCAGGTACAGAGGACGGACTGAACCCCACAAGCCCCACGGAGGTCCAGCCTGGGACCCCGGGGACAGGGAAGGGCAAGGACAAGAAGAAGAGGAAGACGAAGTTCAGTTCGCAGGAATACAGGATCCTGATCACGGAGGTGGTAGAACACCATCAACAACTGTTCGTCACCTCCACTGTGTCATTGGCAACCAAAAATGCAACATGGCAGTCCATCCTGGACAAGGTGAATGCAGTCAGAGTGCTGAGGAGGACAATGGAAGAGGTCAAGAGGCGCTGGAATGATGTCAAGCGCAAAACCAAGCAGAAACTCGCCAACAACCAGAAGGCAGCAATGCAGACTGGAGGTGGGAGTCCAGCGCCACAGGAGGAGCTGGATGACATGGAGGAAATGGTGTCCACAGTCATCAGTGGGGAGACGGTGGCAGGAGTTGGGGGACCGGACACTGCTCAACATGACCAGACACAACAGCAACAGGGTGAGAAACCACCAGGGACTGGGGGACGGGGGAGATGGGCACAATAGCACACATGCACAATTAAGAATAGCACACTGCACACCCACAATGACTCTGGGTCATGCCCCTGATCTCCTTGGCATACTGCAGCACACATAGAAACAGCAAGTGGGCCCACGTCCACAATGTGCACAGAGGGGCGCTCCCCACACATCACTAATCTCACAACAAACCCATGCACATGTGCCGAACCCAGCAAAGCGGCGTGTCAGTGAGCCACACTGACAATGCAAGTGACACTGCATGACGAATAGCATGGCTGCAGTCAATATGCCATGACATGTTGCACGCCACGACACTGAGGTGGCTGAGTGTGGACCACATCCGTAAACGAGCAGGTCACACTCTGACACATCCACCTGCACAAACAACCCCTGACCTCAACAACACACCTGCGGACAAACCATGCCCCACAGTCCCAACTCCCACCAAGAGCCCAATTTACCCAAGTGTGCAACATCTCAGCACTGTAGAAGCACAGAAGTCAAGGCACACCGCCTGAAAGGGATAAGGCCAAGCCACATCAGAGCTGCAGGGGCGACTCCCAAAATGCAGCACACACACATAATATTCAGAGCACATCAACATTGACAACAATGTGGTATGAACTGCAACACGTTCACAACAGAACAGAGGACCCAAGTGGTGCCGCTTGTGCGTAGAAACTGGCCAATCACATTTGGCATAGCAGGGAAACGTGGGATGAAAATGTACAAGTACAAACACACATCTGTGATGTTGTCGAAATGTCCACTGTCCCGAATCAAATAGGCAGCTCCTCCCAAACAGTCACAATGTACATTGTCATGCAGTCTGTATGTAAATTTGTACAATGCGTCAACATACATGTGAACACAATGTTAAACTGTATCTACCCTTCACATTGCAGAGGGAGAACCAACACCTCCTGCAGAGCAGACCCAACCTCTCTTCACTGATGACGAAGAGGACCACACCACCATCGACCCCAACGCCTTCCAACAGCTCATGGACACCCTCAGGACCCCACGCCCAGGAGCAGGGCAGCCCAGCTGCATCGAGGAAACCCCACCCCCTGCACAGACCACACAGCAGGAAGCACCTACCACCACGGCTGACTCCCAGGACCCCCACGAACAACACATGGCCTTCCAATGCCGTGTGTTGGAGTGCCAGGAGAAGGTGGCTGATAAGGTGCGGGTGGGGCTCGACCGCATGGCAGCCATACTTAATGCCATACATGGGTGTCTGAGTACCATCAGGGACCACTTTCAGCCCCTAACGGACACCCACAGTCTGCTCCATGCTCTCCAGCGATCCATGGCTGACATCGCTGGAGTCATGATACTGAGACAAGAACAACTGTCTAGTCAGAGTGGCTCCAGCGATGTCTGCCAAGAGTTGGGACAGATGCGGGGGCTCATGGAGAACATGGTGTGGATGGCAGCGGACAGGATGGCTGCCATGGCTGCACACCAGCAGGATGTGGCTGGGGCCTTCAATGCACTGCAGCACATCGTCATGGCATTGCTGCCTCAAGGCCTTGCTCAGATGAGTGCTGCTGCAGCTTCTACATCCACATCTTCGCCCCCTGATGTCTCAGTGCCTCACAGTGCGGCAGGCAATCCACCACCACCCACGTGTGAGGCACATGTGCCATCAGAGGACGAAGATGCGGGTGAACCAACCTTACTGGTAAGGAGGAGGCAGTAGCATTCATCTCCGCAAAATGGCGTGTTTCTGCTTGGTCCTGCCCTTTGCATCATCACCTTCCACTGTTCCCCGATACACTCTACGACACTCACCTTGGACGCCGACATGGACTGCCATCTCCGGTTTGGTTACCAATGACACAGCGATCAGACTGCGGACTGAACTCTTCCCCTTCCGATGTACTTGTCATTCCCTGAAGGACTCTGGCTGGACCTCCACGGACCAATAATGTGAAGTGGGGTTTGCATGGCCCTGTACTGCTCCAGCTGCAACACTCCACTGGATGTGAATTAAACATTCAGAATCGCACAGATGTGTCATGCCTTTGATCATTCACGTATGTGAGTATGGTTGAATGTAGGGTGAGAGATTCCCCCTGACGTCCATGTTGCTCATGTCGTGGAACTTGAGTGGCAGGGTGCAACAGTGCCGATTGCAGTCCGGGTGGCGTAGTCACTACAACAGGGACACACGCATCAGTTACTTCCATGTCCAGCCCAGGACTGGAGCACGCCCAGAGCCCCGGGTTCATTGTTCCCACCCCTACGCTGGCCTGCCATACGCCAGGCCAGTCCACTCCGCTTACGCTTACGGGGGGACGACAACGCTAAATGTCCCAGGTCGTCCCTGTAGTGATCTGCTGATCACTGGTCTAGTCGTCAGCATGCCACGGCCACTCCCTGAGGGCTCGTTCAGACCCACACCACACCCATCCAGCACAGGCGTCACAGGACATGTGACCCTGCCACTCAAAGGGCCCTAGCACGTCACATACCCCACTGCCGGTGTGGTAGTCCGGGGGGGTGTCCTGGGGGGGTGGGGGGCCTGGGGGGGGTGGCGGTGGGTGTTGTGGCCCTCTTGGGGCTCCGAGCTGCATGATCAGTAGCTCCATGGCATCTGTTGTTCTTCTGGTGTGGCTGTGGGCTGGGCTCCCTTTCATGGTGCAGGTTGTCGTCCGACATAACACCAGGTAAGAGCAGGTGTTAAATCCCTGCTGCTAACGCGCCTTATCGCATGTTTTTGAATCTTATCGCCGATCTGGCTGGTCGTTGAGAATGTTGCGAAGTGGTGTTTTCACTGCTTTTTGCACGGGAACGCCTACTCTGCATATCATTAGCGTTAGTTGCCGGTATCATTTGTGGCAATGTTTTTTGCGGCTGCTATCGCAGGAAAACTGGTGATGTCGGCTGTTAGCACCTGCTTGTGAATGGTGCGATAAATTTATCGCCACTTTGGCTGCGATAAAGTGCCGCTAACTCGGGGATAAGTCCTTGGGAATATGCCCCTCAGTTGTTTCTAGAGGGTGGTCATTTAAACAAGCTTGGGCAAAGCCAATAGGTATCGCTTTTGAGCGAGTTAGAGCTATTGGCCTTGTAAATGACAATGTCTTTTACCCATGTGTTATGGAGTGGAGTGGATGTATGTGGTGTGGAGTGGAATTATGTGGGTTGGATTGGAATTATTAGTTGTGGAATTGTGTGGCAAGGAATTGTGTGCTGTGGAGTGGATTTGTGTAGTGAAATTATGTGGCATGGTGTGCAGTGGAATTATGTGGATAGAAATTAAGTGGTATTGAGTGTACTGGAATTACATGGAGTGAGATTGTGTGTCATGGAGTGTAATTATGTGGAATGGTGCTTTGTGCTGTGGAGTGGTATGTAGTGGAGTTTAATTATGTGGTGTGCTGTTTAATTTTGTGGCATGATGTGGGATTCTGTGGTGTGGATTGAATGTATGTGCTGTGTTATGCAATTGTGTTGTTGAGTTGAATTATGTGGTTTATTCTAGAATTATGTGGTGTGAAATGGAAATGTGTGGAGTTGAATTGTGTGGCATGGAACTGTGTGGCATTGACGGAAATTATGCTGATTGGAATTATGTGGCATGGTGTGGAGTGTATTTATATGAATTGTTGCTATGTGGTATAGAGTGGTATTTATGTTGGGTGTATTCATGTGGTATTGAGTAGTGTGCAATTATGTGGAGTTGAATCATGTTGCGTTGAGTGGTATTATGCGGAGTGTAATCATGCTGGGTGGTGTTGAATTGTGTGGCGGTGAATTGTGTGGTGTGGAATTGTGTGGTGTTGTGTGTCACACTAAATATCCAAGTATGGCACAAGGTACCCAGGCGAGTGGAGCAATTCTCTTTATCCTGCATCTTCTTCAGACTTAGATAGGATTTACATTAATTAAGATTACCGGATTTGCCCAAGATTACACAATGTAGTCAAGTGAGAGAGTCGAGATTAAAACTCAAGTTGACTGGTTGCACAGTCAACAATTTAAGTTCCAGATCTTTTCAAATAAATCAAACGTATATTTGGTTAGTAACTCATTTCATGTGAGGTCCGTTTATTTTCAAAATTTTGATCTTTTCATTAGGTTTTATGAGACAAGCAGGTAAAAAATAAAACAAACTAGTTCCCATGTCACATTTATCAAGTTTATTTTTAAATAAAACACAAATAGCTTGAGTAAATACCTAGGGACTGGCAGTGTGAGGCAGAAGGGAACACACTTCTTAAGAGCACGGGGAGCTATTGCAGCCTTAAGTACCATACAATAGGCAGATACTTCAATTTCAGGCCGATGCATTCAGGAATGTTCACCAGGACAGGACTAACACTCTTCAAGGGGACTAAAAGATGCTGAGACCTGGTTAAAATAAAACAGAATACCTTAATTCTTAGCATGTGATTTTTTTTATCTTGGATATTGTTGCAATCCCTCCTGGGTGCCTTACTGGCATGGTAAACTCTTTTTTAACACAAGCATTGGCAAGGCCCATAGGTCTTGCATTTGGGCCCTAATGGCTTTCTCAATATTTCAAGCCATGCTGTACATCATCCACAATGCTGTGAAGCATGGCTAAGAAGACCCATCAAAGCAGGATCTGTAAATAAAAAAATTTAAAAAAAGAAGTAGCACTAAAGTGGGGGGAAGCATCACAAAGGATGTGTGTGGGGGAAACATCTCAAAGGATGCGGTGGGGGAGAATCACAAAGGATGTGGGTGGGGGAAACATCTCAAAGGATGTGGGTGGGGGAGAATCAGAAAGGATGTGGGTGGGGAAACATCTCAAAGGATGCGGGTGGGGGAGAATCACAAAGGATGTGGGTGGGGGAAACATCTCAAAGGATGCGGGTGGGGGAGAATCAGAAAGGATGTGGGTGGAGGAAACATCTCAAAGGATGCGGGTGGGGGAGAATCACAAAGGATGTGGGTGGGGAAGCATTATCATGGGTGTGGCGAGAGGGAAACAACATGGAGGGCGTGCAAGGTAGGAAGCGACTTGGAAGAGCTCAAGAGGCACGAAGCAACACAGAGTGAGGGAGAGAAGCAACATAGAATAGGATTGGTAGAAGAAATTGGAGAGATAGCTAGAAATAGGCTGCGGAGAACCAAACAGGTGATAAAAGCAGAGTGGGTGGAGAAGTACCTGAGGGCAAGTGCTACATTGAATGGTTGGGGAGAACCACACAGGTGACAAATAGCAACATAGAGTGCAGAGGGAGAAAAGTAGATGGAGGAAGACAACTGGAACACACATGCACTGTAGTGTAGTGCGTAACCCAAAACAAAATATGTAGTGCTTGAAAAGCAAGCATTGAAAGGACACTTGTAAAGCATCCATGTTCCAGGGAATGGACAAACACAAGCACAGGAAGGAAAAGCCCACACAAGCTAACAAATAAAAAATAAAGTTACTGAGAGTGACAGTAAAATAATCAGTGCTAAGCAATGGGCGGGCTCTAAGCCCACTGTAAACTGACATAGGTCTTTTCGCCAACAGGAAGCTTGTGCTGTCAGGTAGGCGACACATAAAATAGAAGCCATGTATAACAAAAAGTGCCATTTATTTTAGGACATTTGATAGCGAGGAGGAGGTGCTGTCTAATGTGTAGCTTGTAAACTTTACAATCAGCAGCTCTTGCTTTGAATCCTAGCTCCTTTGATTGAGCGAATTGTGTGATCCTTCGCACATCATGAAATAGCCTGTACTTTGATTACCAAACTGGCAAAAACATCAGAATACCTAGCAGCAACTTGGCGGAGAGTGTGTTCTATATCACATAGTGGTTGCAGCAATTTTGGTACCTGGCTCATGCGCATGTCCTGTGTTTTGCAGACCATCACTATAGTAAACTAAACAAAGAAATGTTAAGACCAAGGTTGGAATGGGAAAATTATTTTAGCAACTATTAATTTATTTTTTCATCCATTTGATTGCATGTTTATTTATTGTATTTTGTCTTCAGTCATCAAGCTTGCTTTCCAACTTAAAGTCCTTTAATATCACGCTGCTGTATACTTCCGCTGTATTGGTAAATGGATATATGTAATAGAATATTTCATGCTTAAATGATTAGCTTTAAACATGCACCAAACACGCACACCCTTTAGAAAACTTAAAAAGAACCGTAGTTTAGCCCAACACGAGATTTATGTCACAGGGCGAATTGCCTGCAAGGTGGTCGCCACAATCCACAACACCAAACATCTGTGTTAAAGAAACAACCTGTTTCCCAGCAGCAGAGCAAAAATACTCGGGGGCTTATTTACGAGCCCTTGCATCACTTTTGCGCCGCCGGTGCGTCACTTTTTGTGACGCACCAGCGGCGTAAAAAATGCACCATGTTGCGTCATATTTACAAAGTGACGCATCTAGGTAGATGCGTCACTTTGTAAACCCCTGCGCCACATTATACCTGCGCCAGGTATAATGTATGCAGGGTGGGCGTTCTGACCAAAGTCAGCCTCGTAGAAGTGACACAGTGAAATCTATGAGATTTCACTGCGCCACTTCTAGGACGCAAATGCGTCAATATCTTACGCCTGCCTCACAGCAGGCGTAAGACTGAAGCAGGCACATTTGAAATGGGACTTGCCAATGTGAAATGACCCATTGCTGGAGTTGCGTCACTTTTGTGACACACTCCAGCAATGCGTCATTTTGCGCCTACAGATACGTCAGAAATCCTGACGTATCTGTAACTCCTTGTGACATGATGCGTCATACTGTAAATATGACGCATCAAGAATGTCGCAAGGAGGGCGCAATGAAAAGTGACGCATCGCTATTTTCACGCAGCGATGCATCACTTTTCATAAATGAGGCCCTCTGCATTCTTGCTGCATACCTATTATGTGTCCCAAGCCCGTTCTGCATGGGGAGAGGTGACCAGGTCTCACCACGTCAGGACAGTCGCATACTATGAATAACACAAATGACTCGATGGATTCAGATGCTGCGAAAAAGTAAACAAGTGTGAGAGAGAGCACAGGGGCAAGCACATTTCGAAGGGGGGCGGGTGAGAAGCACTCGGGCCTCAGCATGGGGCACGGGGATAAGGAGAGGCAATGGAGGGTAAGCAAAAGGAAGGGTGAGAAGCAATGGGAGGAGAGCAAACTGAGAAAGATGGGGACGTGAGGAAAAAAGACACAGGCAGAGAGCATGGCAGACAGTAAGTCATACATGAGGAGACCTCAGAAAAATACATGCAATCTGGTACAGTGCTTAAACATAAACTAACAAGAATTAAAGAAAGGGCTATGGAGGGAGCAACAGGCAGGGGGAAAGGGAGAGGGAGGATGAAATAGTACCTGAATCACGTCAGGTCAGCGGACGGGTAGTGAATTAAGTTGAGTCAATCTGTGCTTGGTCCCTGCTCTACAGCAATGATCGGAAGTGATATTGCGCCAGAACTGGACAATTAAGGAGGCTTTAAAGAAGAGTGATGTGAAGTCAACAAATGGTAAGCAATGGGCGGGCTCCAGGCACTTTTATGAAAATGTGAATAGCGATATAAACCCTAAACTATTTGTAAATTGTCTTCTTATGTGGTTGATAGATGGTTTATTAAGAATTGTAAATGTATCATGACAAGTACTGTGACAAAGATATATATACAAATGAAATATTCTCTTCCTTTTCCCTTATTCCCCCCCGCCCTGGTTTTAAATATAAAAGCTTGAGTGAATGTGAATAGCAATATAAACCCTAAACTATTTGTAAATTGTCCTCTGATGTGGTCGAGAGATGTTTATATATATATACAAATTAAATATCCTCTGTCTTAGATAAAGGTTTATATGTAAGATAGAGTGAAAATAGATGACTTTTCTATGTATACTGATTTATATATTTTTATCACAGGTGTTTTTTAAATCTGTTTTTGGGATAAACAATACGAATCAAGAGAGTTGCAAACATTCAGTCTTGATAAAGATGGTGTAATAATTTTCTTTCCATCGAAACGCGTCGACGCTTTTTTACACAATCCGTGTACTTGCTGGAACCACAGATCATGAATCAATTGTAATATCGGGTTCTAGTTGGTGTTCATTGTTTCATCACGGATGTGTGTGTTATGACAAAGTTTAGTGTCTTCTCTCGTGTGTACTTTCTTTATGTAAATTTTAAGCTTTGTGTAATGGATTGTTGATTTTAGATTGATTTTAATTTATTTTGAATTGTTTGTACAAAAATCGTTTTTTTCTACATGGTAATGAATAAATTGATATATTGTTGTTTTTGAGTATTTTGAGTTTGGGTTTAACTTTCTACTCTCATTGCATGGATGGTGTAAATGAAGTGTGAACAGCCTGAATGACCAATGTGATTAGTTCCAAGATCGTGAGTTTGTTAGTAAATAATGCTAGTCATAGGAGATTTGTAGCTATTAGTCCAAAGGAAACCCTCTTTGTGAGATTGCTGTTCTGTACCCTATTCCTTTGGCATTAAAGGGTCCCTCTCATTTCCCTTAACTTTTTTGTATACAACAGTGTCTCGCAAGTGAGACGCATGCGCATGCTCTTGCAGGCTCAGCCCTAAAAACATCAGTGTTACCTACTTCGAATGTGTTTTTCGCTGAGGGACCCGAGTTGCATGTGATTGCCAATTCACTAACATTTCTTTGAATTCTTTACATGTATCCTTAATGTGTTGTGTAAAATGCTCAGGGAATCTTAAGGGGTTTACATAAACAAAGAAAATTTCTGCAAGTGCTGGGAAGTAGCAAAGACAAAGTGCAACATGAAACAAGCACTGGGAAAGCTTATTGGTCTGGTGTTGGCTGCCAGCTGTTTGGCTTTATCAATACTTGTTTTGTCATGGTTTTTATGAAACATTGTTGGTGGAGTTGCCTGTCTCTCACCAACAGAAAAACACAACAACAAAAAACATATTTTTAAGCTAAAAAATCACTGACTGCCATAGTAGTCCCTGGCACTGTTACTCTGTGTGTGAATGAGCTTCTTGTGAAACAGCAAAGTGTCGCCACTCACAGTGAAGTTAACTAATGGCTTAAGTGGGCTGACCCCCTGCACAATACTGCAGTGGACTGACTGAAAATGGCAATAGCATAACTACTGACCAAAGGATGAAAAGGGCTTGTTTAAAGCCCCAATAGGTATTTACATTACATAAATAGTTTTGGTAAAATCAAAATGTCTTGGCGAACGCCTCACCTAAAGATATCTATATATATTCACTGAAAAAAACAAAGGTTACACGAATGATATAGTTAGGAAATTTAAGTTAAAAAACCTTAGAAATTCACACAAAAAAAAGGTTACAGGGACATTATAGTTGGCTCTGATTTCACTCATCAAAAACCATAGAAATTCAGCAGTTATAGTTACCTCAGCTAAGTATAACTTACTCCCAGCAATGCACTGCTTATGACCTCACATATTACATCATTCATGACATGGTCAGTGACATCACTCATGACATCTCAAATGACATCACTGATGACATCATCAAGTGATTGTGATCATTTTCTAAACGTTTCTGAGTGTTAAACATATATACTAAGGCATCACAAAAGTTAAATGAGTTTACTTTGTGTACTACTAATGAGTGATTCTGTTTTAAAACATAAATTATGTGAGTGCCTGCGTAACTGTATCTCTGTGCGTGAGTGTGTGTGTGTGCGTGTGTGTGTGTGTTGTGTGTGGCTGTATAGGTGAATAAGAGGGTGTGTGTGAGTAGCTGTATGGGAGAGTGGGTGTGTAAGTGGTGTATGGATGAGTGAGTGGGTATGTGAGAGACTGTGTAGATGAGTGAGTGGTTGCATGAGTTTTTGCATGAGTCAGTGAGTGGCTATGCCAGTGGCTGTGTGAGTAAGTGAATGGCTGTGTGAGTGGCTGTGTGGGTGAGTGAGTAGGTGTGCAAGTGGCTGTAAAAAGTGAATGAGAGAGTGCATGAGTGGCTGTATGTGTGAGTGAACGGGTGTGTGAGTGGCTGTAAATGGTGAATGCGATAGTGCATGAGTGGCTGTAAGTTTGACTGAGCAGGTGCATGAGTGTTTGTATGGGTGAGTGTGAGGGTATATGAATGGCGGTATGGATGCATGAATGGGTGTGTAAGTAGGTGTATGGGTTAATGAGTGGGTGTGTGAGTGGTTGTATGGGTGAGCTAGTGGGTCTGTGAGTGACTGTATGGGTGAGTAAGTGAGCATGAGAGAGGCTCTATGGGAGACTATGTGGTTGTCTCAGTGACTGTTTAGGTGACTGAGTACATGTGTTAGTATTTGTATGAGTAAGTGAGTGGGTATGTGAGTATGTGTATGGGGGAGTGCCTGTATGAGTGAGTAGGTGTGTGAGTGCCTCCATGCATGAGTGAGTGGGTGCATGAGTATTTGTATGGGTACATGAGTGGTGGTGTGGATGTGCGAGGGGGTCAGTCTGGGTGCATGACTCTCTGAGTGGATCTGTGAGCGGTTACATGAGTCTCTGAGTGGGTCTGTGAATGGGAACATGAGCGTCTGAGTGGGTCTGAGAGTGGGTGGGTGAGTGTCTGAGTGGTTATGTGAGAGCATGCAATAGTCTCTGAGTGAGTCTGTGAGTGGGTGCGTGAGTGTCTGAGTGGATCTGTGACTGGGTGCATGAGTGTGCAAGTGGGTGTGTGAGTCTCTGAGTGGGTCTGTGAGTGTGTGTGTGAGTCTCTCAGTGGGTCTGTGAGTGAGTGAATGAGTGCGTGAATGTATTTGTGAGTGGGTGCATGAGTGTCTGAGTGTGTCTGTCAGTGAGCGTGTGATTCTGTGAGTGGGTGAATGAGTGTATGAGTGGGTCTGTCAGTGGGTACATGGTAAAAATGTAGAGAGGCATATGTGAGCAGGTCCTTGTGCGAGCTCCCCTATGACAGTCACCCTGTCCAGCTTGCCTGCAGTCCCCTACCATCTGCTTCCTTCAGTATTGTGCCTCCTCTGCTCATTTTCTGCACATTTTTACCTCTTTTCTCCTCACTCCTGCCCTCTATTTTGCCTCTTTTTGCTTGTTCTTGTTGTTATTTTGCCTCTTTCTACTCGCTCCTGACCATTATTTTGCTTTTGCTGGTCACTCCTAATCTTTATTTTGCCTCTTGCGGCTCGTTTCTGACCTTAATTTTGCTTCTTTCTGCTCATTCTGCCCGTTATTTTGACTCTTTCTGCTCACTACTGACCTTTATTTTGCCTCTTTCTGCTCATTTCAGACCTTTATTCTGCCTCTTGCTGATGGTTTCTGACCTCTATTCTGTCTCTTTTACTCCCTTCGGACCTTTAATCTGCCTCTTTCTGCTCTCTTCTGACCTTTATTCTGACTCTTACTGCTTGTTTCTGACCTCTATTTTGCCTCCTTCTGCTTGTTGCTGATATTTATTTTGCTTCTTTTTGCTCGTTTCTCAACTTTATTTTGCATCTTTCTGCTTGGCTCTGACCTTTATTCTGCCTCTTCCTGCTCCCTTCTGACCTTTAATCTGCCTCTTTCTGCTCTTTGCTGATCATTATTTTGCCTCTTTCTATTTGTTTCTCACCTTTATTTTGCCTCTTTCTGCTTGTTGCTGACATTTATTCTGTCTCTTTCTGCGCGAATCTGACCTTTATTCTGCCTCTTTCTGCTTGTTTCTGACCTTTATTTTACCTCTTTCTGCTCTTTTCCCCGGGACCGTGGAGGGAGCGTCAATGCCCCCGCGGTCCCAGACTATACCCGCCTCTTGTGGGAGACGGTATTGCTGCATGGAGGGAGCTGCTGGAAAGGCTGCTCCCTCCATGCAGGAGCAATCGTTTCATCTCAAACAGATCAAACCTCCGCTTCTAGCGGGTGGGAGCACTATGAAAGCTCGCGCCCGCTGGAAGCAGAGTGTTTGCTTTAGCTTGGTGGGAGCTGTGAGCTCCCGCCAAGCTAAAACAAACAGCTATGTCCAATGGGTGGGCACCCCAGGACATAGCAGAAGCCGGCCCTGGGAAGGTGGCTTTTCCCAGGGTGATGTATGGCTTCAGGAGGGGGCCGAGCAGGGAGGTGGTGGTCCCCGGGGCTTGGGGGAGGCTCTGAACACCCCCCGCATTATTAAAATTTAGCCCCAGGGAGGTGATGGTCCCCGGGGCATAATTAAGCCCAAGGAGGGGGGCCCATGTGCCCCTTTCCTTTTTATAATAAAAAACATATGCCCCTGGGACCTGGCCCACCAGGGGGCTAAAATGTAAACAAGCATAGGAGACTGTGCTTGCTTTTTTTGTTTCATTTTGCTGTCTCCATGGCTCCATCGAGTTCCCGCTGCAATTTGGGTTTTTTAAAGTGCTTTTTGGCCCTGTTGGGGTTACAGGGGGACCTCAGGACCACAGTTAGGGGGTCTGGGTAGTCCTACCCTGCCCATTTTTCAATTTTTTTTTTTTTTTTGTGCTGACTGCCAACACTTCCTGGTTGAAGTGTTGTCAGCCAATCAGATTTGAGCACGGTAACTGTCGGATCCTCGGATGATCTACGTCCATATATATGTACATTTGTATTTCTTTTGATATCTCAAAAACTACTGAACGGATTTACACCAATTCCCCAAAAGGTCGCTTTCTGAACCAACGGCGACCTCTCTGCCAAATTAGGTGCAATTCCGTTCAGCAGTTCGGGCTGTAGTTGTGTCTAAAATCCTTATGGGAATTTGCATTGGGAAAACATGTGTTAGGAAGCCCCCCTTTTCCTGGGCCCCTGCTTGACGGATCACCCCAAACCTTTCAAGACAGCAGCTGAAGTGAGCATCCTACTGATTTTGAAAATTTTGCAAGGATTCATCAAACTGCGCCAAAATTTCTCTAACTATGGAAACAACGTCCAAACTATAACTACCTACTGGCCACCGCCAGTAAGTAACATATATCTCCATGTAATTAACCTGTGTATTTGTCTTCAGTGGTATATGGGTGCTGAAGGACAGTCTTTCTCTATTAAGCAATACAAAATATAAAAACTAGAAGAAATGTAAGCATGTCTTGGACTTTTGTTTTGTGAAGCATCAAGCCTGCTGCAGAGTTTGCTTCCTTTTGCGAGTAGACCAGCTTTACTACCTGAGCCTGGGGACCATCTTGACAGCCACACTCATTCATAGATACATGTGCTCAAGGTACTAAGTCACAGTGAGCATTATGCACTTGTAGCGCACTCAAGCAAAACGTGAGTTTTTTTTTTCTTAATGGTGTGCATTTTATTTGTTTATGGTTGGTGCTAACCCATTTGTCACTAATATACATTTGCAAGCTGGTACCGGAAACTCTGTATCAGTTGTCCTAGTTATAGCATTCTGATGCCAATCAACTACTCTGGTAAGACTGATATTCTGACCATACAACTGATGTGATAGTAAGAAAACAACTTCAAGCTGTCACTGCCCTACAAGAGAAAGTTCAATGCCCAGGAATAGAACAAAATCTAGTGCCACAAGGTTTTACTTTCAGAAAGGAGTTTGGTGATGCGATGAGGGGGGAAGTGAGATAAAACACATAACTGTTGCTCACTTTATTAAAAGTCAGCCAGCAACTTATGAATTAGTGCTGAACCAATCACTGGCACTATGCCGCAGAGCATTCTTGGGGGCAGATTTACTAAGATTTTACTCCGAGTTTGTGTCACAAAAGTGACGCAAATCAGTACAAAATCTTCTATTTCAATTTACTTTCCAGGGCTAAACTTGTTTAGCGATGGAAATAATGTGAAAGTAGCGCAAAGCAGCACGTAGCATTGCTTTACAATACTTAGCTCCAGGGGGCGTACCATGGGTGGTGCATGGGCGTTCCCATGCAACCACTCAAGGTTTCTGACACTAAACCCAATTTACTAAAAAAAGTAGAGAGGGTTTAGAGTCAGAAAATAGCGCTCACTTGAACCAGGCACTATGAAGGAGAAATGCTTTTTTCTCCTTTATTTTCCGACTTCACATGTGTGCTTCACTGTACAGCACACATACAAAGTGGCAAAATGTTTAAAATTAATCTAAGCATAGTATTTTATGCTGGAAGGGTATCCTTCCAGTACAAAACTTATGTTTGACTCACCGAGCACTATGGCGCAAGGTGTCTCCGTGGTGCATGGCAGATGATTTTAGCGCTAGGGAAAGGGAAGTAGAATGCCATGTTTATGTAAATATGGCGCTTTCCTGCTCTCTCCTTCTCACTCAGCGCAGCATTTGCGGTTGCTGCACTGCACTCTGTGAGATACTGGTAAATCTGGCACTATGGGGCCGATTCCGATCTCGGCCGGTAGGGCACCGAATCGGATTCGGCTTAACCGGATCCGATTCGGAGCCCTGTTTCCCGACCGATTCGTACGTGCGTCCGGCCGAGCGAGTACGATGCGAGCGCACGCGAAATCGCCGACCGACTTGTTCGCGGGTCCGATGCGCTCCGACCGACTCTCACGGACACGACTCGCACCGCGCTTTGGAGATGTTCCCCGGCCGGGCAAGTACGATGCGCGCCGCGAGCAGTCCGACCGACTCGCGCCGTCCGGCTCGAAAGAGTAGTTGGAGCCGCACTTTGGGGGTCCGTGTCGGACCCCCCTGTACGCGTAGCCGCGCGAGTCGCACACAGGGGGGACCCATGGGTCCCCCCTACCTGTGCATGTACGCCATGAGTCGCTTCGAGGCGTACCCGCTGTAGGGGGCACCCTTGTTCGCCTCGCACCCATTGGGTCAATGGGAGCCCGCGTACGCGTTGTACGTCCGGCTCCCATTGACTCAATGGGAGACCGACCGACTCGAGTCCGATTGCATGCGTGCGCATCGTACTCGTTCGGTCGGACTGCCAGAGTCCGATTCGGTCGGAAATCTCTCCGGGTCCGGCTCGGTCGGAGAGATTTCCGGCCTGAATCGGAATCGGCCCCTAAGTGTACAGTAAAAGTAGTCCATCACCAATGACTGTACTCGCTCTTTCTTCCCATTGATGCTGCCATTATGACTCACGGAACAATGGCTTTATATTCATAATAACGCGCTCTGACAAAGCTCTTGGCGTACTTGCCCAAGAGATATAAATGTCAGCTGGATCAACAGGCACCTACATATTCTTCTGTAATAAACAAGAGCTTGAATACACATTGAAATTGATTCAGATATACGGTACATAGAACGTCTTCGTAATCGGAGTGTGGATTCGACCACAGTTGAACTTTCATTGTGTCTTGCGATAAAGGCTACCCACAGAGCCACAGAGGTTATTAATCCACCACTTATACCAAATTGTTTATTCTTGGATAACTCGGGAATGAATGCCTAAACCTGTTTACTTTTTTCACCAGAAGTCCTCTGAAATTCTCGGAAAACAAAGCAACCCTTTTGTTGCATCCATTTTTCAGCTGCTTTTGTCAGTGCTCGCTCTAAAGCCTATTCTCTGAACAGTTTATTATTAACCCAAATCTTCAGGCAAACATCTTTAATACAAAGGAACTTGTGTGTCACATAGGCTGAGTGGCCTAATAAGAATAAAGTGAGCAGTATTGCCTCAAGACATTTATCTTTTAACAATAGGTGAGAAAAGGAAATATTTTAATAACGAGGCATGACACACAGGGGGATATTTACAAGGGCATTGCGCCAACGGAATGTCACTTTTTCCGATGTTCCGGTGGCACAATTCCCTGCTCCATATTGACTTATATTATTATTTTATATTATATGTATATATTATATATTTCAGGTTTTATATATATATATATATATATATATATATATTTTATATATGTACATATTCCACTTTGCGCGGCTTAACACCACTTTGTAAATATAGTCCCATTTCATGCAGGTATCTACGTGAAAAGGGTGTGCAATGGGTGTTGCTGTGGACGTTTCACCGCAGCACCCATTGCTTTTCTCCTCGTTTTTGCTTTTTATATGTGTACTGCATTTTGCAGCACACATAGAAAGAGCAAAACATCATTAATGATTGTGTTTGTGCAGGAAGGTGTCCCTTCCTGCACAAAAACAATCATTAGATAATGGCAATTTGCTACTTCTATATGTGCTGCATTCTGCAGCACACATAGAAGTAGCAAATTGGCATTATTGTTTATGTGCAGGTAGGGACACCTTTCTGCACACAATCATCCCTGCAACGCAGGCACACTATGGTGCAAGGGTGTCTGTGTCGGTGCTAGGCAGCTATTTTTGGCGCCAGTTTGAGGGAAAACACAGGGGTGCGCCATATTCTTTTAAATATGGTGTATCCCCGTGTTTTTGAAATGATGCAGCGCAGCGCTGCAAAATCTGCCGCAGCGCTACACCATTTCCTCGTATATATGCCCCAGTGTTTCCTGTAATGTGTTGCCAGCAAGAGAAGACACAGTACTCCTCGATACACCACCCACCTCGCCTTTACCTTTGATCACTGGCATGCAATCTTATACCGCAGAAGATATGACACTTTGCACACATTAACGCTACCCGGCATAACATGGGGGTCCAGGGTTCGTTCAAAAGGGCCAGATCCATGCTTGCTTTTCAGGATAAGCAAATTACTATGTAAGTAAGTTCCATTTAGATTACATGTAGCCTAAGGACATCCGAAAATCTGGCATAGATCCGATCTTCCTGGACCTACGCTGGACACCACTGCAGTATGAGATGTCAGCCCCTACATTAAAAGAAGAAGCCACTTCAAGTGTCTTAATATGAGTAATAACCAACACGAGTGCTGACTGGGAAATGAAGTATCTGGGTGAACAGTGCTTCTAAAGGTCGGATACTTTTAAAAGCAGGCAGAGGAAGCAAACAACTTAGGGAAGCTATTCATTCACAAAAACACTACAGAAACTGGTATTTGGCCATAAGCAAGAAAGCATGTGGCCAGTAGGCCACTTGCATAAAAAGCGACTGCTGTTACTGTTCCTTTGACTGCCCAAGCAGCACTTACTCAGTGAACCATATAGTGATATCTCTAGTTCCATGAGACATCACACACGCAGCTGCATGTTGTATCTTGTAAACGACATCTCCTAAATTAAAATATCTCTCACACAGTGCCTATTAAATAAACCAATGTAAGGTGACCTCTTCCATCGCAAAGGTTCTTACACTGGCCGCATCCCGTAGTCCAGACATTTTAAGGCATGACAGCGCTTGCAACAACAACCTTCCGCCTTCCTTAACATTCCAGCACACGACACTGACCCCAACACATTCGTGTTCAGACAAGAAACGCTTGTGCACGTCCTTCTTCAAAAACAAGAGCCATGGCAGTTTCTTTCCAAGCCAAAGAGAGGTCTTTGGCACGCGTACCCTATGCAGATACATACGTGCGGAATGGACTGCATCCAATATCATAAACCGACTTACTCTTGAAAGTCTCGCTGCCCCTTAGCTGAGCTCTGGGGAATCTGGCAGACCACAGTCTCTGAGCAAAAATCACTGTGAGTTTTGAGTGAAGGTGAACCTGTTCACTGATGAGTTCTCTGGGTGGAAGTGAAGGACAGTCATGTGTGTCGCAAGCTGAAGTCTTTCGGTTGTATTTTTGTCTCTCATTCTGTCAAAGGACTTTGCCATTCATCTCTTTTCACCAGGCTGATTGTGTTGGGGTGTGTGATTAGGAAGCCGCCTATTGCAATAGACATAGGGGCATATTTACAAAACAATGATACAGTGCGGCGCTGCAAGCAATTTAGCAGTGCCATGCTGCGTCATTTGAAAAACGCAGGGATGCGCTCTATTCACAAAAATATGGTGCACCCCTGTGTTTTCCCTTGTGTCAGCGTAAAAAAGGTGCCAAGCGCCAACTCAGACACCTTTGCGACATTATGCAAGGGTGCCTGCATTTCATGGATGATTATTTATGTGCAGGAAGGGACACCTTCCTGCACATAAACAATCATTAACGGCGGTTTCCTCCTTCTATGTGTGCTGCACAATGCAGCACACATAGAAAGAGCAAAAAACAAGGAGAAATAAAAGTATGTCTCCCCGTTACGCCACTCTAACGCCTGTTTTACAAAGGCGCTAGATTTTGATGCTGCCTCCGATTTACAGATCCTAGTAAATCTGGGGCAGCGTCAAAAAGCAATGGGTGTTGCGGTGATACATCCACAGCAACACCCATTGCACGCCCCTTTCACGCTGAAAACTGCATCAAAGGGTACGATATTTACAATGCAGCGTTAAGCCATGCAAAGTGGCTTAGCGCCATATTGTAAATATGCAGCAGTGCATTGTGCCACCAGAGCATCGTAAATAGTGACGCTCCGGTGGCGCAATGGCCATGTAAATATGCCACATGGTGTTAGTGTTTAAAGAAGGAGACGGACGCTCTAACTAATGCTCATTGGCCATTTCCTCCAGTTCTCCCCAATGTCTCAGATCGCTATCCCTTGGGATTCCTGCTGTACAGCTCAGTGCCCCTAGCTGCTTACGTGCCACTCTCTCCTGCTGTCCCACAACCCATTACACTAAACCACCTGTTACCTGCCATCTGCAAAGTCATGATGCGTGCATGAGGGTGCTTTGCACTGCAATGTATTCTGTTGGGATTTTTGGTACTTTTGTGGAGCCTC
This sequence comes from Calotriton arnoldi, assembly GCA_963921515.1. NCBI lineage: Eukaryota > Metazoa > Chordata > Amphibia > Caudata > Salamandridae > Calotriton > Calotriton arnoldi. Next base: position 1,588,670 of record CAWUFW010003708.1, read on the forward strand.
TTGTATTGTTTGGGGGCTGGCACCTTGAGTTACTTTACTTTGTTGTTGTGTACAAGTGCGTGGAATGTTTCCACTAACTAACATCTTCTCTCAGTCATGTGAGGGATAACTGGATGCTCAGATGGGCATGTTTCTGGTGGCTGTATTATTGTAACAAGAAAGCTGTGGTGCCATGTCGCATGTGCATGGTCGGCTGTCTAATGGGTTATGTCATTGTGGGGAAGGTTATGGAGGTCCCGGGAGTATCTCATCAAGGTACTGAGGAAGGGCACCAGGGTGTGCAGCACAGGGAAGGGTGAGTGGTCTCTCTTAACGACAACTAAGAATAGTGAAGGAACCTGGGAGAAAGACTTTTGTCCATCCAGTCTTAATCTCCACCACCCCTGTCCAACCTGACGCTTCCCCATCATAACACTAGAAAGCACTCTAACCCACCCTTCTGTCAATGCCCAATACAGAACTAAGGAAATCACTGCACTGTGCCTCATATTGGTGTCCTAGATGTCCAAACTTAGTGAGGCTACTTAGACTAATGTTTGAGGTTTGAGTGATTTTACTTTACCCCGAGCACCAGTGCCATACATTCAACTGTGATACAGACCTACAATGTATCAACCTAAATCTATACAAACAGAATTGCAAACTTCTCTTTCTGAAATTTAGTCAAGATGGTCCATCCCCCACCAAAAAGTCAGAATAGTCCATTTTCAACGAAAGTAAAGCTTGATGGAGAAAGACTGTCATCATGGAATAGACAACGCCCTTGTCTGTGTATATTAGAATTTTTGGGAAGCACAGTAATCTACTACAGTCGTAGTTCACATAATACCTGAGGTAGGTAAATGCTTATCAATCAATCAATCAGGGAATTTTAAAAGCGCGCTAGTCACCCGTGAGGGTCTCAAGGCGCGGGGGGTGCAGCTCCGAGTTAGCCGAAAAGCCAGGTCTTGAGGCTTTTCCTGAAGGTGTGCAGGGTAGGGGAGCGTCTAATGTTGACCGGGAGCTCGATCCAGGCCTTAGCTGCGATGTAGGAGAAGGCTCTTCCACCCGCTCTGGTTCTAAGGATGCGCGGGATTTCTGCTAGGGCGAGGTCGGCGGAGCGGAGGTTTCTTTTGGGTACGTGGAAGGAGACTCTTTCTTTGAGGTATTTGGGTCCGGTGTTGTGGAGAGATTTGTAGGAGTGGGTGAGTAGCTTGAAGGTTACTCTTTTCTCGACAGGGAGCCAGTGAAGGTCTTGCAGGTGTTGGGTGATGTGCTCATGTCGTGGGATGCCAAGGACGAGTCTTGCTGCAGTGTTCTGGATGGTCTGGAGTTTGCATAGCAGGGATTTGTTGATTCCAGCGTAGAGGGCGTTTCCGTAGTCCAGTCTGCTTGTTATGAGTACGTGGGTGGCAGTCCTTCTGGCTTCGGGGGGGATCCACTTGAAGGTCTTGCGAAGGATGCGGAGGGTGTTGAAGCAGGTGAAGGTGACGGCGTTGATCTGGCGGGTCATGGTGAGGGAGGAGTTGAGTATGATGCCCAGGTTACGGGCGTGGTCCATGGGGGTGGCGGCTTGCCGAGGGCGGTGGTTCACCAGGTGTTGTCCCAGGCTGAGGAAGTGGGTCTGAGGAGGAGGACTTCTGTCTTCTCCGAGTTGAGCTTCAGGCAGCTGCTGCTCATCCAAGTTGCGACGTCTTTCATTCCTTCCTGGTATCTGAGTCTGGTGGCTTCCGGGTCCTTCATGAGGGAGAGGATGAGCTGGGTGTCGTTGGCATAGGATACTATACTGAGTCCATGCTGTCTGATGATGGCAGCAAGGGGGGCCATGTAGATGTTGAAGAGCGTGGGACTGAGCGATGATCCTTGGGGTACTCCGCAGTTGATCTCTGTGGGTTCGGAGAGGAAAGGCGGGAGTCCGATCCTTTGGGTTCTGCCGGCGAGGAAGGAGCGGAGCCAGTCGAGGGCAGTTCCCTGTATGCCGGCGTCATGGAGTCTGGCTGGATGAGGGTGGAGTTGAGGTGCTCCTCTGTGACTTTGCTCCAGTTCCTTCGTGGTGGGCGTGGAGTGGGTTTGTGAGCGGTGGCGGTGTTGAAAGAGAAGTGTACACAGTGGTGGTCCGTCCAGAGGGGCTGCATGGTGTGGCTGAAGCGGATGTTGTTCCCTCCTGTGAAGATGGGGTCGAGGGTGTGTCCTGCCTTGTGAGTAGGGGTGGTGATGAGATGTTTCAGTTCGATGTTGGTGAGGTTGTCCAGGAGGGCGGCGGAGTTGGAGTCGCTGAGGTTGTCGAGGTGGAAGTTCAGGTCTCCGATGAGTGTGTAGTCCATGGAGGCAATGGCGTGGAGTACGATGAGGTCGGCGATGGTAGTGGTGAATGAAGCACGAGGCCCGGGGGGTCTGTAGGCGAGGGTGCTGCGAAGCGTTGTTTAAGGGCTGGTCTGGATCTGGAAGTGAAGGTGTCCGGTGGTGGAGGGGGAGTCGCTTGTGCTGGAGGTGGAGAGTTGGAGGGAGCTCTTGTGTGCAATGGCGAGTCCTCCTCCTGTGCGATTGGGGCGGTCCTTCCTCTGGATCTTGTATCCGTCAGGAATGGCGGTGGCGATGTCGGGTGCAGAGGAGGCATTGCTCCAGGTTTCCGTGAAGAAGGCGACGTCTGGCGAGAGGGTGTCGAGGAGGTCCCGGATCTCCACAGCATGTCTGTGCTGGGAGCGCACGTTGAGGAGGATGCACTTTAGGGCTTCGGTGGTGCTGGCGTCCGGCGTGAGTGCGGCGGTCGTGGGGGTGTGGAGGATGGTGATGGATTGTCGGCAGTGTCGGCAGGAGAACTGGCTGTGGGTGGTGTGCGGCATAGACAGCTGGCAGTTGTTGTTCCTTCTGGGGTTGAGTGCGAGGAGGGCAGCAGAGTCGTAGCGGTGGGAGGTCGGAGAACCAGGCTTAGATGGATAGCAAACCTAAATATCCACAGCAAGAATAACAAAGGCTATTTTAATACACATGTACCAGGTAGCCTTTTGATAAAGAAGACCTTAATATATTTCACATATATGAAATGCAGTGAGCTCTTTACAGTCCATGCCACCTATTAGAAACCATTGTATTGCGGACTTGAGACTTGAATGATAACAGTCTAGGTGGGACAATACTATAAAAGGGCCTGATGTGCATCCGTAAGCTAGAGGTGAGTTCAGGAGACAAGCAGGACAGGACTAGGTTCCACCAGCATGGATGACACAGGAAAAAGAGACCAAGTCTGTATTTAAGCAGCATTTTCAACAATGGAAGTCCAGAGCCCTGAGGCAGCATGACTAAGAAGGTGCAAATAAAGTACCCTCAGAGCATCTACCTCATGATCAGTCGCTTCCTCCTGTCCTTTCCATTTTCTTGGGCCACTCCCCCTGGGATCCCTGCTGTAATGCTCAGTCCTTCTTGCTGGTGCTTACGAGCCGCTCTCTCCTGCTGTCCCACAACCCATTCCCCTACAGCACCTGTTACCTGTCCTCATGATGACACATCCCGTCTAGATGAAATGTGATTTTATTTTTTTGGTTCACGGCCCCAGACTGCAGCTCTTGAAACTCTCTTTGCAACTCCAATAAAAGATTCTCCTCCTGAAAATGCCCTACCTCTTTGGCCACTGATGGGTAATCCTTGCATAAGACTCCTCCCCAGTGCCCAAATAGCACCTTATTCAACCCTAATACTCCCCTGTGGTGTTCCCAACCTTCGCCAATAGTCTTGAGTGGCTGGCAGGCAGCACTGTCCACGCCTACCAATCACAGAGTAAATAATGATCAGGAAACAAACTGTCTCCTGCGACAGCCAATAATAATGAGGTAAGAAAGATCTCTCGCGATGAATTGGCAACTGTGCGAGCCAACCATAATTGAAAACTTGGGACAGTATTCCGAAAGCTTACGCTAAGTGAAAGAAGCATCAGCGCAGCCATAGCGTGCAGCACAGCTGGTACGAGGACCTTTTGAACATCGCTTCCTCCATAGAGAATGACTGGAGGATGATGTCACCCACAGTGTGACAGCAGGGTTTTTTCTCTTTCAGATCTTTTTTCTTGCTGTATTATATAGCGCAAAGGTGGCCCAAGGGCATTACAGCAATTTACATGAGTGCCAGAACATATTTGACAATTTTCCTGGAACGAAGGAAAATTAAATTATTTGCCCAGAATGACAAGATGCTGTGCTGAGGTCGGGATTGGAGCCTGGTTCCCCAGTGCCAAGATAGGTAGTTCAAGTTGTAAGACACATCTCATCGTTAAGGGGAGACCGCATTTTCAAAAATAACAAGCAACATAGCTGGAGGTGCTGGAAGAATGGGAACAACAGAGGGGAAGAGGAGGCAGGAGAGAAGATGCAATAAAATGCAGGTGCCGAAGCTAAACATGCACGCACAGTGTAACACAAGCATGAAGACGCACCCACAGTGTAACACGAGCAGGAAAGAAATAAAAAATAGTCCCCCAAACGAACATATAAACAACCAAAGTATAAAGATACAGTACTTGGTCCCTGCTCCATGGGAGGAATGAAAGACAAAAAGGAGGATCAAAGAGGAAGGATTGACAACTAGCAAGCAAGGATTTTTAAAGGACATAGAAACAAACAAATGAAAAGCCGTGGGCGGGCTTTAAGCCCATAAAGAAGTATATACTAAAGTATGTACAACAGGTCTTGAAAGCTCGACCTAAATATACTAAACTATATGCAACAGTTCTCGAAAGCTCAACCTAAAAATGGGCAAGACTAAATTGAGTATGAAGAGGAATATTTTCAAGCCTTTTAAAAAGGTGCTAGATTGGCAATCATTCTCAGGTGAAGAGTCATTAAGTTCGAGAGAGGGCTCAATTTGCTCTGATGTTTGTCTGTCATGTTTTTCTCTAGTACTTGTGAGGGAAACTCATACTTGTATTGCTGGATCTGAAATCTCAACGCAGGCTGTAGACAGAGCTCCTGGATTGGATTTACTTCTTAGCAGGGTTTAAAAACAACAGCCATGACTTTTTTCATTTGTTACTGAGAGCCGGCCAATGAAGTTATGTTAAGTTTGTAGAGATGTGGCCCTGTTTCCCCAGACTGAGTTTTGCAACTTGGTTTTTGATTTTTTTGAGTTTTGTAATCCCTTTTTTGGGGTTCTAGTGTAGACCATCTTCCAATAGCCAGGCAAGACAGTTCCGAGGTTCTTCTGAGTTCAATGTTGTTTAGTTGTAATAAAAGTAGAATTCTTCTCCAATTTACCCAGGCCCAATGAATGGCAGGCCAGAGTCCCTTGAGTTTCCTGTAAGCATAGCATCTATTTTGAACCACTTAGACAATTTTAATTTGAGAAAGGCAAGTTCTTTTAGGAGTAATGGAATGAAATATTGTCCTGGGTTGGCTAGTTTGAAAAGGGGAACTGCTAACAAAAGCAGGGCCAGCTCTTTGGTAATGACTAGTTTGATTGTTTAGGTGTTTTATATAGCGCTAACATGATGCCCAGTGCCCTTACGAGAACTCTGAGACAACATAAACATGCAGAAACCCTTAAAGTAGGCAGTATTATCATAGTCACAGTGATTGAAGCGACTATTGCAATAAGGGGCATGCACTGGGAGGAGCTTCTCCAACACTGGTGGGCAACAAATTCTGCCGGTAATGCCCTAAAGGCCCTGAATGACTGGTTCTGTATGCAGATGAGCCCCGTGGCCCTCAGCAATATACATAAGAGGGTGAACTTTGACTTGAGTGTCCTTTAACAGTGAATATCTGACTTGGAGTCTGGTTGGTGTACTTGTTCCGCAGATAGCATTTGGTGGTGATTTTGGCCAAACAGTAGCACTGTAACTAGAGATGTGGAGGTGCTATAGCACTCACATGTGACCATGAAGATGTAGAGGTAGAAAATGAGCATTAAAGTGTCCTTTGAAGACAGACTGTCAATTGTCACCACTGTTTATATTTCATCTTCTGGCCGAAAAGTGATTGACTTTTGTAAGTTGAACTTAGTAACATATTTACTGTGTACAGAAGTGTGGGAAAGCTACAGTCTATAGTATGCCAAATGTTTTAATCTACATTTAATAAAAACAATGGGGCATATTACCAAGGAAGTGGCGGAGAGAGGCGTTAGCCGTCTTGGCTTAACGCCTCTCTCCGACACTTCGGAAACGCCAGGCTGCACCATATTAACAAGGATATGGTGCAGCCTGGCGTTTCCCTGCGATGGCGCTAAGTTACACAACTTAGCGTCAGCGCAGGCACCCTTGCACCAGAGTGCAAGGGTGTCTGCGAGTAGGGAGGTTTGTTTATGTGTAGGAAGGAGTTCCTTCCTGCACATAAACAAACCTAAAATGCCATTTTGTAACTTTCATGTGTGCTGCTTCGTGCAGCACACATGGAAGTTACAAAATGGCATTTTAGAACGGTTTGTTCATGTACAGGAAGGGACACCTTCCTGTACATGAACAAACCATGGCATTTTGCTTTTTCCATGTGTGCTGCATCATGCGCACTTAAGGTGCTGCCACCACTCCTCCCCCTGTGACGTGGGGATCCCAGACCCACCCCTTCAACTGCATGCTGAATACAAAAACAAAATGATAATAATGGAAAGTCATTTTGTTTTTTGCATTCAGCTTGCAGTTGAAGCAGTGGGGCGACTCTCCTCCACCTAAGCGGAGGAGCTGCCTCTGGGCTCTGTGGGAAAGAAAGCCACTCTGGTCTCTGTATTTTAGTATTTCGGGTGTTGTCATTAGCCAGATTGCAAGTATTTTGATCAGTATTTTAATTTTCATGTTAAGCAGCAAGATTGATCTCTATGATTCATATCAGTCTACCTAGCTACCTGATTTGGGTTCCACTCTGATGACTGTGTCTTTAATGTCAGGGAGTAATGTGCCCTTCTCCTTGACTCCCCACATAGCATCAGTAGGTAAGGATTAAGACAAGGAGCATTAACCGTTTGAAATTCAATTGGGAGCCCATTAAGGCCCATTGTCTCCACGGACAGCATCTGATTAATTATCTCTATAATTTCTGCAACAGTAATCTTTGAATTGAGGGCCTGGGTCTCATGTTTCTCAAGCACTGGCACATGCAAGGAGGCCACAAACTCCTTAAGTCCTCCAGCTTCCACAACCAGCTTGAGTCTCTATTTTCCCTTAAAGAGGAGGGCAAGATTATTGGGTATTTCAATGTGGTCCATGACCCCCCCCACTCACCACTCCCCCACTATTTCAATGTGTACATGAATTTTCCGTTGGCACTTGTGGTTGCTCAGACATGAAAGTAATATACGAGCTTTCTCTCCTTGATGGTAAAAGAGGCTCTGGGAGTCAAGACATGCTTTTTGAGCTTTTGGTCGTTAACAGTTGTCTAAGATGCAAATTTGCAGTGTTCAATTAATAGCTAATTAGCTCATTGCCCTCCTGTCTTCATTGAGCCTCGAGGTGAAGGATCTGGAGTTCTACCATCTGGATCTTTCCTTTCTTTTTTATTTTCCAACCTCGTTATTTAGCCCATTGCTTTACCTATTTTCACTGTTTAAATGCTTCCCAGAGTGTCACTAGGAATGCAACCGAACCAACATTAAGACTAAAATATTGCTCAGTTTCCTATTAGTATCTGTTTGAAATTGGGTTACTGGTTGAGGGGGTGAAACCCTACTCAGTCTGTGTCTGCACTTACTGTCACAGTGAAAACACAAGGAAACTCCAATTTTACCTGTGCCTAACCCTCTGGTAGCTTGGCAGAAGCAGTTGGACTGAACTTAGAGGCAATGTGTAAAGAATGTATGCATCACTTCAAAGAGTAATAAAGTGAAAACACAACACAAGGAAAATCCCACACCAAGTTAGAAAAATAGATTAAAATGTAATAAATTAGTTGACACCAAAATGTGAAAAATCTAACCAGTAAAACTTGAGACATTCATTTTTAAAGATTTAAGTGAAAATAGTGTCTAAAAGCACAAAGGGCCAACTGTGCTCCTCTGGTCGCGCCGGACCGGTACAAAGTCACAAATTCAGGCCGACCATGATGGAGCATTGGCTGGATACAGGGACCACGTTAGACTCTCTGAATAAAGTATACCTTAATTCCTGCCTGCAGACCATTTTGAGATCCTGCATCGATGATGGGTCGTGCAGCTGCAGTCCAAGGAGCTGCGAGGCTGCAGTGCGGAGTCCTGCATCACCGTCGAGGATGCCGTAGACAAGGTGCTTGCGATACGAAGTCCTGCATTAAAGATGCAGTGCACACCGGTGATTCTAAAGAAGCTATGGCCTGTGATGTGGAGTCTTTCGTTGTTGTTGAGGATACAGTCAACAAGGGGCTTGCGATGGAAAGGCCTGCGTCGAGAATGCTGTGCTCAGCAGCAGCTCCGAGAAAACTGCGGGCTGCGATGCAAAGTCCTGCAATGGGGAATGGTAGCAAAGTGGCAGTTCTGAAGAGGAGCTGCGAGGAGATGCATTGCGATGCACCTGTTCTGCCCACAAGACCACAGCTAGGCTAGCAGAGCACCTTCAGGCCCACTTCTAAGGGTCCAGGACTGGGGTGGCACCACTTGGAGGGCAAGACTCACAGCAGACTGAGTCCAGGTGCTGGATTCAAGGTGGTTGGAGCCTTTTGCGTCCCTGAGGCTCCGATCAGAAGACCAGCCAACTAGCCCTTTCAGTAACTCTGGTGGTCCTGGGATCAAGATGTAGGTCCAGCCCTTTTACTCAGGCAGCAGGGCAACAGACAAGTAGTCCTTCTTGCAAAGCATCGCAGCAGTCCTTCTGAGTCTTCCACAGGTCCAGAGGTATGCTGAAGATCAGTAGCGGCTGCTACTGGATGGGGTGGTGGGCGAGGGGTTGGAGGAATCAAATTTTAAAAAAAGACTTACCTTTAACGGCTGGCTGGCCGACGCCTCTCCTCTGTCCTCCATTCTCTTCATCTTCATCTTCCTCTCCCGGCCGGCCGGCAGATGAAGCACCCAGGCACACAGGCTTACCTGAGCCAATCACAACGCTGCAATACAGTGTTGTGATTGGTCTGAGCGCCGTGGATCGGCGCTCAGACTGGAACGGGAGCCTGGGCATGTTCCTTACCAGGCTGTGTAATGCAGCCTGGTAGGAACATGCAAAGTGAGCATGAACTGTTTGGTCGGCCCAAGAGGGCCAGCCAAACAGTTCATCCGCACTTAGGGAGTGCACAGCACTTCTACCCTGCTCTGCTCAGTCCCGCCCACCCCACCACTGATTGCAATAGGGAAAACAAAATGATAATAACGATACATTATTATCATTTAATTTTCCTTTTGAGCAGTGAAGCGATGCTCCTTCCCCTTAGCGTAGGAGCTCCACTGCTGAAGAGTTGGGTCTGAGGGTTCATTATTTATATCTGGTGCCCACTCTGAAGGAGGAGAAGGTTCTTGATATTCCCTCCCCCCCACCCCCAGAGGTGTTTGGAATTTGCTGTCTCCCAGCCTTGGTCCCAGCTAGCCTGGCTCACAATACACTACCTTCCCCATGTCTCACTGTCTGGGAGCAATACACAAAAAAACAACTGCCAGCTACACCTACTCATGTGATCCAGGCTACAGGCAGTAGACATCAAATGGTTGGGACCAAAAAATGCCAACATTCTAAAAGTTGTATCAATAGTAGAAAGGGGTTGGGCCCTTAGCCGCGAACTAGATTGGGCCTCCTTAAACTTTATAAACTGACAAATTATCTAGTCGACAAATATTGATTGCATTTACCAAACGAAAGGACCAATAATCTTATTTCATTAGCCCTTGTATTTTATTTCACTTTTCTTTTATATTAGATGCAAAAATTCATATGCTTCATCTTGAATGTCTTTTGAAAAAGGCAAACATTTTTTGAGAAAAACAAAATCATATGTGCACTCAAAATACATTTGGCATTGCAACAAATACAAACATCATAAAACAACAAAACCATTAAAGTAAGAACAATGTGGTGATCCCATCAAAATCAAAAACTACAATATAAATGATCTAATTCAGACCAGTCCTTCATTTTACATAGTGACACCTGGTGGAATGTTAAATTTTTGTTTGTCTACACACTCTATCCTGCCGGTGTAAGCTACGGGGAGCCGCGTATCAAAATTTGTTTTAAGGGAAGAGCATATGTCTTGGTAATCTCTCCCAATTGTTGTTAATTAAATTGCGGGTATTCTTCTCCCGGCAGCATGGGTCAACGCGTTTCAAACCCTCAACAATTTACGGGGTTCTCCTCAGGACCAGGACTTGGAAAGGTAATGTGGGACAGTGTATTAGCTTTGAACAGTGGCTTTTAACTCTCAATTATCTCCACCTTAAATATCATGGTAACATTTTTTACCTCTATTCTTCTTTATGCAGAGTCAAATATTGTATTGCCGGTTTCCATTTCAAAAACATGTGTCACCGGTTCGCTGATACACGTCCTGTAATTCATTAGGATTCCTGTGAAAGGAATAATGTATAAACTCATTGGTTGGTCCAATCTCATGATGTCAATCTGAGCTTTTGGTTCACTGATCATGGTTACATTCAAGGGAAACAAGATAAAGGACCATTTTTGACAATGCCATGTTTGCGCTTTAGTTGGTCGGGATTTAAATGTGAACATTCATTTTAGCTGAGCGTATTTGCACTCAAGGAGAGAAAGATCCACATAACCGTATTTAGTGATGACATAAAAATCGTTCCGAATTTTCTCTTCGTCTTTGTCAAACTGCGGTCAGTATTATGCCGAAGCGCCTGCTGGTAAAAGAAACAAGGGGGCTTATTTACAAAGCCCTATCGCCACTTTTGCGTCATTTTTAACATGGGAAAAGTGACGCAAAAGTGGCGCAAGGGGCTTGTAAATCTGCCCCAAGGTTGCAAGGACGGAGCTTGCAGGTGTTGTAGGTGACGCTACTGTACAATTGTGATTTCATGGCCAGGAATGGATTTGGTTGAGTACAACACACAAGGTTCAACAGGGGTTCTGGCAGGGTAGCAATATTGTTTAAAACGCTAGGGGCATATTAACAACGAGGCGATAAGCAATTATCGCCGCTTTAGCGTCCGTTTTCGGACGGAAAGCGGCGATAATTCTATCGCCTAATCAGCAAGGTCACGCTATCGCGTGAATCCTTGCACTATCGCCCTTCCCTCAACGCCCATCCTTGCATCTCTAATGAGATGCAAAGTGGCGTTACTGGGCGTACCCCGGATGGGCTACGTTGCAAATATCGCCGATGTTCACATCGCAATATTTACAAGGCAGCCCACAGGATTATAGCAGACGTTAGATTTTGGCGAAACGGCCGTTTTCGCCAAAATCTAACGTCTGCTATAATCCTGACTTACCTATGTTAGGCATAGGAGGTGGATTCTGCTGATACGACCACAGGGTCGTATCAGCAAGATGATCGCCCTTTTGCAGGGAACATCGCTGGAAAACCAGCGATGTTCCCTGCAAAAGGGTGATAACCTCGCTATCTCTGGAATTTTTATCGCCCTGGAGTAATGCGTTGTTAATAACGCGCTACCAGGGCGATAAATGCCAGAGATAGCCTGCGATAATATAATTATCGCTAAGCACGGCCAGCGATAATTATCGCTGGCCGTTGTTAATATGCCCCCAATTCCCTTGTGAAGAAACAGAAACCTGCTCTGGTATGCGAGGGGCAGGTGCATAATAGTGACAGGAACCATGCTGTGAAACACAATGACATATTTAATATGTATATGCACCACTATTGATGGATTTTCTGAAGTTTGCGTGTTAATGGATGTTCATTGGTGGCAATTCCAATGGTGTTATGGGTTTAAATTTAGATAGACAGAGCACAGGTACATATAGACATGATGGGTTTGCTGATCTAGCATCATTCATTAGTTCATATAGCCTAAGTGATGTATGGCAGTCTCCCCTCCCGAGGGAAGAGGTTCAACATATTTTTCAAAAAAATTTCAGCAAATCATAAATGTTTTTTCGCATGAACTACTTGCTGGTCCTGCTGCTAATCTCTATAGAATTGAGCAAACACAAGGAGATGATGGACGGAGCGCTGAAACTTTTCAGACACTCACCCCCAGTCACAGATTTGGGTTAAATCCATCATTGTTCTATAGCTCACTTTGCCACCCCAGTTAAGACACAGTTATATGCAAATCAGTCTTGACCCTGTGCCTCATGGGAACAGTCCAGCCCGAACTGCCATGCCATGTCTTCCCCAGAACGGAAACAAGCATCCTGGGACCGGTTCCGGGCTAACAGCCCTCATCAGCCAGGTTAGCTTGAATCCAGTGGCAAAGTGAGCAAGGGACCCACGTCTCGGCATACCCTGCCAACTTAGGGCAAACAAAGCAAACACAAGGAGATGATGGACGGAGCGCTGAAACTTTTCAGACACTCACACCCAGTCACAGATCTGGGTTAATTCTATCATCGTTGTGTTTGCCAATCTCTATAGAATTACCTGCACAAATGTACATACCAGGGGACTCTCAGACATGCATCAACCAGTATGACAGTAGCAGTGGCAGCCGGCATGGCTCGCGGGTGGCATAGCGGGCACAGGAAGGATCACGTGGGGGGGGTGCGCTTGGTGCAAAAAAATAAATAAATAAATAAATAAACTTACCTTGCCACCGGCCAGGTCCCACGTCTCTGCTCCTGCTCTCCTCTTGCACCCCTGACCAATCACATAGTTGCAATGCAGCGTTGTGATTGGTAAGCACCCAGGCTCCCCTGATCAATCACAATGTTGCAATGCAGCATTGTGATTGGTTTTGAGCGTCCTGGTTTGACACTCAACTAGGGAATGGGGGCCTGGGCATGTTCTGTAATGCAACCTGCATGACTGGCTTGGGTGGCGCGAGGGGGCCGACCAAACAGTCATTGCGCACTTAGGAGTGAGTAAACAACTCCTCCCCTGCTCCAAGAGCAGAGCAGTACCGCCCACCCACCCGCCAGCAAAGCAGCAGGAAGCAGCATAAAATGATAATAACGCAAAGTAATTATTTTATGCTTCTGCTTCCCACTGCTTAAAAGCAGTGGGTCGATGTTCCTCCACCATAGCGGAGGAGCTGCCACTGGACAGCAGCTGGAAAGGCTAAAAGAGGTCCGTGGACATGGAACTTGAATCTGTGGTGGCAATGCAATGACAAACTCAGAGGGATACTGTTAGACCTGTCAGCCTTAGGATGGTCTTACCCCCAACCTTTTGCCTGCCTCCCTCCATTTTTCTTATTTCCTTTTTGCTGTATGTATACTTTTCCACTGCTAATCAGTGCAAAAATGGTTGTGCTCTCTCCCCTAAGCATGGTAATTTTGGTTCATCTGCATTTGTCATATTTAATTTACTTATAAGTCCTTAGTAAAGTGGTACCCCTTGCACCTAGGGCCTGTAAATTGAATGCTACTAGTGGTCTTGCAGCACCGATTGTGCCACCCAGTTAAGTTGCTCTCTAACCATGTCTCAGACCTGTCATGGGAGAGCCTGTGTGCGCAGTTTACACTGCCATGTCGACCTGGCAAAACAACCCTTTTGTCAGGCCCAACCTTTCCCTTTTTATAGATATGCCACCCCTAAAGTAGGCCCTAGATAATCAAGAGGGCAGGGTGCAATGTATTTATAAGGCAGGACATGTACTTTTAAGTTTCACATTTCCTGTTAGTGCAAAACTCCCAAAGTAGTTTTTTCACTGCAGCAAGGCCTATCTCTCCCATAGGATAACACTGGGATTACTGCATTACTTTTTATAAGTGCAATTTCCAATTGGGACGAGATAAGACCTCCAAGTCTGGTGTCTGTGGAATCAACAATTTAAAATCACAACTTATGGTGAAGTCAGATTTTAAATTGCAATTCTGAAAATGGCACTTTTAGAAAGCTGGCATTTTCTTACTTTAGACAATTGGTACCTGCTGCCTGTCTCTGATCACTTGCCTGGGGTGGGTGACAGCTTGGCTTTGTATATTAACCCTAGACAACCACACACAATGGGAGCTTAGGTGCGACTTGATGTGTCATCCTGGGAGGATGGGATGGAGGAGCTGGACTCAGCCTCACTTACACCTGAATAGGCCTCCACAGAAAGGGTTGTATACCCCCTGTAGAGAGTCTGGAGCTAGGTTGGAAGGGCAGGACCTCTGTGCATTTTAAAGGCCCAACTGGGAATAAGCACTGAAACTCTAACACCACCATCTCAGTACACTTCTGGACCTGTGCCCAGAAAAAGGACTTCTGTGCTGCTGAAGGACTGCCACTCTGCTGGATTGCTGGATCCCTGCCTTGTTGTGCTGCCCTGCTGCCTGCTCTTCCTCTGCCTGGGTGAGAAGGACTGGACCTGCATCACTTGAACCCAGAGTGATGCCAAGGGCTAGCTGGCTGGCCTCCTGCTCCAAAGTCTCAGGGACATGAAAAACTTCCAACCAACCTGCCTCTGCCATTTGTGAGTCTGCCTTGCCAAGTCGAGCAACCCCAGTCCTGGACCCTTGGAAATGCACCTAATGTGTTTGCTCCAGTAGAACCAATGCATTCCCTGCTGAACCAACACATCACAGCCGTTCTGATCGGAACTGATACATCCGCAATATTGGGTGGATCGGAACCAAAGCATCACCTCTGCTGCATGGATTGAACCCGACGCATCGCCTTTGGAACCACTGCTGCGTGATGCTGTTCCCAGTGCAAGGTCCTCACATTCCCGTTGACGGCAGTATCAATGACGACGACGAAACTCCACATCTCAGCTTCCCTGCTCATCAGAACTAGCATTGCCACACTGCTCTACACATCCTAGACACCGGTCTTCACATCGCAAGCCCGTGAACAGGATCCTCGACATCGACGCATCAGGATCATACACCACAGCCTCGCTGCATCTCGAAACCAGCGCATCACCCCTGCTATGCAACACATCTTCGACCCAGATCCACGCAACACTCCACAACCTCGGATTAAGGTACTTTTGTTCAGTGGGCCTAACTGGGTCTCCATAGCAGGCCTGCACTCCATCGCCATATGCCTCAACAATTGACTTTGTCCTAGTCCGGTGCAACCAGATATCTCATTTTTTTGCACTTTCTGCTTCTTAGTGCTATATTCACTGAAAACCTTTACAAATAAACATCTCAAGTTCTACTTACTGGATTTTGTCATTTTGATCTTCTTTTATTTAGAAACGTCCAAACTATTTTTTCTGACTTGGTGTGGTATCTTTTTATGTGGTGTTTTCACTGTTTTACTGTTTGAAATGTCGCACTGATACTTTACATACTGCCTCTAAGTTAAGCCTGACTGCTCTGTGCCTAGCTACTAGAGGATGAGTAAAGGTTAATTTAGTGTTTGCCTGACCCTTAGCCTGACTAGGACTGTGTTTGCTGTTTGGCAAAGGTTTTCCCCTGTTAAGCAACTGTGTGATTTCTAAAAAAAACTGTTTAGTCGAGAAACATCAGATGCTCTGGCAAATAATCCAAAATATGGTAGACTGTATTTTTTAGTAATCACTGGCACCTGTCATGTTTTAAAAGGTTGTTTTATTGACATCAACAGAAATTTTAACGAAATATCAGCATTTTGGATTGAGATCACTTGCATTAGAATCAGCTGTCTTACAGAACATGCCCATGTCCTTTGTATTGGGAATGAGTGCCTTTTCTCCATCCTTAGGCTTCCTGTCCATCCTTTCAAAGAGACACACAGTAGAAATGTTCTGATTAATGCGTGCGGAGATGTACATGCAAAAAACACACTACATCTCTCCCCGACTGTATAAGAACTTAAGGGGACGATATGATCAATGTCTTTCAGAGGATTTGATGTTGCTGCTTGAGGAAGAGTTAAGAAGCTCAGCATTGGAAGGGGAAGGTACTGAGAAAGATGAACTGAAAGAGTCAAGTGTAAAATCACTGGGAAGGAACCTTTTCTCTTTAATATCTTAAATGTCGTTGATTTCATCAGCTGATGACAATTCACAAAGGTGTCCATTTAACCCCTTGACCGCGATCGGAATTCCGCTCGTATGCGGGACATTCCGATCGCGGGTGGAGTCGTGACGAGCTCAGCTCGTCATGCGCACAGCGCAACCGCGCAGCATGACGAGCTGAGCTCGTCATGAGCACGGAAGGGGTTAACAGGAATGAAGAGGTTATGGTTACTGTGGGTACACTGACCCAAAGAGTGGCCTCAGACCTTTCCATGGCTGTTATTAAGCATGTTTGGGGTCAAAAGGCATATTATTACTTTCCGAGATTTTGATTGAGCCAGAACCATATCTCTTTGACACAGCCCTGAAGGGCAAACTCTTCTCATATTCTCCTCATTTCTTTCAGCCATCCCTTTTTGTGAAGATATGCTATCTTACATCCCCAGAATCCAGAGTAGGTGGTGATGATGCATGGGGAAGCCAGCTTTGTTGTCATGTAGTTCCTATAAACCTATATAGGATCTGCGTGTTTAGACAACATAGACTGTGGGATTGGTGTCCAGACTGATTCCAGACACCCCCACCGGGTATGTTGGCCTTTATACCAGCTAGCTCACAGTGCCAATGTAAACTCCTCTTACCAAGGAGAGAATAGTTCTTGGCAACTATCGAACATGACAACTCTGCCCCATCAGGGATCGTGGAAACAGTACAGTACTTTTCGCTCAGTCACTCGTGCTCACTTAGTCTCAGAGAGATACACAGAAATAAACGGTGGGGACGTTTTCAATAAGTATTTATTGAACCAGCGTCATTCTAGTGTAAAATAGGTGTGCTGAAACAACCATAAGACAGAAACAGATATAAATGATTATAAGCACCAACAGAGTAAATGGTTGGTAGATTTCTACCATAGTGCTAAAAACAATGAATGTATGCAAGCAAATAAATACCTGACAGTAACAATTCGTACTCCTACGATGCAACCCTAACTAGATGTACCTAAGTGTACCTAGCATGTATGTAGGTGTAGAGCCAAGAATCCCCCTAGGCTGAAGCCAACCCCATTACCTGAAGTGGGAGACTGTGGGACCCCGTCTTGGTCTCGAGATGGAAGCCCCGCAAAGGATGTCAGACCTGGAGTGTCTGTGTGCAGGAACCTCAGCATCTCGCGTTAGTGTGTCAGCATGTAAGTCTTTCTCCTCTGCCTGCCTTGGCAAAGATATGGTGTATATATACCCAAAAGGTACCCTCAGGGGATTCTACCTTGCAGTGTCTTGTCGGCCGAGGATGACGGATGGGATGACCCTTATACATAGTTATTATGCAGAAGATGTAATCCTACTGTGATTCTGGGAATCTTCATGCATAATTAATGAGGTTAGTTTTCGGGGAAAACCACACGACATTTTATGTAGTCCTTAACTAGGTAAAAGGTCAATACCAAAACCCGTTATGTGGTGTAATGGTACGGTAAATGTAGGTGAAAGGTTAGGAGAATACTCAGGCCTATATTGGGGTACCCTATGAAACATAACATTGTAACTTCTTTCAAAAACTAGTTTGGTAGGTGACTTTCCAGTAGTACTGTGAGAAGTGTTACAGTAGCCTCTCATCAGGGATGGCGACTTAATGAGCTTAGCAACATGCAAGCTTTTAGCAGCACATTCATGAAAGTTTTTGTAGAGCATTTGGCCACAGGGGTGTGATGTTGTGGTGGCAAAAGCCATGGTATCTAGAAAACTCACTAAAGCCCCTACAGTTAAACAGAAGTCCATTCTCTGATTTTACATTTGCAGAACAACCAAATCTTCAAAAGATTTTGTTTAATACGTGAATGGCCCTGCCTGCTGAAATGCCAGCTAAAACCCTCATGATCTTCGGGAATTGTGACAATTACCCAAAACATCTAGGCGGTATTGACAATTTGGGATGGGTCCAAAAAAAATGTTAGCATCTTTCTCCCAGACATCATGTTGTAGTTTCGATATTAATGTATCTCTGGGGGAGGGTTCTTCCCCCAAGCTCTGGCAAACATGACAAATGTTGACCATGTTTTTGAATAGCTTATCAAAAAGTGATAACCCTACCTTCTATCTTTATAGTATATTGGTAACTACAGTCCCTCAGTCACCTATGTGGGGCTAGGTAGACTACCTGCCTCCTTAGTGCCGTAGTAATAATTATGACAGCAGTTTATATAACATTCAAGCTCACCTTGTTCGTGGTGTGGCTTTAGTGTTCTCCAGTTCCCCCCGTTACTGTCAGTGAGCTCTGTCCTGTCCTGAAGTACCGGGGTTTGCTAGGTTGTTTTTCGCCTTCTTCTGCACCAATGGGGTAGCTTACTGTATGACATATCTGCTATATTACTCTTGAAGTGTACCGGGTGTATACCTCTGCCAACCAGAAATCCAATTTCTAACAATGTAGAATTCGATCTTTTGATGAGTTTTCCTAAAAGTTGATATTGTTTAGTAGCTATTAAAGGTTGAAAGGCCAGAGCCAGTTTTTTAACAAATGTAATATGCATAATTTTGAGTCCTTTGAGACGTTTCCCAGCCCTGGCTGGAATGGCTGCAGGGCTTTCGGGAGTATGCTATTGAAAATATGAGCTGGTAACGGACCCAGTGGTGGCCCTGATGATCCACAGGGTTTAATGGTGATGGAGAAATATTCTTCTGTTAGAGGATAGAGGTGGAGTCATTTGAGGCCACAATTTGGGTTGAGTTGGGCAGGGGGATCAGATTTTATCTCAATATAAGTTTCAAGTTAATTTACCTATTAGATGGAAGGATTTGCCAGAGATTCATGCAGTTCCTGGAAGTGAGACTTTTGTGTTCTTACTTTCAGGCTTCTGAAATTCATCCATAGTCATGTATGGTAATATGATCTCCTCTAACATTAAAAACCCAGAAATTCACTGCAAACAACATAGGTTAAAGTGACTTTTTAGTTAGGTATGTAAGAAAATCTTAGATTACATTAAAACAAATATAAAAATTCACTGAAGAAAACAAAGGTTAAAGTAATTTTATAGTTAGTTGTTGAAATGAGTTAAAAACATGCTGAAAAACAACTAAATCACTGAAATTCATCATAGTTCAGTGATTGAACTATAATTTGCACCCCACCATGCACTGCTTATGACCTTACATGTTACATCATACATGACAAGTAAAATGACTTCAGTGATGACATCACGGATGACATATCAAATGATATTATTGATATCACTGATGACATCATCCAAGCTACTCCTCCTCAAATTACCACTTGTTTGTTTAAAAAAGGAAAGTAAGTCGTAAATGGCCCTCAAACATATACAGCATACACGGTACATGTGCACATCCTTCAAATATAAATACTGTAATCCCGAAGACAAGGCTGATTCAGTATGGTAAAGTGTGTATGGTGCACAGTTTACCTCCCTACCAAATTTGGGCAAATCATAAGTGAAAATGAGCAGCCTAAATAGGGCACTAGGGTCAGTCAGGAAATATACCTTTGCTTTTAATCTCAATTAGTGCAAAAGTGCGAAGCTGCTGACAGTTTCCAATCAGTGTTCCACAGTTCTGGATTTTGAGGTACTAGTTGGTGTGGATAGTGAAATTGGTGCCCTACCGGTCTTTAAAATGTTTGTCAACACGCATGTTTTTGTGACTATTCACTCTTTCTATGTGCACTGCACAAAGAATTCGACCTTTCTCAAGCTGTCTCGCACTTGGGATTGCAAAGTAACCGGTGTTTTACCTGGTTGACTGATATTTGCAGTCTGACTAAAAGATTTGCAAAGAAAACAGAGGAATTATTGACATGTTAAAAATCTGTGAATTCGTATTCAAGTTGACCTTTCATAATCTCAAAACGTAAACGAGCATTCGGTAAAGAGGAAAGGATGCAGCCCTTCCCGTCGTCAAATGTTTGATTTATGGGCCCACTTGTCTCTTCACCGGCGCCTCTCGTGAAACCATCCCTCCGTTCTATAACTAAGCCCTGCTAAAGAACACTTGCTGGTTAGTCAGTACACACCTTACCCGCCACTGAGGGTGTTCCCCACTGAGTCACAGAGTGAGCTGAAGACCAGTGGTGGCTCGCAGAGGGAGTGCTGCGGGGCGGTGGGGCAGGGAGGGGGAGGGGCTGGGTGGGGGGCTAGTGGAGTCGGACATACGACGGGCAGGAGTAAGGTAAGTAAATAAATAAATAAAACTATTTACCTTGCGCTCGCTGCATTGCCAACTGCTGAAGACCTGGGCAATTTTGAACATTTTCAAAGCAGTGCTTCCACTATTCAACCTGCGCAGATTATGTGCTGCAGCTAGTATTTTTAAATTAAAAAGGGGGCACGCCTCTAACCACAGCTTATGCGTGTGTCATGATTCTCGGGTGATACCATGGACAGTCAAGGTTTGTGCTACCCTAAGTAGGGCGGCATTTTTTTTCACTCCACTACATTCTGAATTACGCCATATCTTCACACTCGGGGCCTCATTTACCAGGAACTGGCGCATCTGCATAGATGCGTCAGTTTCCTTGCGCCAGCATCTGCATAGATGTGTCAGTTTCCTTGCGCCAGCATCTGCATAGATGTGTCAGTTTCCTTGCGCTAGCATCTGCATAGATGTGTCAGTTTCCTTGTGGCAGAGCCAAATGTCCTTGCGCCACCATGGATGCGCTGTATTTACAATACAGTGCTCCATGGCGCAAGGATTAACAAATGCGTCAGAAATTCTGACGCATCTGTTGACACAAAAGTGACACAGTGCTGGAGTTGCTCATGAAAGTGACGCAACTCCAGCACTGCACCACAACAGATAGGTGAGTCCCATACAAAAAGCCCTGCATCATTCCCTACGCCTGGTCTTAGCAGGCGTAGGGATTTTGACGCAGTGAAGGTGTAGAGTGACACAGTGAAATGTAGTAAATTTCACTGCGTCAGTTCTTCACAGCTTTTTGCGTGGGAACGCCCACCCTGACACAGGTATAATGTGGCGCAGGGCTTACAACGTGACGCATCTCCCTAGATGTCTCATGTTGTAAATGGGCCTCAACATGGTGCATTGTTTACGCCGCCGCTGCGTCACAAAAAGTGATGCAATGGCAGCGCAAAAGTGTCACAAGGGGCTTGTAAATTTGCCCCTTAAACTGGAAGACGCTATGATATTCAGATCCCGAACACAAATCTTTTATGGCCCATGCCAAGCCAATCTTACACCCTTACCAACTACTGTTTCCTTCCATAGAGGAATCCATGGACATCAAATCAGCAAAATGTCAGGGGTAAACGAGTTAACATCCTGCAACCTTTGACCCTTCTCTCCCAAGGCATGCCAGGCTTCACTCATTTCCTTGCCCACTCTTGGTCTATCACTGGTATGTTGTTTACTACGAGAGATTTACGGAGAGGGCAACAATTTGAAATTAAGCAACGTCATCCATCCTTTACTGACTCCTGCAGTTGACCCTTTAATAAGTAGGGTCGTCCCCCTGGCCTCTGGCCCTGTACTGCGCCCTGTTGCCCATTCCTAGGTTACTGTGCTACAAACCCAAGTCTAAAAGGAAGATCATCCTGGAGTGATTCTGAAGTCATCTGATGACTTCAGCCAGGCTATTCCTGCAATTAACTGGGGATGTCATCCGAAGCCATCCTGAAGTATGCCTTTAGGGCAGATTATTTAAATGGGATGACTCCTCGAGTCATCAGAGAAACTACTCCAGGATTAGTTCCCGATTACTTCAGTGGAAAAGATGTGATGAGCTTGTACTGCTGCCGGATGATCCCATGCTGATTACAGGATTAGGGTGTATTACTCCAGGATGGGTTCCTGATTACTTCAATGGAAAACATGTGATGATCATTGACTACTGCAGGATGGCCCGTGATGATTTCAGGATTAGGCTGGATTACTCCAGGATGGGTTCCTGATTACTTCAGTGGAAAACATGTGATGATCTTGTACTACTCCAGGATGATCTCATGATGATTTCAGGATTAGGCTGGATTACTCCAGGATGCTCCTATGAGTATTTCAGGATGGGGCTGTATTATTACAGAATCATCTTGTGATGACTTCAGAATGAGGCTGCATTACTCAAGGATGATCCAAGGATAACTTTAGAATGAGACTGGGACCGTATTAGTCGATAAGTTCATGATGAGGATGCATTACCCTAGGATGGGTTCTGGCTGTATTACTGCATGGCGGTTTCAATATGCAGATTTATTACTCTAGAATGACCTCGAGTAGTAATACTTGTTTGACATACACTGGATGTTAAGAAATACACTGTTTTATTAGTTCGTTGGCAGAGCAAATTATTGCTACAAAACAAGCGTTGGCAGAGCCAATAGGTCTTGCCTTTTTAACCAAGTGGCTTGCCAATGTCTTCTGCCGATGGTCTGCAGTATTGGTTAATATAAACAAGCATTGGCAAAGCCAAAAAGTCTGGCCTTTGCAAGAGCTATTGCCTTTGCCAATGTTTTAGCCATATTGTACACCAGTGTGTCTGCTGTTCAGCATGGCTAAAGGTTAGTGGGGTAAAGGAGAGTGGTGTGTCGAAAAGTGGAGTGTGATAAAGTGGTGTAGATTATAGCTGCAGAGTGCCATGGAGTGGCGTAGAATGGAGTGGTGTTGGGAGTGTTGCGTAGAGCAGAGTAGATTGCTGTGGAGTGGCACAAAGTTGCGTATTGTAGGACGGTGGAGTGGCAGAGTGGAGTACAGTGTTGTAGAGTCGAGTGTCAGAGTGGAATGGTAGAGAGGAGCGGAGTAGTGTGTCGTAGAATAGAGCGGAGTAAAGTGGCATGGAAGGAGTTATGTAGAGTGTTGAGTAGTGTAGGGTGGCATAGCGTGGAGTAGAGTGGAGTGGAGTGGCATAGAGTTTAATGGAGTAGAGCATCAAAGAGTTGAGTATCATAGCATATATCATCAAAGAGTGAAGTAGCCTACAGTGAAGTGGTGTAAAGTTCAGTGGTGCAGAGTAGATTGGCGTGGAGTGCACTGGTTTTGAGTAAACTAGTGTAGAGTGCATTGACGCAAAGTAGAAAGATGTAGAGTGCAGAGTAGATTGTAGTGGCATAAAGTAGATTGTTTCAGAGTGGCGTGGAGAGGTGCAGGGTAGATTGCAGCGATGTAGAACAGAGTGGCATAAAGTGGAGTGGCGTAGAGTGCAGTGGTGCAGAACAGATTAAAGTGGCATGGAGGGATGCAGAGTGCAGTGGTGCAGAGTGCAGTACAGTTGAGTGGTGCAGAGTAGAGTGCAGTGACAAGTGCAAATTGCAGTGGCCTAAAAAGCAGGTGTGTAGAGTGGCGTAGCGTGCAGTGACTGAGTGCAGTCGTGCAGAGTAGCGTGGCATTGAGTTCAGTGGCGGAGAGTGCAGTCTTGCAGAGCATCATAGAGTGCAGTGGTGTGGAGTGCAGCAGCGCAGAGTAGAATAGTGGTGCAGAATAGAGTGATGCAGCTTAAAGTGCAGTGTTGCAGAGTAGACTGTCGTAGAGTGCAGTGGTATATAATAGAGTGGCGTAGAATACATTGGCATGAAGTGCAGTGGCCTTAAGTGGTGAGTAGAGGGGCACTGAGAGCAGTGGTAGAAGAGTGGTGGTGTCAGAGTAGAAGGGCAGGGTGGTGTTGAGTGGTGGCGCAGAGTGGTGTTGTCGGACAGAGTGGCGACGCGTAGAGTGTTGTGGAGGGGGAGAGTATGGACAGTCAGAGTAGAGTGGCGCGGAGTGGCAAAGAGTTGTAAAGCAAACTCAGTCTACCATCCTTCTGAGATTGGTAAATGGAGAAAGATGAAAGAGTGTAATACTAACATCTGTAAGATATAGCGCTTAAAAGAAGGAAGTATAGTATAAAAATTATTTATACTTGGGTGCTAGCAAAGATTTAATTTAAGGAATCACCATATGGTACCGTACTTTACTGCAGCATCATTTGCAATGAGAACGGCGTCCTTGACACTAATAGGACTCCCTGCCACCAAATGTGATTTCAATACAAGGCAAGGAGCCTACCTGACTCACAGCTCAATTTTAAGTCTGGCATTAGCCAAGACCAGAGTTCTCCAAAGTCAATCCTGGAAGGCTGGATCCATGCTATATTTTTATTTAGCATATCCCCATTTAGATATATGTATTGATCTTAAAAATCTGGCATTGATCCAGCCCTCCGGACCGACTTTGGAGACCCCTGGCCAAGACCTTTAGAATGTATTAACATATATATATATACACACACACACACACACACGCACACACACACACACACATACTTATCTACAGAGGCTTTCAGCCAACCCTCTTCATCAATTGGTCTGTTATTGTGTCATTCACATTTTTCATCCATCCACTGCAGCATACAGCTTGGGGCAGGACAGTGGGCCAGCCCTCTACAGACATTAGCTAACTTTACTGCGAGTGATGGCATTCTTCCCCTTCACAAGAAGTAAATCCACACATAAAGTAGTGCCCTTAAGAGCTGATAACTACTATGGCAGAGCGTTCTTTTTAGATCAAAAACATATCTACTTTTAGACAAAAACATTTTTAACATTGATGCGTGGCTGACAGGTTCCCCATAAATAAGGTTTTGCAAAAAACGTGAGAAAAACAACAACAAAGCCAAAAGGCCTATTAGCTTTGCCATTGTTTGTATCATATTCTAAAACATTCACACCCAGTCAAGATCTCCATACATACTCAAACAGCTAAATAGATGTCAATATTTAAAGATCAAAATGAGGGTGACGCCAGTATACAACTGGAAACATCATCAGCATGTCAAACAGTTGAGGGGAGTTGGGCAGTGATGGCAGGTCTGGCAAGCAATTTTTGTGTAAATTTCAAGAAATGGCGCCAGTGAAAGACCACACGAGATTCTGCCTGGCCTGTCACTTTGTGACCATTGCCGAGCAGTAGGGTCTTCATAAGAGTGATTCTACGTTTTGTGGTCTATGCTGGCTGGGTGAGGGAGGCAAGTTGAAATTGTTTTCAATTGCTGTGTTCACTGTCTGGAGAATACTGCATGCTGTGGTTTGCCTGGAGTCTGAGTGAAAACTGGGATGGACAGATAAATACTGAACAAGCAGTTCTGGGTGATACCAGTACTGCACAACAATTTAAAAGGCATCTCCACAGTGAATAAGCTATCTTTGTACTAATGTACCAGACCTGGATTACAATGTGCAAAGACTTTCTGAAATAAAGGTGTAGGGAACAACAGCTGAGACAGAGGTGGAAACCATGAAAGGTAGTTGCAAGATTGAATAAGAACTGAAAATGCAATTGGTCTCACATTTGTTTGAGTTAGAGCTAGTGGCATTGTAAATGGCAATATCTTTTACCTATGTGTTATGGAATGTATGTATATGGTGTGTAGTGTAATTATGTGTGTTGGATTGGATTAGTTAGTTGTGAAATTGTGTGACATGGAATTGTGTGATGTGGCATGGATTGGATTTGTGTAGTGGAATTATGTGGCATGGTGTGCTGTGGAATTATATGGATAGTAAAAGTGGTACTGAGTTTACTGGAATTATATAGAGTGGCATTGTGTTATGGAGTTTATGTGGAATGGTATTTTGTGTTGTGGAGTGGTATGTAGTGGAGTTTAATTATATGGTGTGCTGTTGAATTTTGTGGCACAATGTGGAATTGTGTGGTGTTGATTAGATGTATGTGGTGTGCTGTGTAATTGTGTTGTTGAGTTGTATTATGTGGTTCAGTGTCAAATCATGTGGTGTGAATTGCAAGTGTGTGGAGTTGAATTGTGTGGTGTGGAACTGTGTGGAAAGCTTTACCTGTTTGGTGACAAAAAAGGAACTAGGTAGAAGCTAAGCTTCAGATGGGTGTTAAAAAGAGAAAGAGTTGGAGCTATTGGCGTTGTAAATGTCTCTTACCGGTGTGTTCTGGATTGAAGTGGATGTATGTGGTGTGTAGTCTAATTATGTGGGTTGGATTTGTTAGTTGTGGCATGGAATTGTGTGGTGTAGAGTGGATTTGTGTAGTGGAATTATGTGGCATGTTTTGCAGTTGAATTATGTGGATAGTAATTGTGTGTTTGAGTGTACTGGAATTATGTGGAGTGGGATTGCGATTAATGGAGTGTTATTATGGTGAATGGTATTTTGGGTTGTGAAGTGCTATGTAGTGGAGTTTAATGACATGGTGTGTTTTTGAATTTTAAGGCATGATGTTGAATTAGGTGTTGTAAATTGGATATATGTGGTGCGTAGTGGAATTGTGTTGTGGTGGAATAATGTTTGTTTTTTGTAATTATGTGGTGTGGAATGGATTTGCGTGGAGTTGAATACTGTGGAATGGAAAAGTGTGGTACAGAGTAATTATGTTGAGTGGAATTATGTGGCATGATGTGGAGTGTTTTATGTGGATTGTTATGTGGTATAGAGTGAATTTATGTGGTGTGTATTTATGTGGTATTGAGAAGTGTGTAATTAGGTGGAGTTTAAT
Organism: Calotriton arnoldi; assembly: GCA_963921515.1. NCBI lineage: Eukaryota > Metazoa > Chordata > Amphibia > Caudata > Salamandridae > Calotriton > Calotriton arnoldi. The sequence continues at coordinate 1,615,009 of CAWUFW010003708.1, forward strand.
TATGCAGTGTTTGTTGAGTGGTATTATGTGGATCGTAATTATATTGTGTGGTATGGATTGGCATTATATTGAGTGGTGTTGAGTAGAGTGGTGTGGCGTTTAGTGGAGTGCAGTTGCTTGGAGTGGTGTTGCATAGAGCAGAGTGGCATTGTGTGGTTCAGTGGTAGAGAGTGTCGCAGAGTACAGAGGAGTGGAGTGACGTGGGGTAAAACAGGATTGGCGTGGGGCAGATTGTTTTGGATTGGTGTGGGGCAGATTGTTTTGGATTGATGTGGGGCAGATTGTTTTGGATTGGTGTGGGGCAGATTGTTTTGGATTGGCATGGGGCAGATTGTTTTGGATTGGCGTGGGGCAGATTGTTTTGGATTGGTGTGGGGCAGATTGTTTCGGATTGGAGCTGGCAGATTGTTTAGGATTGGAGAGAGGCAGATTGTTTAGGATTGGAGAGAGGCAGATTGTTTAGGATTGGAGAGAGGCAGATTGTTTAAGATTGGAGAGAGGCAGATTGCTTTGGATTGGAGCATGGCAGATTGCTTTGGATTGGTGTGGGGCAGATTGCTTTGGCTTGGTATGGGGCAGATTGTTTGGATTGGGGCAGATTGCTTTGAATTGGGGCAGATTGCTTTGGATTGGGGCAGATTGCTTTGGATTGGGGCAGATGGCTTTGGATTGGGGCAGATGGCTTTGGATTGGGGAAGATGGCTTTGGATTGGGGAAGTTGGCTTTGGATTGGGGAAGATGGCTTTGGATTGGGGAAGATGGCTTTGGATTGGGGAAGATGGCTTTGGATTGGTGTGGGGCAGATTGTTTTGGATTGGTGTTGGGCAGATTGCTTTGGATTGGCGTGGTCGGAGGAGGATTGTTTGTTGGGGCAGACTGCTTTGGATTGGGGAAGATTGCTTTGGATTGGTGTGGGGCAGATTGCTTTGGATTGGTGTGGGCAGGTTGTTTTGGATTGGTGTGGGGCAGATTACTTTGGATTGGGACAGATTGCTTTGGATTGGTGTGGGGCAGATTGCTTTGGATTGGTGTGGGGCAGATTGCTTTGGATTGGCGTGGGTCAGATTGCTTTGGATTGGCGTGGGGCAGATTGCTTTGGATTGGCGTGGGGCAGATTGCTTTGGATTGGTGTGGGGCAGATTGCTTTGGATTGAAGTGGGGCAGATTGCTTTGGATTGAAGTGGGGCAGATTGCTTTGGATTGAAGTGGGGCAGATTGCTTTGGATTGAAGTGGGGCAGATTGCTTTGGATTGAAGTGGGGCAGATTGCTTTGGATTGAAGTGGGGCAGATTGCTTTGGATTGAAGTGGGGCAGATTGCTTAAGATTGGTGTGGGGCAGATTGCTTAAGATTGGTGTGGGGCAGATTGCTTAAGATTGGTGTGGGGCAGATTGCTTCGAATTGGTGTGGGGCAGATTGCTTTGGGCAGTATTGGGCAGATTGGAATGGGGCAGATTGCTTTGGGCTGGATTAGGCAGGTTGGAGTGGGGCATACTGCTTTGGGCTGGATTTGGCAGATTGCTTTGGGCTGGATTGGGCAGATTGCTTTGGGCTGGTTAGGGCAGATTGCTTTGGGCTGGTTAGGGCAGATTGCTTTGGGCTGGTTAGGGCAGATTGCTTTGGGCTGGATTAGGCATGTTGGAGTGGGGCAGATTGTTTTGGATTGGTGTGGGGCAGATTGTTTTGGATTTGTGTGGGGCAGATTGCTTTGGATTGGTGTGGGGCAGATTGCTTCGGATTGGTGTGGGGCAGATTGCTTCGGATTGGTGTGGGGCAGATTGCTTCGTATTGGTGTGGGGCAGATTGCTTCGGATTGGAGTGGGGAAGATTGCTTCGGATTGGTGTGGGGCAGATTGCTTCGGATTGGTGTGGGGCAGATTGCTTCGGATTGGTGTGGGGTAGATTGTTTCAGATTGGTGTGGGGTAGATTGTTTCGGATTGGTGTGGGGTAGATTGTTTCGGATTGGTGTGGGGTAGATTGTTTCGGATTGGTGTGGGGTAGATTGTTTCGGATTGGTGTGGGGTAGATTGTTTCGGATTGGTGTGGGGCAGATTGCTTTGGATTGGTGTGGGGCAGATTGCTTTGGATTGGGGCAGATTGCTTTGGATTGGGGAAGATGGCTTTGGATTGGGGAAGATGGCTTTGGATTGGTGTGGGGCAGATTGATTTGGATTGGTGTGGGGCAGATTGCTTTGGGTTGGTATGGGGCAGATTGTTTGGATTGGGGCAGATTGCTTTGAATTGGGGCAGATTGCTTTGGATTGGGAAGATTGCTTTGGATTGGGAAGATTGCTTTGGAATGGTGTGGGCAGATTGTTTTGGATTGGTGTGGGGCAGATTGCTTTGGATTGGTGTGGGGTAGATTGCTTCGGATTGGTGTGGGCAGATTGCTTTGGATTGGTGTGGGTCAGATTGCTTTGGATTGGTGTGGGTCAGATTGCTTTGGATTGGTGTGGGTCAGATTGCTTTGGATTGGTGTGGGTCAGATTGCTTTGGATTGGTGTGGGTCAGATTGCTTTGGATTGAAGTGGGGCAGATTGCTTAAGATTGGTGTGGGGCAAATTGCTTAAGATTGGTGTGGGGCAGATTGCTTTGGATTGGTGTGGGGAAGATTGCTTTGGAATGGTGTGGGCAGATTGTTTTGGATTGGTGTGGGGCAGATTGCTTTGGATTGGTGTGGGGCAGATTGCTTTGGATTGGGGCAGATTGCTTTGGATTGGGGAAGATGGCTTTGGATTGGTGTGGGGCACATTGCTTCGGATTGGTGTGGGGCAGATTGCTTTGGGTTGGTATGGGGCAGATTGTTTGGATTGGGGCAGATTGCTTTGGATTGGGAAGATTGCTTTGGAATGGTGTGGGTAGATTGTTTTGGAATGGTGTGGGGCAGATTGCTTTGGATTGGTGTGGGGCAGATTGCTTTGGATTGGTGTGGGTCAGATTGCTTTGGATTGGTGTGGGTCAGATTGCTTTGGATTGGTGTGGGTCAGATTGCTTTGGATTGAAGTGGGTCAGATTGCTTTGGATTGAAGTGGGGCAGATTGCTTAAGATTGGTGTGGGGCAGATTGCTTAAGATTGGTGTGGGGCAGATTGCTTAAAATTGGTGTGGGGCAGATTGCTTAAAATTGGTGTGGGGCAGATTGCTTAAAATTGGTGTGGGGCAGATTGCTTTGGATTGGTGTGGGGCAGCTTGCTTTGGATTGGTGTGGGGCAGCTTGCTTTGGATTGGTGTGGGGCAGAATGCTTCGGATTGGTGTGGGGCAGATTGCTTTGGGCTGGATTAGGCAGGTTGGAGTGGGGTAGATTGCTTTGGGCTGGATTTGGCAGATTGGAGTGGGGCAGATTGCTTTGGGCTGGATTGGGCAGATTGCTTTGGGCTTGATTGGGCAGATTGGAGTGGAGCAGATTGCATTGGGGTGGATTGGGCAGATTGCTTTGGGCTGGATTGGGCAGATTGTTTTGGACTGGATAGGGCAGATTGCTTTTGGCTGGATTAGGCAGGTTGGAGTGGGGCAGATTTTTTGGGGCTGGATTGGGCAGATTGCTTTGGGCTGGATTGGGCAGGTTGGAGTGGGGCAGATTGCTTTGGGCTGGATTGGGCAGATTGCTTTGGGCTGGACTGTGCAGATTGGAGTCCATCATCTGCTGCACAATCTGCAAAATTTAACAAAACAAATGTTTCCTCCTCAAACAGATTAAACCTTACTAAAAACGTGGCAACATGGTTGTTGTGCATTGGAAAATCCTTGGCAAAGGTCGGCTGGTCATTTTTCTATTGCTTACTGCTGTATTTAGTATTAAAACTGGTATTAAAGAGGAACATTTTTTGCACAGGCAGTATTAGCATGTGTAAAAAATGACAAAACAATTAAGTAATATTATCACAAAATGTGCAGCAGTCCGCTGAATAATTTGCCTTTTCTTTCCACATAATTTAGTTAACCCTGTCGCCCAATTTGTTTCTACCCTGCCGCCTAATGGCAATGGCCCTGGAGGTTGTCAAGACCACCATAGAGTTTAGAAATCAAAGCATAACGCACCGTTGGTATGCTTCTAACATAAGCGTTGTCACATTTATGAAGCTCTCGCTTCAAGTGGCGTATTGTCTAAGCATTGACCACTGGTCCTGTGTACGTGTGTGACGTATATACAGAGCCACCAAATTTACATTGCGCGCGCTGCAACGCCAACACGGCGATGCAGCGCGCGCAATGTAAATTGTTTTATTCATTTATTTATTTACTTAACTCCGTTGCGCCGTATGCCGGAGTTTACTACCCCCCACCCTGCCCCTCCCCCGCCCCACTCCCTCAGCGAGCCGCCACTGAGAGCCACTCAAATTGTGAGATTCTACAGCTGCTGCGTTTTCCATATAATATATCATCTGCTACATAAACTGCTGATTTTAGCAAAAAAAAGTTGATTCTAGCTCCAACGGTTAAAACTTTACACTAAAAGAGGAGCAACACGTGTTTCCGCACTGTCGTAAGCCCATCACAAATATTGACTGGTAACTTTACGTTGGTTATTGCTGTATTTGGGTGTTAATCTGAAAGTAATGAGGACAGTTACCTAGTCACCAAAGCAGTCTCAAGTCCAGTTTGAGGTTCAGTGTGCGAACCTCCAAGACTTCAATGGAGTGGTCCTGATGTAAGGGATACAGGATGCTGAAGATTCTGTAAAGATGCAGAGAATGCTGTGCGGCCGACATGGGGCTTCCTGTGGCTACTCCTCAGTCCATGGGCCAGGTGGGGCGATTTTGGGCACAGGTGTCGATGGCTCTCAAAGTCTTCTTGGGTTCAGCATAAGTCCAGTTGCCACTGGACTACAGGTCTGTTACAGCGAAACCAGCTGTTCCCTTTGATTGACCAAACTGCACTCCATGACTCTCCCAGGTTCAGCAGACACTGGTGCACCTTTTGAGCATTGATCTTGGTCTTCCCGGCTGCATGTCTGTGGTCAGTGGTGGTCAAGCAACTGTGGCTGCTGACTAGCTAGGATGGGTTCCTCGGCTTTTGTGGCCCTGGTGCTGTAACAGGAAGCCAAATATCAAACAACAAGGACCGACCCTTATACCAAGAACAGAAGTGAGGTTAATTATACAGAACAAACAAAACTATCCCCTGGGTAACACTTTAAACAAGATCTGTCATACTCATGACACAAATTCCAAAATGGATACGATAGTATATTGAATGAATGAGACAGAAAGGCCCGAAATATTTTTCATTGTGGTATATAATCTCATAGCATTCTCATACCAAAGTAGAACAATAAATGTAAATGGCACATGGTGTAAAAGGTGCTTTGTGCAAAAACAAAAATAATTTTACATATATACATGTAAACATATCGTGTTGACATAGGGTATCCACATCGTATAACAGATCAATCCTGAATATATCCATATACTAAGTAATGCCCATAAGGAAACCCCATAATAATGTCAAAGTTTTGACCCACAAACAAACTTATCTGTGGGTCTCTTCAGGACAGCACCAGCCAATTAATGACTTCAGTCACAAAAGCCTGACACCTAGCCTTGCAAGTGAACATGTGGAATGAATCCAACTGGTCCACCCCACTGTCCATGGATGTGCTGAAAAATTCTAGTGTCACCCCAGCATTGCTGACTGTGTCCAGGAAAGCGGGATGTTTAATACCCACTGCGGAATTTGTGTCATGAGTATAACTGTTCTTGCTTAAAGTGTTACCCACAAGACCATTGTGCTTGTCCTCCAACAAGAAGTCAGGAAGTCAGCCAAATGATTCTTGGAGTTCACCTCTTCTGTCTGTGACTCAGGGGTGACTTTGCCACGAGCCAGGGACCACAGGCACTGTCCTCTCTTTGCTAGTCCAAGGAACAGCAGGGCAGTCCTTCTTTGGTCCTCTGTGCCATATTTATGCCCAGAAAGTGCCCTCAGGAGATGTGGTACTTACTAATCAATAGGCTACCAGGACCTTTCGAACCCAATGATGACTGCCTGCAATGTGTGGCACCTAGCTATCCAAGGGTGCACTATTCAGCCCACTTTCAAGATGACTGAACACCTCTTTCGATGTGTTAAGCTTGGTAGCCTACCCTAGGGATGTGGCTACCTAAGGGCTACACGCCCATGAATAAACTGGTTTGGCATCTGGTCTCCCCTCTCTGTCCCCAAAGCCAACCCTTCCATCTGAACAAAAGAGCAGTCCCTCTCAAGTGTGTCCACCATTTGCCCTTCAACGCTGCTTCTCCTTTGAAGCTTGCCTTTTGGACTCACACCCAATGTGACTTCCCGCCAGGGAGAAGAGACACCTCTTCCAATGGTAGCATTCTATTGTTCCTGATCTTGGGAGTTGTTCACACTCTTCCTAGGAAGGTAGAAGGCTGTCTTGAGGCCAGAATCTGTGAATGGCCTCTGGAAAACCTGGACTGCAGAGTGGCAACTTTCCAAAAGTCGCATTACTTGAAAAGTTACATTAAATTCAACTTGGGTATGAAGTCGGGTTTAATGTGTCAAGTATTTTAATATTATTGACACTTTAGTAGTCTCATTCAGAAGTTAGCACAGCTGAGTTGTCAACGTGTAACCCTGTACTTGCCTTTCCACAGTAAAAATGACTATTTGAGGTTTTTGCTGTTTGGACATATCAAAGTATGTATTCTACTTCCTAATATGTAGCACCCTGCCTTAGTACTCAATGTGCTGTTGGGGTGGTCTATATATATAGGGCCCAATTCACAAAGGTAAACTATGCTTGAAGTATAGGTGTAGACCTCAAGTTTAAGTCTAGACCTCAAGTTTAAGGGTCCAATTAAAAAGTTTACCCTTTGAATTTGGACGTTAGATTTCAGGTCTAAACTTGGCTTTCAAGTCTAAACTTATACTTTAGTTCTAAGGTTACCTTTGTGAATTGGACCCATATCAAAAAGTGAGGTCTGTGCTTTGCTGTCAGTTTAAATGGCAAAGTCGATTTAGCAGTTTAAACTGCTCTGTCATTCTGCAGGGGCAGGCTGGTAGACATGTTTTCGCATTGTCACATCCAGGGTACCACTATGAGTTCTGTAGCCCTGGTGATAAATTATAACTTACAGGCCCTGTGTATCCCTGGTACTATATGGTAGGGAATTATCAGTAAGTAAAGTTATACCAATTCGATATAAGCCAATTAACCATATACTTTTAAAAGTCAGATCACAGGCACTTAGATCTGGTTAGCAGGCCTCAGTGCACTCCTAAATAAGCCCTTGTCCCCACAAACGAGCTCCAGTGCCCACCACCTGCACTAATTAAGTACTGGAAGAGACATCTTAGTAGCGCCCTCAGGGTTAAGCACAAGCCCATGTCATGGACCCAAAGTTATTCACAACATTTAACCTGCAGTCCTCCCATTGCTGTGCCTGTGTATGCTTAGATTACCAGAGCTGACAGCAGAGCTGTCTGAGACACGACTGTCCTTTTAACATAACCGGCTTCACCTGTAACAGTCACGTTAGGTAAGCTAGATGCTAAATGCTCCCATTGGACAGGGAAAATATTCTTTGCATCCTGAAACACCAGTTCTGAAACATACCAGGCATAATATAAGCTGCCGTTACTCACACCAACAGCCAACACCGTACACCACATTCCCTACCATCTCTGCACATGACCATATTTCTCACATTTTTAATACACACCACCCTCGACCCCGAATAAGACAGTCATGCATTTGAGCTGTTCCTAATCGCAAGACACCCAACATGCAAAAGCTCAGGTCAAAGGACACCTCAGTCAATGCACTATAGCCTTACTGTGTGTGCCCTCTATTAAGGGATGGGACAGAAACTCCTGAGCCAAAGGTCTCAGCATCTGAGGTTTCAGTTTGAAAAACAGCTCCGCCTCTGTGTCAGGCCTCATTCAGTGGGCAACACAGCAGGCACAGGCTACAGGACTCCAATTGTGGTAGCTGAGGTCAGTTGCCACTCGTGTCCTGGGTCCATCCTACTATTGTTCTGGAAACTGGGCCAAGTACAACTTTCCTCACTTGACTCTCATGTTAGCAAGGGTGAACATTCGCATACTTCTCTGGTAGGTAACAAGGGGTGCACAAGCTCAGAACTCAACTATCAGTCAGGAGTAGGCATAACCTTAATGTCTAGTCCAGTGCTGATATTTTAAGGAAGTGAAAGTACTTTTTATCACACAGCACTGTTAAATACTACACAATTCAATTTAGGGTACAAGTCAGTAACCCTAGTAAACACTTCCCCTGGCTGATCCACCCTGCTGATTCCTACCCCAGGTGCCCCACTAATGGTTGGTCTCATAGTAGAGATGGCAATGGCACGTAGAGATGCAGTCACTAATGTCCCCCAAAAGCCATATGCACACTCAGTCTACTTTCTTTTCATCTTCTTATCCCTGGTGGTCTAGTGCATATGCAGCAGTTCGTGGTGCTTTCTCTGGATAATATTGGCCATTTCAGAGTCCTTTCCACTGGTGAACAATGATGAGCAAGAGAATCCTTGAGGTCCCCCACATGAGCCAAATGTGGTTGAGCCTCTGAGGGCATGGCTGCCTGGTCTAGTCTTCTCTGTGCAGAGGCCCAAACACATGAAGTGCAGAAGCAGCCCAGGAGGAGCTGACATTGTCTCACAGCCAATGCAACCCCAAGTAGGCTAATGCCATCGCACATCAGTTGCAGACCTGGCTGGGTCAAGCAGGTAGTTGTTTCCCTGGTCAGGTAATTATCATTGTGCATTAGTTGCAGCCTTGACTGGGCCTATGAGGCAGTTGCAGCCCCAATCGTACCGATGTTGCCATAAGTCAGTTATGCTCCACCTGGGCCGATCAGGCAGTTGCAGTCTCGACTAGGACAACCAGGTAGTTGCAGCCCTGATTGAGCCAAACAGGTTAGTGCCCAGAGCAGTGTCCATTAGGAACCAGATATAAGAGACCAGGGGAGACCTGCACAGCACACATCACTCCATACTCACCATCAGCAGTACATGTCTTGCAATGTCCCGGAGCCCGGGGGCAAGTAAAGCTTCTTCTCCTGGACAGTCTCTTCACCTGCAGGATTAGGTAGTATCCTTTCCTCTCTCAGCAGGAAGACATCTTGGGATTCAGTCAACTCACCCACCTGAAATGTCAGATACAGGTAATGTCCCTTCACCTCTGGGATACTGGCTGTCAAGAAGACACTAGTCACAGCAGCAGTCCACTGAGTACCCTGTGGTGCACTCCCCTACTTTGTCTTGAAAGACTTGCATGGACCTGGAATAAAGTTAGTTGGATTGGCACCAACTTTTATAAACATTTTCTCGACAGGCAATATGGACCCATTGTCTGAAGTTTCAGATCAGCTGTAGGGCAGTTTTCCTTTTAAGTGTCCTTCTCAAGCTTTTCTCCAGATACAGCTGTTGTGTAAAGTAATGCTGCTCACAGCAGGTAGAACTGGTACTGCCTCCAAATTGGAGCACTCATAACACAGGAAGAATGAAGTGTGACGTTTCTGCACTTGGCTTTCATCAGCCAACGATAGCAGTAATTTGGGACAGATAAAAGTGTAAGCGTGACTTAGAAATGGCATTGCCTTACAAAACAGAAACTGCAGTCCCATATGTGATCCCTGCCATCAATCAACTGGCAGTACCCAGGAAGAGCTAATCAGCAGCTCCTTGCTAACAAAAGCCCTCTTTGAATATTTTAAGGTAACCCTATCTCCATTTTCCTTAATTCAGTGGCTTGCACTCCTCGCTGCAGAATGTATGAGAAGTGTGGCCCTCCAGGTCACTCTGCAGGACCAGGACCTTGTTTACTCAGGAACATGCCTAGGCCTCTGCACACACACTTTGGTTAGCTTGACACAGGGCCAAATTAAAAGTAAGAATACCAGATATGAATGATGTCAGGCACTAAGAGCAGGAGAACTCACCCATATACCATACAGGGGACATTCCCTTTCCAGCACAATGCACATTATAGCACGCCCCAGAGCACACCCTATCCCTAGCTAGGACCTCAAGAGAGCTATGGAAATACACCTCATCCCATAATCCAAGGCACACTATGACCATGAACTGGACCCTTCATGGGTTTGTTTGTCAGTTTTCCTAGGTTCTAACGTACATTACCACAGTCCTCCAGTAGCTGGATTTATACACAGGCCTGACAATCCATTTCATTTGCAGCCTATGTTATTGCTTGCTATTGAAGTGTTCACCACCTTGGAATTGCTGAACTGGAAAGGGAATTGGCACCAGAGGTCAAAAGTTTAAATGTAATGAAAAAGGAGTTACTATGTCTCCCACACCACTCAAAACGAATGGTCAACTTGTGCAACAGAGTGACAACTTTTATAAGGTGCATTTCTTGGAAAGTTACATTAAATTTAACTTGGGCATCAAGTTGGGGTAAATGTAACGATTATTTTGATTTTATTGATATTGAAGTATCAACTTAGTAGTACCATTCAGAAGTTAGAAAGAGGCAGAAGGAGGCCTGCAAGTAACACAAGCCAAGCAGTAATGCTTTATAAGGGCATTTCTGGAGACAATCATATTCTGTGGTTCACCCCGTGCCATCACAGACATTGTTTCTAGTCCTGGGCATTCACCAGTGTTCGAAATTGGGATTCTGGTTGGCTAAGTGTATATCCAAACCACGCAGAACCCACCACTCTAGTCAGGGTAAGCTAGATACACAATGAAGACTACCTGTGCTCACCCTCTCGTAACTAGGCACAGAGCAGGCAGGCTTATCAACAAAGGCAATGTGTAAAGTATTTGTGCAACAAACACACAGTGACACAATGAATACTCCACAAAAAGACTCCACACAGGTTTATAAAAATAGTTCTTTGTATTATAAACAACATGATACCAAAATTATAAAAATACACAGTATATTTTGCAAGATATGCCCCCTAAATGCATACAAGAAATACAGTGCTCATGGATGCATTTGCTACTATGGTAGTCCTTACGGCACTATTAATGCAATTGTGGGTTGCAGTCTTAGAGATCCATGTGGTGGATCGATATGTGTTATGTCCATTCATCACGCCCAATGCGGAGCTCGTTTTACAAGCTACACAGGTTCCCAGGACTACTGCGTGCAGCCCAGGCAAAGTTGTCTATGAACATGCAGGCAGGTACACAGACCTCACTGGTCCAAAGGCAGGATCACTGTAACTTTTCCTGGTTAGCCTCGAGGTTTGGGGCTGCGCTGGCTGTCCTTAGTCGATCGGGGCAGACCCGACTGTCCACCAGTAGTGTGGATGTGGTGATCTCTAGCCTGGTTGGACTTCTCCCTCCGGGCTGCTGAGGAGTGACGGGCATCTCCCAGGAGCGGCTGGAAGCAGCCTGTGCAGCGCAAGTCAAGAAGGGGGAGGCGTCATCCTGGCTGCCGCACTTCATTTTTCAGAGCGCTCGGACAGAGTAGCGCTAGTCAGGCATGGCAAGCACCGGTCCCTCGTGAGGCTCTTGACCCTGCGATCCAGGCAGCGCTTGGTCCTCAACGAACAGTGGATAAGCCACACGCTGATCGTGCCAACATCCTGCTGCCGGACTCGCCAGGCTGTCTCATGCCAGAGTCTCACAGCAGGGGCAGGCATGAGGTTGCTTTGATGGCCCTGAGATTCCAAGAGAACAGGGGGCAAGCCAACAAGCCCTTGGAGAACACTTTTGGTGGGGCACAAAAGAAGTTAGCAGGCAGCAGGCCATTACATCAAGGCAAGCTGCAAAGTGCTAGTCCCTCCTGCAGCCCTGCAGGCATCAAGCCAACACAGCAAAGCAGTTAGCATAATGGCATTCCTTCCTGGAAGCACAGCAGTCCTCTGGCAATGTGCAGATGTATAGCCGGAAGTGTCTGGTTACAAGTCCCAAGCCGTGTCTGATTAGATGGGGTAAGAGACCCAGTACTTATTATACTCAAAAGTGCCTTTGTGGTAGGGGGTGACTTCAAAGGAGCCCTCTGAAGTGTACAAAGATCCCTTGTGGGTCCAGACTAACAGTAGGGGATACATCAGCCCTTTGTGCGAGGGCAGGACGCAATCTATCCAAATGTAAGTGTGAGCCACCTCTCCCCCTCCTGCCCAGGAAGGTGATCAGTATGAAGATGAATGCAGATGTATCCCCTGTCACACCCAGCCCTTACTGTGTTGTGGATGTCTAGAGGAAATGCACAAAGGGTATTTGTCACCTAACCCAGACATGTATTGGAGACAGGTTGTCAGGCAAACAGAGCTTCTAAAAGTGGCCTTTCTAAAATAGTAATGTGAAATCCAACTTCACCAGTAAGGAGGATTTATCGTTACCATTTAAAACATACCAAACATGGCAAAGCTACTCCTCTATGATCTGGAATTACCACTTAAAAGTATATAAGGGAATTCCCAAAAGAAGGTCACAAAAATAGGAGGCGGAAGGCAACATGTTTGGGGTAACCCTGCAAAAAGGGCCATTTCCAACAACTAGCAAATAATAATGATGGGAAGCAGGCAGGTTCGGACTAGGACAGAAAATTGGTCTGGGCCCCAAAATAAAAGTGGTCTCCATTAGTGAATCAAATAGCTAAACAAGTGGCCCACGTTTGCAAATTGGGGCAGTTTTGAACTTGTAAAGACACCCTGTATGGATGTATTGCAAGGTAAAGAAGACTGCATGCATTTTCTCTTGCTGCAGTCAATGCTTGTTTTAATATCAGAAAAATCAAAAGAAAAAATTGCCACACCAGACCTTAAAGCAGGCCCACAAATATCCAAAATACCGGCCCACACTCTGATCTGTCAGACCAGCCCGCCCTGTAAGCCATTCCAACACTGCTAATAGGAGGGCCGAGAGGAGTTTGGGAAGGGGAGAAAGAGGAGCATTGGTGGGAGAGATGCAGTGGAAGCAGGTTCATTGCAACAGCTCCATGTATACATTTATAATGGGCAAAATCTAAATATATTAAATATGGTGGACAAATCAGGCTGTAGAAGACTGCATTGGCCTGGTCTAAAAAGGGCAGTTTAAAAAATAAGCTATAATAGGCATCCACTAACTTTTAAAAAGAAATGGGAATCATGGTGGTGAATATAGGGGTGATAATGATTTGAAAAAAATCTGGATTAAAAAAGCATTGAGGAGCTGGAATCATGAAGGAGGCTAGAGCAATACATTATAATGAGCCCCCAGACTGTTTGGGACAGAGCAGCAAAGAAGGTGTAAGTCGGCAGTATTCGGGGATAAGGAACAGAGAAGATGTAGTGTTTATAGAAAATATACAACCCCTTTCAAAGCCCTCCATATATCCTATTTGAAATGTTGAAAAAATACTCAGAAGAGCCTGTAGCCAAGTGGAAAAATGTTTCGCCATTTGATGAAAGTAAAATTAGATTTTTCAGGCTACATGAAAAGCATTCTGCGTGGTGTAAACAGCACATCACCCAGAGAACACCATCTCTCATTTGAAGCATGGCAGTGTCAGAATCATGCTATGATGATGGTTCTCTTTGGAAGTGGCAAGAGTGCTTATCAGGAGCAAAGTACTTGAGGAAAAACCTATCTTCCTTCTCAAGAAATTTGAAAATGAACGGAAGTTCATGACTATGACCTAAAATGTACCGCAAAAGCTACATTGGAAGACCAAGTAATAAAAAGTAGTCATGGGCAGAATTCTAATTACGCTGGAGTAATTGGCGTAATTTTGCAAAAAACAGAGATTACACCATTACGCCACATTGTATAGTTTCGGGGAGAAATTTTAACGGGAGATGTACTGCTCGAGAAAATTCTTAAGGCGAGTGACATTTCATGTAGCTTTTTACCCAACAGACAATTTGGTTAACTTTCAAGCTCAAAACTTAAAATCCAAATGCAAACAGCAGTGTTTTGAATGCGAGTGGCAGTTACTTTAATGTGGGCAGTCAACAAACATTTTGGGTAGATTTGGGTAGATTTTTTACATAAGCGGATCATTGAGGTATTTTTTTGAGCACAAAACCTACAAATCTGAACGCAAGCAGCAGTGTTTTGCGAGCAACCGGAATTCAACTCTAAATTACATTTTCAAGTTCAATTTTTACCCGAATGGACCATTTGGGTATTTAAATTTGAGTAGAAGATGCATTTTGCATGATTATGCGTAATTTTGTAGTGACTACGCTACCCGAAATTATACGAGTTTCACCCACTTCTTAAAAAAAGGTAAATGTCTTTGAACGGAAACAGTCACAACCACTAAACCTTACATGAAACTATATATGACTTGAAGATTTGTCAAATATTGATCACGAACTATCTTAAAAGTCTTGCAGCTGTAATGGTGGCTGCAGATGCTACAACTAAGTATTGACTTAGGGAAGAAATAGGGAGATTGAACCTCATGCAATTTTAATATATCATTTTTATTCTTTTTATTGGCATTTTAAATACAATTACAAAAGGGAGAGGTATAGGCATTGCATTCCAAGGTGATTACATTCTGCAACAGGGTTCCGATATGACAATAGATCTGATAACCAACTGCCGTACCATGCCCAATTTCACTACCAACAAATAATTAAAAAAACACAGCAGAGGAAAAGAGGAAGTGGGGGAAGAGGGAGCATAGGGCCACTCAGCACGAATAGTGGGCGGGGAGCTTACAATTGTGATGCCAACAGTGCTGTCAGGAGCGTCTTAGTAATGCACAGTATGCGGTAACCCTGAGCAGCAACCTCCCAATGGAGCGCAGACATCTGGCACAGCCTCTCCTAATCTGTCACCTGTGCAGCAGGGGAACAACTTCCCCATCCCCCACAGCCCGCGCACCCAAGTATAGCTCCAGGGGGGACCAAATGTCAGCACGGCGAGATCTCAATGGCATAAAACCAGAAAGCAGTTAGATTGTCTTGACAGTGTGTTGCATTTTTAAGCCAGGTATCCTTCTGTGGGACAGGGCAACACCATCAATGCATTGTCAGCCGCCTCTTAGCTAGCAATAGCAGGAGCGCCGTCAGCTTCTGCCTCTCTGAGGGTATCTCCTCAACATATCCCAGCAGTGCAACTCGGGGCATTCGTTCTAGATGCAGGTCAGTGTTCTTGTCAATAGTATCAAAAACGGCTTGCCAGAACCTCCCCTCTCTCAGGCAGTCCCAGGTAGAGTGTAGAAAATTGACGCATGGCGCTGAGCATCAAATGCAGCGCGCATCATCTAGGAGACCCATCTTATGGAGGCATTGTGGGGTGCGATACAACATGTGTAGATATTTAAAGTGGACTAGGCGCAGTCGATAGTTGGGCAACAGAGCCCATGCCAGAGCGCAGCAGAAGCGCCACTGCTCATCTGAAATGGGGATGTACAAGTGCATCAGACCACGCTTGTCGAGCGCCAGGTGTATGCACTGGGGCTGTAGCTTGTATATCAGCATATATTCTAATGATGAGCCCGCGCTGGTACGGATTCACCAGGAAGGCCTCAAGGGCTTGAAAAGTGGGGGGCACCACAGGAAACGAGCTATGAAGCATACTTCTGCTCTCAGCTGGAAGTATGTAAACATGTCTAACATAGAAACATCTCGTCCCACTAGGGCCTGCTGTGGTGTGATGAAGGAGCTCACTGGGTAAACATTGCCCATGGTTGTAAGGTGCAGCTTGTGCAATCTGGTGCCTGTGCCAGCATCATGCATGACGGGTAATGCAGGGTGGCCTATCAATGGGATGGAAGGGCAAAAGAGGACGTCCATGTGGTCTCTCATTCTCAGCTCGTCCCATGCCCATACTATACATCTCACAGTGTTGAGCCTAACCTTGGGGCACCTAGGAGTTCGGAGCAATGATATGTGCAGGGGCATGGAGCTGCATGATCGTATTCAGGTGCCGTGTGGGCCATAAATTGGACTGGGTACAGCCAATAGGGCACAAAGAGCTCTTGCGTGCTGAAGTAGAAAAGGTCCATATCTGTCGCTGCCAGCCGCTCTGCTTAAATAAAGTGTGAGGACCTCCCAAGCAACTCTGGGTTGTTTCCTGGCCCATGCCAGTGCCACCAGGAGTGAACAGAGATGATGCCGAAAGCATAGTGGCATAAGAAGCGGGAGAGCAAAAAACTGTGAAATTTGGGTAGGACCACCATCTTTGCCAGGGTCCATCTACCGGCCATAGAGGTCACGGAACTTCGTCCAGGCATCTACCCCTCCTCCAGCCAGTCCATCAGGTGGCCTAGTTGGAGCACCACAGAGTGTCTGAATCGTGGCTTATCCAGACTCCGAGATACCTAATTGGCTCAGTTGCCCACCATAGGGGGGTACGCTGTGGTCACCTCCTGGGTTCGGCCGTGGGGGAGAAAATCACTGGGTTAGCCCAATTGATAGAAATTCCAGATAGTCCGACAAATCCGGTGCATTCTCTAATCAAGGGTTCCAAATTGTCATGGGGTTGTTTAACATACAGAGTGACATCATCTGCGTACATGTAAACCAGCACAACTTGAGCGCAAAGGGCAGGCCACGGGGGGAGTTTTGCTGTCAGAGGCGAGCCACAAGTGGTTCTATCATGATGCCAAAAAGAATGCACCATAGGGGAGATCCCTGACACATGCCATAGGAGACAGGGCAGGCAGGGGTATTCATGCCAATAATTCAGAGGCAGGCTACAGGTTCTGCATAGAGAATATGAATATGTTTAATAAACTTAGGGCTGAGCCCAAGTCGAGACAGCAGAGTGAAGAGGTATGGCCATTTAAGAGAGTTGAATGCCTTAGTGGCATCCCCAAAAATTGCAGCTGCGCTAAGGATGGGCTCAAAAGTGTGCAGGAGTGCGAAAAAGGTTCGAAGATTGTGGGAAGTGGAGTGCCCAGGGATGAAGCCAGACTGATCAGGTCTGGCCATAAGCGGAAGCAGCGGGAGTAGTCTGGCGGTGATTAGCGTGGCAAGGATTTTATTATACATGTTAATCGTGAACAGTGGCCTGTGGGATTCACAGTTCTGTGGATCCTTTTCAGGTTTTAAAATGGTAACAATGAGCGCCTCATGTAGGGAAGGGGGCAGCACTCCCTTCTCCAGGGACTCCTCGTACATGGCAAGAAGGTGCAGAGCTAGAAGGGACGCAAATTCTCTATAGAATGCTTGGTGAGTCCGTCAACATCCAGGGATCTGTCTCCCGGTAACGTGCCTATCACCTGTATGACCTCCTCTACCATGAATGGCTCATCCAGGAACCTACTGTGTCCATCGTCTAACCACAGCAGTTGTAGCAAGGCATAAAATGAGGCCAGTTCTGGAGGAGCAGTTTCCTGAGTCGTTGTTATAGGGAGAAATACAACTTAGTCATTTCTTGCTGCACTGCCTCCATTCCCACAACCACCTCGTCTCCTTTGGTTCTCAACTCCACAATAAAATCATTAGCCCATGGTTTACGTAACATGTTCACAAGTGTCTTGCCGGCCCTATCACCTTCACTGTAGCACCAGGGGCGAGTTTCCCTGCCCAGATAATGTGTTTCCCTCTGCCCTGCTCCTTCAAAGTCACTAAGCTTGCTGCGGATATGCGTGGAGTCAATTTGGTCGACAAAGAACTGGATCTCCAAAGCGCAGAGCTCTGCCTCAAGGCACGACAGGTTGCCTCACAATGCATATAGCACCCTGTCCTGTTTAGCCATGCACAGCCCACAAATGACAGATTTGAACTTCTCCCATAGAGGGAAGTTGGAGTCAATGGTACCCGCGTTTAGCACAAAGTACTCTTCAATCGCTGCCTGGACCTCTTACTGGAATACCTGATCCCGTAAAGTCCTGGGAGGCAGGCACCACGTAAAGGCGTGTGATTTAAAGTCGGGAGGGGAGATTTTAAGCAATGCCGGGGCATGATTGGAAAGAGTGCGCAGCATATGGAGGACCTCACTGCCCCAAACAGCAACATCTCACGAAACCAGCCAGAAGTCAATTCGCACCAACCAAGCTGAGCAGGCGTTATACACGTACCCTCTTCACTGTCTCCATGACAGGCACTCCACAGGTCAGTGAGGTAATTATTAGTTATAAGGGATTGCAGTAGGGAGGCAGCGTTAGGGTGAGGTCACCTAGATGCACTAGATCTGTCCACCTGGGGGTCAAGAACCACATTAAAATCCCCCCCACAGCACAGCCCCAGGCCCAAGAGTGCTCGCCAGCCACCAGACCTCATTGAAAAAAACATGGTTGTCCACATTGGGACCATAAACAGAAATAAGTTTAAGTGGGTGGCCCTGCAGTGTTCCTGAGATTATCACATAAATTGACCGTGTTTGGCACAGAGGGAGTGGTGGGTACGCCAAGGGAGGCCCTTACGGAAGAGCACTGCAACTCCTCATGCATAATTCGAATAGTGTGCTATGTATCTCTCTCCAATCCAGCCCACCTCCAGGTGCCCCAATGTGTTTTCTGTCAGTTGCAGTTCTTGCAAGAAGCAAATGTCCGTGCCATGCCACTGCAGACACCCGAGCACGAGGCAAGCTTTGCGTCCATCATTCAATCCACGGACATTCCATATTACATATGTGAGTGGTGCCATGACAGCCTGTGCCCATGCATCGCTAGTTTGATCACTGGACCAATACAGCGGGAAATACTGCACCACTGGAGTAATATGTGTTCTCTGAGAAAGGGGAAGGGAGAAGGGAAGGAGAAAAGGGAAAGGAAAACATTCAACCCAACCCAAAGAAGGCCACAAGTGGCAAGTAGAGAATGCAATAGGGGAATCATCCCAGAGGGGTGGCCAGGGTCCTGGCACCCTCCCAGCTGCAGAAGAGCTGGGTGAGTGGAGGTAAAGGAGGTTGACCATCTTTGCCCGGCAGCTCACAAGTTAAATATAAGGATCCAAATCGCAGCTTCAGTAGAATCAGGGCGGTTAATGACATAAGACATTTCAAGGCATTATCAACGAGCTAGTCTAGTGTAGTGGTGACATGCAAAAAATAATAAGCAGCATGCATTTGTGTGCATAGCTTATTCATTCTCACTGAGGTGGCCATTCTCTGCATAACTAGATTCAGCCTGTGTTCTGGTTGTCGTCAGTGGAATACCTTTGACGAACAAGGTGGCTGCCTTAGGATCAGTAAAGTATGTGATCTTCCCTGTGTGAAAGATACGTAGTTTAGCGGGCTACAGCAGGGAGAACTTGGCGTCTGTCTTTAGGAGGGAGTGTTTGACGGGCATGAAGTCTCTCCTGGCCACCTGCAGTCACTGTAAAATCCGGGTAGAATGAGACAGCTGAAACTTGGTAGGTGAGGGTTTGTTGATCCCTAGCAAGCCGTAGCACTGTGTCCCTGTCCCTATAATTTAGTAGGCAGGCAACTATTGAAAGTGCAGGAGTAGCGGGTAGGGGACATAATCAAGACCCAACACTGTGCGCTCTCTCAACTGTCAACATGATAGAGAGCAACTTCCCAAAGAGCGCATGTAGCATTGTTTTGATGTAGTATTCCATGAGTCCCATCTCAGTGGATTCAGTTGCACCAACGATCCTGAGATTGTTTCGCTCTGAATGTGCTTCAAGGTCTTAATTTTTATTACAGGTGACCGCTAAGACTTTTTTCATCTGCAACATTTTCTCGCTCACTATCGCTCTGTCGTCTTCAATCATTGATGTGCGGTTTTCAAGTTAGGAAATGCGCTTTCCGTGGCCATTGACTCTTTCGTCGTGCGCATCAGCTGACGCTGGTCAAAGGATAATTTTGAGTGCTTTGTGTCAGTTTGACCGATCATCAAAATCATGCGGGACAGCTGCGGGCCAGTGAGCACTCAGCTTTCAGTAGAACGGTCAGGTCCCGCCTCACCCCTAAAATGCATTTTCAGGGGGGCATGAGCAGACCACGCAGTTCCAGAATGGCCCACACCATGAATATGCGCTCAATTCGCCAGGAAATGTTACCACTATGTTCACCCCATCGGGGTGTCTCCAAGGATAATGCGAAGTAGTACCCCGCCACTCCCCTTTAGCCCCTGGTATGGGGGCATAGCAGGCCATCAGCCAGTCTCTCAGAGGGTGATGGTATTCTGTGTGGAAGGCGCTATAGGAATTTGGGGGAGAGAGTTAATGCCACATGGCAGTCTTCAGGCACATAGTTGCAGCAAGGGGGAAGAGCATGCAGCACCGCTGCAGCTGGGTGTAGTGTTAAATTGGAGAGGCATTCAGGCAGGCAGCACGGACATATCACATAGGCGAATATTTCAATTTAGAGCCCAGTGTCTGTGCAGCGCGGCTCCTCAACAGAATATGAGAACAATGGTATGGCTCATAGGCTGTCGGCGTTGTAAGGGGTTGCGACTCGAATGATATGTGGATTGATGGGGAAGCCTGGAGGATGCAGGTGCAGGCGTTCAAAAAAGCCCCGGTTTAACACAGTTCATGCCGCTCACTCGCAGCTTGGTCTTTGACCACCCTCTGCTCCCGGGTCCCTTTAAGGCTTATCCTACCTGCAGGGCAGGGTGAGTCCACCAAGTCGCAGCCATCACCGCGGGCCAGCACAAGGGCCGTCTGGGGTCAACTTTGCTGCATCCCCTCATTTCACTGGGCAGGCAGCCACCAGAGCCAGGGGCTTCCAGCGCTACAGCGCTCTACATGGGAGGCACACCTTTCCCTGCACAGTCCCTGTGAGCCTCACTCCGGCAGCCACTGCAGGTGGTCGGTCGGTGCGCCAGATCCTGCTCTTCTTGGGATCTCTCTCATTCTCCTCCTCTACATGCCCAGTCTCCGGGCCTCCACAGGCAGCAAGTCGTGGTTAGCAGCGCAGGAAGCCACGAATCCAAGCCGCAGCCGTAGTCATGCCTCCAGGTCCTGCATCCCAGCCCGCATCTAGGCCGCACAGAGTAACGTGGCAGTCGCTGTCAGTGCAGTCTCAGTCAAAATGGAGCTCCCATAAGGCAGTAGGGTCCCATACACCCATTCAGCACTCAGCAGGCGCCTTTGCCAATCCTCCAGGCGGATAATTAAGGATAAACAACCTCCGGTTGTCTGATCCTCAGAAAGTGGCGGCCATCTTGTGTCCGGGCTCTACAGCGCCCCCCACAAGTATAATATTTAAGTTTTGTAATTTTAATATAACACTTTTCTCACAATATAAAATGTTTCCCTTGGAAAGCAGAAAAGAATTCTGGTTTAATTGCATGAAACATTTTCTACCCATATATAAATGTTTCTATTAAGAATCACAAAATAATTCTCGTTTAAATGCTTGAAACCTTTTCTTACGATATGAAAATATTTCCCATCCAAAGTTGAAAATTATTCTGGTTTAATTGTATGAAACCTTTTCTCCCGATATAAAAATGCTTCCCTTGCAAAATAGAAAATAATTCTTGTTTAAATGCATGAAACCTTTTCTCCCAAAATAAAAATGCTTTCCTTCGAAAGTAGAAAATAATCCTGATCTCAATGCATGAAACTCTGAGTCATTGACACGCAAAATGTGAACAATTTCAAGACGATGTATGATTTACATAGGCCCTGTGTGTTTAAGCATCAAAAGGGAGTGTCAGCAACGTTTAGTTGTGAAAAGAAAATCTCAAAGCTCCATGAATAACTGGTTTGCAGGTTGAATAACACGTTTTACCAGTGGAGTGCTGAGTTAAGGAAAAAACATCAAATATGTTGTCCCTAAAACTGGGAGTGGAGATAATCTTTCCCTGGGCCATGGAGGTCATTCCCTTCCTCGTGCAAAGTCATCGGTTTGTAGCCCTGACGTCAAAGGATACACTTTGAGGTATTGTCTTAAGCAGTGGAAAAATAGCTGTTTCGTCTCAAGTTGCTTGCGTGTTCACCTACCGAAGTTACGTTTGTGGGGTGAACCATTTGTATTGTGCATTTTCTATTTATGTATTCTATATATTGATTGATTTGCAATGTGCCGCCGAGTGACATGGCCAGTTTGTGGAGCAAGGAAAGCAGAAGGAGATGCAGAAACCGATTCGCACGAGAACATAAATAAATAAATCTCTCTTCCATCTATGGAGGAAGAATGATAGGTAAAGTCTCAGGGGGATATTCTCAAGAACGTGTGTTAACTATCGCCAAATTCGCTTAACACAACTTCTCACATCGCAGTCTATCGCGGGAAAATAACACTGTGTTAACGTCGTATTCCCAACACGGCGGTAACATGCGATAGTTTCGCGATAACGCGGAAAATGACTGCGAGTAACTCACTGGGACGGCGATAAAAATCCAAAGCCGAATGTGAAAAAAGTTGCGATGGGCCCAATCGCGATAAGACAATCAGCGAAAAGCAGCGCCAGGCCTGCAAATCACACACGTCAGGCGGGAAAAATCACCATAAAAGCAGAAAAAAAAAACACAAACAGAAACCGAACCACAGCGACGCACAATGGAGGTAGCTGGAGCAGGTACAGAGGACGGACTGAACCCCACAAGCCCCACGGAGGTCCAGCCTGGGACCCCGGGGACAGGGAAGGGCAAGGACAAGAAGAAGAGGAAGACGAAGTTCAGTTCGCAGGAATACAGGATCCTGATCACGGAGGTGGTAGAACACCATCAACAACTGTTCGTCACCTCCACTGTGTCATTGGCAACCAAAAATGCAACATGGCAGTCCATCCTGGACAAGGTGAATGCAGTCAGAGTGCTGAGGAGGACAATGGAAGAGGTCAAGAGGCGCTGGAATGATGTCAAGCGCAAAACCAAGCAGAAACTCGCCAACAACCAGAAGGCAGCAATGCAGACTGGAGGTGGGAGTCCAGCGCCACAGGAGGAGCTGGATGACATGGAGGAAATGGTGTCCACAGTCATCAGTGGGGAGACGGTGGCAGGAGTTGGGGGACCGGACACTGCTCAACATGACCAGACACAACAGCAACAGGGTGAGAAACCACCAGGGACTGGGGGACGGGGGAGATGGGCACAATAGCACACATGCACAATTAAGAATAGCACACTGCACACCCACAATGACTCTGGGTCATGCCCCTGATCTCCTTGGCATACTGCAGCACACATAGAAACAGCAAGTGGGCCCACGTCCACAATGTGCACAGAGGGGCGCTCCCCACACATCACTAATCTCACAACAAACCCATGCACATGTGCCGAACCCAGCAAAGCGGCGTGTCAGTGAGCCACACTGACAATGCAAGTGACACTGCATGACGAATAGCATGGCTGCAGTCAATATGCCATGACATGTTGCACGCCACGACACTGAGGTGGCTGAGTGTGGACCACATCCGTAAAGGAGCAGGTCACACTCTGACACATCCACCTGCACAAACAACCCCTGACCTCAACAACACACCTGCGGACAAACCATGCCCCACAGTCCCAACTCCCACCAAGAGCCCAATTTACCCAAGTGTGCAACATCTCAGCACTGTAGAAGCACAGAAGTCAAGGCACACCGCCTGAAAGGGATAAGGGCCAGCCACATCAGAGCTGCAGGGGCGACTCCCAAAATGCAGCACACACACATAATATTCAGAGCACATCAACATTGACAACAATGTGGTATGAACTGCAACACGTTCACAACAGAACAGAGGACCCAAGTGGTGCCGCTTGTGCGTAGAAACTGGCCAATCACATTTGGCATAGCAGGGAAACGTGGGATGAAAATGTACAAGTACAAACACACATCTGTGATGTTGTCGAAATGTCCACTGTCCCGAATCAAATAGGCAGCTCCTCCCAAACAGTCACAATGTACATTGTCATGCAGTCTGTATGTAAATTTGTACAATGCGTCAACATACATGTGAACACAATGTTAAACTGCATCTACCCTTCACATTGCAGAGGGAGAACCAACACCTCCTGCAGAGCAGACCCAACCTCTCTTCACTGATGACGAAGAGGACCACACCACCATCGACCCCGACGCCTTCCAACAGCTCATGGACACCCTCAGGACCCCACGCCCAGGAGCAGGGCAGCCCAGCTGCATCGAGGAAACCCCACCCCCTGCACAGACCACACAGCAGGAAGCACCTACCACCACGGCTGACTCCCAGGACCCCCACGAACAACACATGGCCTTCCAATGCCGTGTGTTGGAGTGCCAGGAGAAGGTGGCTGATCAGGTGCGGGTGGGGCTCGACCGCATGGCAGCCATACTTAATGCCATACATGGGTGTCTGTGTACCATCAGGGACCACTTTCAGTCCCTAACGGACACCCACAGTCCGCTCCATGCTCTCCAGCGATCCATGGCTGACATCGCTGGAGTCATGATACTGAGACAAGAACAACTGTCTAGTCAGAGTGGCTCCAGCGATGTCTGCCAAGAGTTGGGACAGATGCGGGGGCTCATGGAGAACATGGTGTGGATGGCAGCGGACAGGATGGCTGCCATGGCTGCACACCAGCAGGATGTGGCTGGGGCCTTCAATGCCCTGCAGCACATCGTCATGGCATTGCTGCCTCAAGGCCTTGCTCAGATGAGTGCTGCTGCAGCTTCTACATCCACATCTTCGCCCCCTGATGTCTCAGTGCCTCACAGTGCGGCAGGCAATCCACCACCACCCACGTGTGAGGCACATGTGCCATCAGAGGACGAAGATGCGGGTGAACCAACCTTACTGGTAAGGAGGAGGCAGTAGCATTCATCTCCGCAAAATGGCGTGTTTCTGCTTGGTCCTGCCCTTTGCATCATCACCTTCCACTGTTCCCCAATACACTCTATGACACTCACCTTGGACGTCGACATGGACTGCCATCTCCTGTTTGGTTACCAATGACACAGCGATCAGACTGCGGACTGAACTCTTCCCCTTCCGATGTACTTGTCATTCCCTGAAGGACTCTGGCTGGACCTCCACAGACCAATAATGTGAAGTGGGGTTTGCATGGCCCTGTACTGCTCCAGCTGCAACCCTCCACTGGATGTGAATTAAACATTCAGAATCGCACAGATGTGTCATGCCTTTGATCATTCACGTATGTGAGTATGGTTGAATGTAGGGTGAGAGATTCCCCCTGACGTCCATGTTGCTCATGTCGTGGAACTTGAGTGGCAGGGTGCAACAGTGCCGATTGCAGTCCGGGTGGCGTAGTCACTACAACAGGGACACACGCATCAGTTACTTCCATGTCCAGCCCAGGACTGGAGCACGCCCAGAGCCCCGGGTTCATTGTTCCCACCCCTACGCTGGCCTGCCATACGCCAGGCCAGTCCACTCCGCTTACGCTTACGGGGGACGACAACGCTAAATGTCCCAGGTCGTCCCTGTAGTGATCTGCTGATCACTGGTCTAGTCGTCAGCATGCCACGGCCACTCCCTGAGGGCTCGTTCAGACCCACACCACACCCATCCAGCACAGGCATCACAGGACATGTGACCCTGCCACTCAAAGGGCCCTAGCACGTCACATACCCCACTGCCGGTGTGGTAGTCTGGGGGGGGTGTCCTGGGGGGGTGGGGGGCCTGGGGGTGGTGGCGGTGGGTGTTGTGGCCCTCTTGGGGCTCCGAGCTGCATGATCAGTAGCTCCATGGCATCTGTTGTTCTTCTGGTGTGGCTGTGGGCTGGGCTCCCTTTCATGGTGCAGGTTGTCATCCGACATAACACCAGGTAAGAGCAGGTGTTAAATCCCTGCTGCTAACGCGCCTTATCGCATGTTTTTGAATCTTATCGCCGATCTGGCTGGTCGTTGAGAATGTTGCGAAGTGGTGTTTTCACTGCTTTTTGCACGGGAACGCCTACTCTGCATATCATTAGCGTTAGTTGCCGGTATCATTTGTGGCAATGTTTTTTGCGGCTGCTATCGCAGGAAAACTGGTGATGTCGGCTGTTAGCACCTGCTTGTGAATGGTGCGATAAATTTATCGCCACTTTGGCTGCGATAAAGTGCTGCTAACTCGGGGATAAATCCTTGGGAATATGCCCCTCAGTTGTTTCTAGAGGGTGGTCATTTAAACAAGCTTGGGCAAAGCCAATAGGTATCGCTTTTGAGCGAGTTAGAGCTATTGGCCTTGTAAATGACAATGTCTTTTACCCATGTGTTATGGAGTGGAGTGGATGTATGTGGTGTGGAGTGGAATTATGTGGGTTGGATTGGAATTATTAGTTGTGGAATTGTGTGGCAAGGAATTGTGTGCTGTGGAGTGGATTTGTGTAGTGAAATTATGTGGCATGGTGTGCAGTGGAATTATGTGGATAGAAATTAAGTGGTATTGAGTGTACTGGAATTACATGGAGTGAGATTGTGTGTCATGGAGTGTAATTATGTGGAATGGTGCTTTGTGCTGTGGAGTGGTATGTAGTGGAGTTTAATTATGTGGTGTGCTGTTTAATTTTGTGGCATGATGTGGGATTCTGCGGTGTGGATCGAATGTATGTGCTGTGTTATGCAATTGTGTTGTTGAGTTGAATTATGTGGTTTATTCTAGAATTATGTGGTGTGAAATGGAAATGTGTGGAGTTGAATTGTGTGGCATGGAACTGTGTGGCATTGACGGAAATTATGCTGATTGGAATTATGTGGCATGGTGTGGAGTGTATTTATATGAATTGTTGCTATGTGGTATAGAGTGGTATTTATGTCGGGTGTATTCATGTGGTATTGAGTAGTGTGCAATTATGTGGAGTTGAATCATGTTGCGTTGAGTGGTATTATGTGGAGTGTAATCATGCTGGGTGGTGTTGAATTGTGTGGCGGTGAATTGTGTGGTGTGGAATTGTGTGGTGTTGTGTGTCACACTAAATATCCATGTATGGCACAAGGTACCCAGGCGAGTGGAGCAATTCTCTTTATCCTGCATCTTCTTCAGACTTAGATAGGATTTACATTAATTAAGATTACCGGATTTGCCCAAGATTACACAATGTAGTCAAGTGAGAGAGTCGAGATTAAAACTCAAGTTGACTGGTTGCACAGTCAACAATTTAAGTTCCAGATCTTTTCAAATAAATCAAACGTATATTTGGTTAGTAACTCATTTCATGTGAGGTCCGTTTATTTTCAAAATTTTGATCTTTTCATTAGGTTTTATGAGACAAGCAGGTAAAAAATAAAACAAACTAGTTCCCATGTCACATTTATCAAGTTTATTTTTAAATAAAACACAAATAGCTTGAGTAAATACCTAGGGACTGGCAGTGTGAGGCAGAAGGGAACACACTTCTTAAGAGCACGGGGAGCTATTGCAGCCTTAAGTACCATACAATAGGCAGATACTTCAATTTCAGGCCGATGCATTCAGGAATGTTCACCAGGACAGGACTAACACTCTTCAAGGGGACTAAAAAGATGCTGAGACCTGGTTAAAATAAAACAGAATACCTAAATTCTTAGCATGTGATTTTTTTTATCTTGGATATTGTTGCAATCCCTCCTGGGTGCCTTACTGGCATGGTAAACTCTTTTTTAACACAAGCATTGGCAAGGCCCATAGGTCTTGCATTTGGGCCCTAATGGCTTTCTCAATATTTCAAGCCATGCTGTACATCATCCACAATGCTGTGAAGCATGGCTAAGAAGACCCATCAAAGCAGGATCTGTAAATAAAAAAAATTAAAAAAAGAAGTAGCACTAAAGTGGGGGGAAGCATCACTAAGGATGTGTGTGGGGAAACATCTCAAAGGATGCGGTGGGGAGAATCACAAAGGATGTGGGTGGGGAAACATCTCAAAGGATTTGGGTGGGGGAGAATCAGAAAGGATGTGGGTGGGGGAAACATCTCAAAGGATGCGGGTGGGGGAGAATCACAAAGGATGTGGGTGGGGGAAACATCTCAAAGGATGCGGGTGGGGGAGAATCAGAAAGGATGTGGGTGGGGAAGCATTATCATGGGTGTGGCGAGAGGGAAACAACATGGAGGGCGTGCAAGGTAGGAAGCGACTTGGAAGAGCTCAAGAGGCACGAAGCAACACAGAGTGAGGGAGAGAAGCAACATAGAATAGGATTGGTAGAAGAAATTGGAGAGATAGCTAGAAATAGGCTGCGGAGAACCAAACAGGTGATAAAAGCAGAGTGGGTGGAGAAGTACCTGAGGGCAAGTGCTACATTGAATGGTTGGGGAGAACCACACAGGTGACAAATAGCAACATAGAGTGCAGAGGGAGAAAAGTAGATGGAGGAAGACAACTGGAACACACATGCACTGTAGTGTAGTGCGTAACCCAAAACAAAATATGTAGTGCTTGAAAAGCAAGCATTGAAAGGACACTTGTAAAGCATCCATGTTCCAGGGAATGGACAAACACAAGCACAGGAAGGAAAAGCCCACACAAGCTAACAAATAAAAAATAAAGTTACTGAGAGTGACAGTAAAATAATCAGTGCTAAGCAATGGGCGGGCTCTAAGCCCACTGTAAACTGACATAGGTCTTTTCGCCAACAGGAAGCTTGTGCTGTCAGGTAGTCGACACATAAAATAGAAGCCATGTATAACAAAAAGTGCCATTTATTTTAGGACATTTGATAGCGAGGAGGAGGTGCTGTCTAATGTGTAGCTTGTAAACTTTACAATCAGCAGCTCTTGCTTTGAATCCTAGCTCCTTTGATTGAGCGAATTGTGTGATCCTTCGCACATCATGAAATAACCTGTACTTTGATTACCAAACTGGCAAAAACATCAGAATACCTAGCAGCAACTTGGCGGAGAGTGTGTTCTATACCACATAGTGGTTGCAGCAATTTTGGTACCTGGCTCATGCGCATGTCCTGTGTTTTGCAGACCATCACTATAGTAAACTAAACAAAGAAATGTTAAGACCAAGGTTGGAATGGGAAAATTATTTTAGCAACTATTAATTTATTTTTTCATCCATTTGATTGCATGTTTATTTATTGTATTTTGTCTTCAGTCATCAAGCTTGCTTTCCAACTTAAAGTCCTTTAATATCACGCTGCTGTATACTTCCGCTGTATTGGTAAATGGATATATGTAATAGAATATTTCATGCTTAAATGATTAGCTTTAAACATGCACCAAACACGCACACCCTTTAGAAAACTTAAAAAGAACCGTAGTTTAGCCCAACACGAGATTTATGTCACACGGCGAATTGCCTGCAAGGGGGTCGCCACAATCCACAACACCAAACATCTGTGTTAAAGAAACAACCTGTTTCCCAGCAGCAGAGCAAAAATACTCGGGGGCTTATTTACGAGCCCTTGCATCACTTTTGCGCCGCCGGTGCGTCACTTTTTGTGACACACCAGCGGCGTAAAAAATGCACCATGTTGCGTCATATTTACAAAGTGACGCATCTAGGTAGATGCGTCACTTTGTAAACCCCTGCGCCACATTATACCTGCGCCAGGTATAATGTATGCAGGGTGGGCGTTCTGACCCAAGTCAGCCTCGTAGAAGTGACACAGTGAAATCTATGAGATTTCACTGCGCCACTTCTAGGACGCAAATGCGTCAATATCTTACGCCTGCCTCACAGCAGGCGTAAGACTGACGCAGGCACTTTTGAAATGGGACTTGCCAATGTGAAATGACCCATTGCTGGAGTTGCGTCACTTTTGTGACACACTCCAGCAATGCGTCATTTTTGCGCCTACAGATACGTCAGAAATCCTGACGTATCTGTAACTCCTTGTGACATGATGCGTCATACTGTAAATATGACGCATCAAGAATGTCGCAAGGAGGGCGCAATGAAAAGTGACGCATCGCTATTTTCACGCAGCGATGCATCACTTTTCATAAATGAGGCCCTCTGCATTCTTGCTGCATACCTATTATGTGTCCCAAGCCCGTTCTGCATGGGGAGAGGTGACCAGGTCTCACCACGTCAGGACAGTCGCATACTATGAATAACACAAATGACTCGATGGATTCAGATGCTGCGAAAAAGTAAACAAGTGTGAGAGAGAGCACAGGGGCAAGCACATTTCGAAGGGGGGGGGGCGGGTGAGAAGCACTCGGGCCTCAGCATGGGGCACGGGGATAAGGAGAAGCAATGGAGGGTAAGCAAAAGGAAGGGTGAGAAGCAATGGGAGGAGAGCAAACTGAGAAAGATGGGGACGTGAGGAAAAAAGACACAGGCAGAGAGCATGGCAGACAGTAAGTCATACATGAGGAGACCTCAGAAAAATACATGCACTCTGGTACAGTGCTTAAACAAAATCAAACAAGAATTAAAGAAAGGGCTATGGAGGGAGCAACAGGCAGGGGGAAAGGGAGAGGGAGGATGAAATAGTACCTGAATCACGTCAGGTCAGCGGACGGGTAGTGAATTAAGTTGAGTCAATCTGTGCTTGGTCCCTGCTCTACAGCAATGATCGGAAGTGATATTGCGCCAGAACTGGACAATTAAGGAGGCTTTAAAGAAGAGTGATGTGAAGTCAACAAATGGTAAGCAATGGGCGGGCTCCAGGCACTTTTATGAAAATGTGAATAGCGATATAAACCCTAAACTATTTGTAAATTGTCTTCTTATGTGGTTGATAGATGGTTTATTAAGAATTATAAATGTATCATGACAAGTACTGTGACAAAGATGTATATACAAATGAAATATTCTCTTCCTTTTCCCTTATTCCCCCCCGCCCTGGTTTTAAATATAAAAGCTTGAGTGAATGAAAATGTGAATAGCAATATAAACCCTAAACTATTTGTAAATTGTCCTCTGATGTGGTCGAGAGATGTTTATATATATATACAAATTAAATATCCTCTGTCTTAGATAAAGGTTTATATGTAAGATAGAGTGAAAATAGATGACTTTTCTATGTATACTGATTTATATATTTTTATCACAGGGGTTTTTTAAATCTGTTTTTTGGGATAAACAATACGAATCAAGAGAGTTGCAAAAATTCAGTCTTGATAAAGATGGTGTAATAATTTTCTTTCCATCGAAACGCCTCGACGCTTTTTTACACAATCCGTGTACTTGCTGGAACCACAGATCACGAATCAATTGTAATATCGGGTTCTAGTTGGTGTTCATTGTTTCATCACGGATGTGTGTGTTATGACAAAGTTTAGTGTCTTCTCTCGTGTGTACTCTCTTTATGTAAATTTTAAGCTTTGTGTAATGGATTGTTGATTTTAGATTGATTTTAATTTATTTTGAATTGTTTGTACAAAAATCGTTTTTTTCTACATGGTAATGAATAAATTGATATATTGTTGTTTTTGAGTATTTTGAGTTTGGGTTTAACTTTCTACTCTCATTGCATGGATGGTGTAAATGAAGTGTGAACAGCCTGAATGACCAATGTGATTATTTCCAAGATCGTGAGTTTGTTAGTAAATAACGCTAGTCATAGGAGATTTGTAGCTATTAGTCCAAAGGAAACCCTCTTTGTGAGATTGTTGTTCTGTACCCTATTCCTTTGGCGTTAAAGGGTCCCTCTCATTTCCCTTAACTTTTTTGTATACAACAGTGTCTCGCAAGTGAGACGCATGCGCTAGCGCATGCTCTTGCAGGCTCAGCCCTAAAAACATCAGTGTTACCTACTCCGAATGTGTTTTTCGCTGAGGGACCCGAGTTGCATGTGATTGCCAATTCACTAACATTTCTTTGAATTCTTTACATGTATCCTTAATGTGTTGTGTAAAATGCTCAGGGAATCTTAAGGGGTTTACATAAACAAAGAAAATGTCTGCAAGTGCTGGGAAGTAGCAAAGACAAAGTGCAACATGAAACAAGCACTGGGAAAGCTTATTGGTCTGGTGTTGGCCCCCAGCTTTTTGGCTTTATCAATACTTGTTTTGTCATGGTTTTTATGAAACATTGTTGGTGGAGTTGCCTGTCTCTCACCAACAGAAAAAACACAACAACAAAAAACATATTTTTAAGCTAAAAAATCACTTACTGCCATAGTAGTCCCTGGCACTGTTACTCTGTGTGTGAATGAGCTTCTTGTGAAACAGCAAAGTGTCGCCACTCACAGTGAAGTTAACTAATGGCTTAAGTGGGCTGACCCCCTGCACAATACTGCAGTGGACTGACTGAAAATGGCAATAGCATAACTACTGACCAAAGGATGAAAAGGGCTTGTTTAAAGCCCCAATAGGTATTTACATTACATAAATAGTTTTGGTAAAATCAAAAGGTCTTGGCGAACGCCTCACCTAAAGATATCTATATATATTCACTGAAAAAAACAAAGGTTACACGAATGATATAGTTAGGAAATTTAAGTTAAAAAACATTAGAAATTCACACAAAAAAAAGGTTACAGGGACATTATAGTTGGCTCTGATTTCACTCATCAAAAACCATAGAAATTCAGCAGTTATAGTTACCTCAGCTAAGTATAACTTACTCCCAGCAATGCACTGCTTATGACCTCACATATTACATCATTCATGACACGGTCAGTGACATCACTCATGACATCTCAAATGACATTATTGATGACATCATCAAGTGATTGTGATCATTTTCTAAAAGTTTCTGAGTGTTAAACATATATACTAAGGCATCACAAAAGTTAAATGAGTTTACTTTGTGTACTACTAATGAGTGATTCTGTTTTAAAACATAAATTATGTGAGTGCCTGCGTAACTGTATCTCTGTGCGTGAGTGTGTGTGTGTGCGTGTGTGTGTGTGTTGTGTGTGGCTGTATAGGTGAATAAGAGGGTGTGTGTGAGTAGCTGTATGGGAGAGTGGGTGTGTAAGTGGTGTATGGATGAGTGAGTGGGTATGTGAGAGACTGTGTAGATGAGTGAGTGGTTGCATGAGTTTTTGCATGAGTCAGTGAGTGGCTGTGCCAGTGGCTGTGTGAGTAAGTGAATGGCTGTGTGAGTGGCTGTATGGGTGAGTGAGTAGGTGTGCAAGTGGCTGTAAAAAGTGAATGAGAGAGTGCATGAGTGGCTGTATGTGTGAATGAACGGGTGTGTGAGTGGCTGTAAATGGTGAATGCGAGAGTGCATGAGTGGCTGTAAGTTTGACTGAGCAGGTGCATGAGTGTTTGTATGGGTGAGTGTGAGGGTATATGAATGGCGGTATGGATGCATGAATGGGTGTGTAAGTAGGTGTATGGGTTAATGAGTGGGTCAGTGAGTGACTGTATGGGTGAGTAAGTGAGCATGAGAGAGGCTCTATGGGAGACTATGTGGTTGTCTCAGTGACTGTTTAGGTGACTGAGTACATGTGTTAGTATTTGTATGAGTAAGTGAGTGGGTATGTGAGTATGTGTATGGGGGAGTGCCTGTATGAGTGAGTAGGTGTGTGAGTGCCTCCATGCATGAGTGAGTGGGTGCATGAGTATTTGTATGGGTACATGAGTGGTGGTGTGGGTGTGCGAGTGGGTCAGTCTGGGTGCATGACTCTCTGAGTGGATCTGTGAGTGGGTACATGAGTCTCTGAGTGGGTCTGTGAATGGGAACATGAGCGTCTGAGTGGGTCTGAGAGTGGGTGGGTGAGTGTCTGAGTGGTTATGTGAGAGCATGCAATAGTCTCTGAGTGAGTCTGTGAGTGGGTGCGTGAGTGTCTGAGTGGATCTGTGACTGGGTGCATGAGTGTGTCAGTCGGTGTGTGAGTCGGTGAGTGGATGCATGAGTGTGCTAGTGGGTGTGTGAGTCTCTGAGTGGGTCTGTGAGTGTGTGTGTGAGTCTCTCAGTGGGTCTGTGAGTGAGTGAATGAGTGCGTGAATGTATTTGTGAGTGGGTGCATGAGTGTCTGAGTGTGTCTGTCAGTGAGCGTGTGATTCTGTGAGTGGGTGAATGAGTGTATGAGTGGGTCTGTCAGTGGGTACATGGTAAAAAAATGTAGAGAGGCATATGTGAGCAGGTCCTTGTGCGAGCTCCCCCTATGACAGTCACCCTGTCCAGCTTGCCTGCAGTCCCCTACCATCTGCTTCCTTCAGTATTGTGCCTCCTCTGCTCATTTTCTGCACATTTTTACCTCTTTTCTCCTCACTCCTGCCCTCTATTTTGCCTCTTTTTGCTTGTTCTTGTTGTTATTTTGCCTCTTTCTACTCGCTCCTGACCATTATTTTGCTTTTTGCTGGTCACTCCTAATCTTTATTTTGCCTCTTGCGGCTCGTTTCTGACCTTAATTTTGCTTCTTTCTGCTCATTCTGCCCGTTATTTTGACTCTTTCTGCTCACTCCTGACCTTTATTTTGCCTCTTTCTGCTCATTTCAGACCTTTATTCTGCCTCTTGCTGATGGTTTCTGACCTCTATTCTGTCTCTTTTACTCCCTTCGGACCTTTAATCTGCCTCTTTCTGCTCTCTTCTGACCTTTATTCTGACTCTTACTGCTCGTTTCTGACCTCTATTTTGCCTCCTTCTGCTTGTTGCTGATATTTATTTTGCCTCTTTTTGCTCGTTTCTCAACTTTATTT
The DNA here is from genome assembly GCA_963921515.1 of Calotriton arnoldi. Classification (NCBI taxonomy): domain Eukaryota; kingdom Metazoa; phylum Chordata; class Amphibia; order Caudata; family Salamandridae; genus Calotriton; species Calotriton arnoldi. Next base: position 1,649,177 of record CAWUFW010003708.1, read on the forward strand.
TGCATCTTTCTGCTTGGCTCTGACCTTTATTCTGCCTCTTCCTGCTCCCTTCTGACCTTTAATCTGCCTCTTTCTGCTCTTTGCTGATCATTATTTTGCCTCTTTCTATTTGTTTCTCACCTTTATTTTGCCTCTTTCTGCTTGTTGCTGACATTTATTCTGTCTCTTTCTGCGCGAATCTGACCTTTATTCTGCCTCTTTCTGCTTGTTTATGACCTTTATTTTACCTCTTTCTACTCTTTTCCCCGGGACCGTGGAGTCAGCGTCAATGCCCCCGCGGTCCCAGACTCTACCCGCCTCTTGTGGGAGACGGTATTGCTGCATGGAGGGAGCCGCTGGAAAGGCTGCTCCCTCCATGCAGGAGCAATCGTTTCATCTCAAACAGATCAAACCTCCGCTTCTAGCGGGTGGGAGCACTATGAAAGCTCGCGCCCGCTGGAAGCAGAGTGTTTGCTTTAGCTTGGTGGGAGCTCCCGCCAAGCTAAAACAAACAGCTATGTCCAATGGGTGGGCACCCCAGGACATAGCAGAAGCCGGCCCTGGGAAGGTGGCTTTTCCCAGGGTGATGTATGGCTTCAGGAGGGGGCCGAGCAGGGAGGTGGTGGTCCCCGGGGCTTGGGGGAGGCTCTGAACACCCCCCGCATTATTAAAATTTAGCCCCAGGGAGGTGATGGTCCCCGGGGCATAATTAAGCCCAAGGAGGGGGGCCCATGTGCCCCTTTCCTTTTTATAATAAAAAACATATGCCCCTGGGACCTGGCCCACCAGGGGGCTAAAATGTAAACAAGCATAGGAGACTGTGCTTGCTTTTTTTGTTTCATTTTGCTGTCTCCATGGCTCCATCGAGTTCCCGCTGCAATTTGGTTTTTTTAAAGTGCTTTTTGGCCCTGTTGGGGTTACAGGGGGACCTCAGGACCACAGTTAGGGGGTCTGGGTAGTCCTACCCTGCCCATTTTTCAATTTAAAAAAAAAAATTTGTGCTGACTGCCAACACTTCCTGGTTGAAGTGTTGTCAGCCAATCAGATTTGAGCACGGTAACTGTCAGATCCTCGGATGATCTACGTCCATATATATGTACATTTGTATTTCTTTTGATATCTCAAAAACTACTGAACGGATTTACACCAATTCCCCAAAAGGTCGCTTTCTGAACCAACGGCGACCTCTCTGCCAAATTAGGTGCAATTCCGTTCAGCAGTTCGGGCTGTAGTTGTGTTTAAAATCCTTATGGGAATTTGCATTGGGAAAACATGTGTTAGGAAGCCCCCCTTTTCCTGGGCCCCTGCTTGACGGATCACCCCAAACCTTTCAAGACAGCAGCTGAAGTGAGCATCCTACTGATTTTGAAAATTTTGCAAGGATTCATCAAACTGCGCCAAAATTTCTCTAACTATGGAAACAACGTCCAAACTATAACTACCTACTGGCCACCGCCAGTAAGTAACATATATCTCCATGTAATTAACCTGTGTATTCGTCTTCAGTGGTATATGGGTGCTGAAGGACAGTCTTTCTCTATTAAGCAATACAAAATATAAAAACTAGAAGAAATGTAAGCATGTCTTGGACTTTTGTTTTGTGAAGCATCAAGCCTGCTGCAGAGTTTGCTTCCTTTTGCGAGTAGACCAGCTTTACTACCTGAGCCTGGGGACCATCTTGACAGCCACACTCATTCATAGATACATGTGCTCAAGGTACTAAGTCACAGTGAGCATTATGCACTTGTAGCGCACTCAAGCAAAACGTGAGGTTTTTTTTTCTTAATGGTGTGCATTTTATTTGTTTATGGTTGGTGCTAACCCATTTGTCACTAATATACATTTGCAAGCTGGTACCGGAAACTCTGTATCAGTTGTCCTAGTTATAGCATTCTGATGCCAATCAACTACTCTGGTAAGACTGATATTCTGACCATACAACTGATGTGATAGTAAGAAAACAACTTCAAGCTGTCACTGCCCTACAAGAGAAAGTTCAATGCCCAGGAATAGAACAAAATCTAGTGCCACAAGGTTTTACTTTCAGAAAGGAGTTTGGTGATGCGATGAGGGGGAAGTGAGATAAAACACATAACTGTTGCTCACTTTATTAAAAGTCAGCCAGCAACTTATGAATTAGTGCTGAACCAATCACTGGCACTATGCCGCAGAGCATTCTTGGGGGCAGATTTACTAAGATTTTACTCCAAGTTTGTGTCACAAAAGTGACGCAAATCAGTACAAAATCTTCTTTTTCAATTTACTTTCCAGGGCTAAACTTGTTTAGTGATGGAAATAATGTGAAAGTAGCGCAAAGCAGCACGTAGCATTGCTTTACAATACTTAGCTCCAGGGGGGCGTACCATGGGTGGTGCATGGGCGTTCCCATGCAACCACTCAAGGTTTCTGACACTAAACCCAATTTACTAAAAAAAAGTAGAGAGGGTTTAGAGTCAGAAAATAGCGCTCACTTGAACCAGGCACTATGAAGGAGAAATGCTTTTTTTCTCCTTTATTTTCCGACTTCACATGTGTGCTTCACTGTACAGCACACATACAAAGTGGCAAAATGTTTAAAATTAATCTAAGCATAGTATTTTGTGCTGGAAGGGTATCCTTCCAGTACAAAACTTATGTTTGACTCACCGAGCACTATGGCGCAAGGTGTCTCCGTGGTGCATGGCAGATGATTTTAGCGCTAGGGAAAGGGAAGTAGAATGCCATGTTTATGTAAATATGACGCTTTCCTGCTCTCTCCTTCTCACTCAGCGCAGCGCAGCATTTGCGGTTGCTGCACTGCACTCTGTGAGATACTGGTAAATCTGGCACTATGGGGCCGATTCCGATCTCGGCCAATAGGGCACCGAATCGGATTCGGCTTAACCGGATCCGATTCGGAGCCCTGTTTCCCGACCGATTCGTACGTGCGTCCGGCCGAGCGAGTACGATGCGAGCGCACGCGAAATCGCCGACCGACTTGTTCGCGGGTCCGATGCGCTCCGACCGACTCTCACGGGCACGACTCGCACCGCGCGTTGGAGACGTTCCCCGGCCGGGCAAGTACGATGCGCGCCGCGAGCAGTCCGACCGACACGCGCCGTCCGGCTCGAAAGAGTAGTCGGAGCCGCACTTTGGGGGTCCGTGTCGGACCCCCCTGTACGCATAGCCGCGCGAGTCACACACAGGGGGGACCCATGGGTCCCCCCTACCTGTGCATGTACGCCGTGAGTCGCTTCAAGGCGTACCCGCTGTAGGGGGCACCCTTGTTCGCCTCGCACCCATTGGGTCAATGGGAGCCCGCGTACGCGTTGTACGTCCGGCTCCCATTGACTCAATGGGAGTCCGACCGACTCGAGTCCGATTGCATGCGTGCGCATCGTACTCGTTCGGTCGGACTGCCAGAGTCCGATTCGGTCGGAAATCTCTCCGGGTCCGGCTCGGTCGGAGAGATTTCCGGCCTGAATCGGAATCGGTCCCTTAGTGTACAGTAAAACTGGTCCATCACCAATGACTGCACTCGCTCTTTCTTCCCATTGATGCTGCCATTATGACTCACGGAACAATGGCTTTATATTCATAATAACGCGCTCTGACAAAGCTCTTGGCGTACTTGCCCAAGAGATATAAATGTCAGCTGGATCAACAGGCACCTACATATTCTTCTGTAATAAACAAGAGCTTGAATACACATTGAAATTGATTCAGATATACGGTACATAGAACGTCTTCGTAATCGGAGTGTGGATTCGACCACAGTTGAACTTTCATTGTGTCTTGCGATAAAGGCTACCCACAGAGCCACAGAGGTTATTAATCCACCACTTATACCAAATTGTTTATTCTTGGATAACTCGGGAATGAATGCCTAAACCTGTTTAATTTTTTCACCAGAAGTCCTCTGAAATTCTCGGAAAACAAAGCAACCCTTTTGTTGCATCCATTTTTCAGCTGCTTTTGTCAGTGCTCGCTCTAAAGCCTATTCTCTGAACAGTTTATTATTAACCCAAATCTTCAGGCAAACATCTTTAATACAAAGGAACTTGTGTGTCACATAGGCTGAGTGGCCTAATAAGAATAAAGTGAGCAGTATTGCCTCAAGACATTTATCTTTTAACAATAGGTGAGAAAAGGAAATATTTTATTAACGAGGCATGACACACGGGGATATTTACAAGGGCATTGCGCCAACGGAATGTCACTTTTTCCGATGTTCCGGTGGCACAATTCCCTGCTCCATATTGACTTATATTATTATTTTATATTATATGTATATATTATATATTTCAGGTTTTTATATATATATATATATATATATATATATATTTTATATATGTACATATTCCACTTTGTGCGGCTTAACACCACTTTGTAAATATAGTCCCATTTCATGCAGGTATCTACGTGGAAAGGGTGTGCAATGGGTGTCGCTGTGGACGTTTCACCGCAGCACCCATTGCTTTTCTCCTCGTTTTTGCTTTTTATATGTGTACTGCATTTTGCAGCACACATAGAAAGAGCAAAACATCATTAATGATTGTGTTTGTGCAGGAAGGTGTCCCTTCCTGCACAAAAACAATCATTAGATAATGGCAATTTGCATTCTGCAGCACACATAGAAGTAGCAAATTGGCATTATTGTTTATGTGCAGGTAGGGACACCTTTCTGCACACAATCATCCCTGCAACGCAGGCACACTATGGTGCAAGGGTGTCTGTGTCGGTGCTAGGCAGCTATTTTTGGCGCCAGTTTGAGGGAAAACACAGGGGTGCGCCATATTCTTTTAAATATGGTGCATCCCCGTGTTTTTTAAATGATGCAGCGCAGCGCTGCAAAATCTGCCGCAGCGCTACACCATTTCCTCGTATATATGCCCCAGTGTTTCCTGTAATGTGTTGCCAGCAAGATAAGACACAGTACTCCTCGATACACCACCCACCTCGCCTTTACCTTTGATCACTGGCATGCAATCTTATACCGCAGAAGATATGACACTTTGCACACATTAACGCTACCCGGCATAACATGGGGGTCCAGGGTTCGTTCAAAAGGGCCAGATCCATGCTTGCTTTTCAGGATAAGCAAATTACTATGTAAGTAAGTTCCATTTAGATTAAATGTAGCCTAAGGACATCCGAAAATCTGGCATAGATCCGATCTTCCTGGACCTACGCTGGACACCACTGCAGTATGAGATGTCAGCCCCTACATTAAAAGAAGAAGCCACTTCAAGTGTCTTAATATGAGTAATAACCAACACGAGTGCTGACTGGGAAATGAAGTATCTGGGTGAACAGTGCTTCTAAAGGTCGGATACTTTTAAAAGCAGGCAGAGGAAGCAAACAACTTAGGGAAGCTATTCATTCACAAAAACACTACAGAAACTGGTATTTGGCCATAAGCAAGAAAGCATGTGGCCAGTAGGCCACCTGCATAAAAAGCGACTGCTGTTACTGTTCCTATGACTGCCCAAGCAGCACTTACTCAGTGAAACATATAGTGATATCTCTAGTTCCATGAGACATCACACACGCAGCTGCATGTTGTATCTTGTAAACGACATCTCCTAAATTAAAATATCTCTCACACAGTGCCTATTAAATAAACCAATGTAAGGTGACCTCTTCCATCGCAAAGGTTCTTACACTGGCCACATCCCGTAGTCCAGACATTTTAAGGCATGACAGCGCTTGCAACAACAACCTTCCGCCTTCCTTAACATTCCAGCACACGACACTGACCCCAACACATTCGTGTTCAGGCAAGAAACGCTTGTGCACGTCCTTCTTCAAAAACAAGAGCCATGGCAGTTTCTTTCCAAGCCAAAGAGAGGTCTTTGGCACGCGTACCCTATGCAGATACATACGTGCGGAATGGACTGCATCCAATATCATAAACCGACTTACTCTTGAAAGTCTCGCTGCCCCTTAGCTGAGCTCTGGGGAATCTGGCAGACCACAGTCTCTGAGCAAAAATCACTTTGAGTTTTGAGTGAAGGTGAACCTGTTCACTGATGAGTTCTCTGGGTGGAAGTGAAGGACAGTCATGTGTGTCGCAAGCTGAAGTCTTTCGGTTGTATTTTTGTCTCTCATTCTGTCAAAGGACTTTGCCATTCATCTCTTTTCACCAGGCTGATTGTGTTGGGGTGTGTGATTAGGAAGCCGCCTATTGCAATAGACATAGGGGCATATTTACAAAACAATGATACAGTGCGGCGCTGCAAGCAATTTAGCAGTGCCATGCTGCGTCATTTGAAAAACGCAGGGATGCGCTCTATTCACAAAAATATGGTGCACCCCTGTGTTTTCCCTTGTGTCAGCGTAAAAAAGGTGCCAAGCGCCAACTCAGACACCTTTGCGACATTATGCAAGGGTGCCTGCATTTCATGGATGATTATTTATGTGCAGGAAGGGACACCTTCCTGCACATAAACAATCATTAACGGCGGTTTCCTCCTTCTATGTGTGCTGCACAATGCAGCACACATAGAAAGAGCAAAAACAAGGAGAAATAAAAGTATGTCTCCCCGTTACGCCACTCTAACGCCTGTTTTACAAAGGCGCTAGATTTTGATGCTGCCTCCGATTTACAGATCCTAGTAAATCTGGGGCAGCGTCAAAAAGCAATGGGTGTTGCGGTGATACACCCACAGCAACACCCATTGCACGCCCCTTTCACGCTGAAAACTGCATCAAAGGGTACGATATTTACAATGCAGCGTTAAGCCATGCAAAGTGGCTTAGCGCCATATTGTAAATATGCAGCAGTGCATTGCGCCACCAGAGCATCGTAAATAGTGACGCTCCGGTGGCGCAATGGCCATGTAAATATGCCACATGGTGTTAGTGTTTAAAGAAGGAGACGGACGCTCTAACTAATGCTCATTGGCCATTTCCTCCAGTTCTCCCCAATGTCTCAGATCGCTATCCCTTGGGATTCCTGCTGTACAGCTCAGTGCCCCTAGCTGCTTACGTGCCACTCTCTCCTGCTGTCCCACAACCCATTACACTAAACCACCTGTTACCTGCCATCTGCAAAGTCATGATGCGTGCATGAGGGTGCTTTGCACTGCAATGTATTCTGTTGGGATTTTTGGTACTTTTGTGGAGCCTCTTGTATTGTTTGGGGGCTGGCACCTTGAGTTACTTTACTTTGTTGTTGTGTACAAGTGCGTGGAATGTTTCCACTAACTAACATCTTCTCTCAGTCCTGTGAGGGATAACTGGATGCTCAGATGGGCATGTTTCTGGTGGCTGTATTATTGTAACAAGAAAGCTGTGGTGCCATGTCGCATGTGCATGGTCGGCTGTCTAATGGGTTATGTCATTGTGGGGAAGGTTATGGAGGTCCCGGGAGTATCTCATCAAGGTACTGAGGAAGGGCACCAGGGTGTGCAGCACAGGGAAGGGTGAGTGGTCTCTCTTAACGACAACTAAGAATAGTGAAGGAACCTGGGAGAAAGACTTTTGTCCATCCAGTCTTAATCTCCACCACCCCTGTCCAACCTGACGCTGCCCCATCATAACACTAGAAAGCACTCTAACCCACCCTTCTGTCAATGCCCAATACAGAACTAAGGAAATCACTGCACTGCGCCTCATATCGGTGTCCTAGATGTCCAAACTTAGTGAGGCTACTTAGACTAATGTTTGAGGTTTGAGTGATTTTACTTTACCCCGAGCACCAGTGCCATACATTCAACTGTGCTACAGACCTACAATGTATCAACCTAAATCTATACAAACAGAATTGCAAACTTCTCTTTCTGAAATTTAGTCAAGATGGTCCATCCCCCACCAAAAAAGTCAGAATAGTCCATTTTCAACGAAAGTAAAGCTTGATGGAGAAAGACTGTCATCATGGAATAGACAACGCCCTTGTCTGTGTATACTAGCATTTTTGGGAAGCACAGTAATCTACTACAGTCGTAGTTCACATAATACCTGAGGTAGGTAAATGCTTATCAATCAATCAATCAATTAGGGAATTTTAAAAGCGCGCTAGTCACCCGTGAGGGTCTCAAGGCGCGGGGGTGCAGCTCCGAGTTAGCCGAAAAGCCAGGTCTTGAGGCTTTTCCTGAAGGTGTGCAGGGTAGGGGAGCGTCTAATGTTGACCGGGAGCTCGATCCAGGCCTTAGCTGCGATGTAGGAGAAGGCTCTTCCACCCGCTCTGGTTCTAAGGATGCGCGGGATTTCTGCTAGGGCGAGGTCGGCGGAGCGGAGGTTTCTTTTGGGTACGTGGAAGGAAATGAAATTTGAAATTTGTACTTGTAAAGCGCACTTATACCCCCAAAGGGGTGTCCTGACGCTGTACGCATACCGCTGTGGAACCCTTCCTGGCTTTTCCATGTGAAATGTCCACTCCTGGGCACCCCCAAGGTGAAGCCAGGCATCCCAGCGCTGGTGGGGCCGTTGTGGAGATTAAGCAAGCTATTGCCCGGAGTTGCAGAGTGGGACCCATGATTAGAATAGGCACCGAGGCGAGAATTATCAGGTCCGAGGAAATTGAGCCCAAGACCCGCCGAGGCGGGAATTGAACCCTGGTCCCGGGCCAGATCTCTGCATCAGGGTCTGCCGCTCTAACCATTGAGCCACACTTATCCACACTCTTTCGTTGAGGTATTTGGGTCCGGTGTTGTGGAGAGATTTGTAGGAGTGGGTGAGTAGCTTGAAGGTTACTCTTTTCTCGACAGGGAGCCAGTGAAGGTCTTGCAGGTGTTGGGTGATGTGCTCGTGTCGTGGGATGCCAAGGACGAGTCTTGCTGCAGTGTTCTGGATGGTCTGGAGTTTGCATAGCAGGGATTTGTTGATTCCAGCGTAGAGGGCGTTTCCGTAGTCCAGTCTGCTTGTTATGAGTATGTGGGTGGCAGTCCTTCTGGCTTCGGGGGGGATCCACTTGAAGGTCTTGCGAAGGATGCGGAGGGTGTTGAAGCAGGTGAAGGTGACGGCGTTGATCTGGCGGGTCATGGTGAGGGAGGAGTTGAGTATGATGCCCAGGTTACGGGCGTGGTCCATGGGGGTGGCGGCTTGCCGAGGGCGGTGGTTCACCAGGTGTTGTCCCAGGCTGAGGAAGTGGGTCTGAGGAGGAGGACTTCTGTCTTCTCCGAGTTGAGCTTCAGGCAGCTGCTGCTCATCCAAGTTGCGACGTCTTTCATTCCTTCCTGGTATCTGAGTCTGGTGGCTTCCGGGTCCTTCATGAGGGAGAGGATGAGCTGGGTGTCGTTGGCATAGGATACTATACTGAGTCCATGCTGTCTGATGATGGCAGCAAGGGGGGCCATGTAGATGTTGAAGAGCGTGGGACTGAGCGATGATCCTTGGGGTACTCCGCAGTTGATCTCTGTGGGTTCGGAGAGGAAAGGCGGGAGTCCGATCCTTTGGGTTCTGCCGGCGAGGAAGGAGCGGAGCCAGTCGAGGGCAGTTCCCTGTATGCCGGCGTCATGGAGTCTGGCTGGATGAGGGTGGAGTTGAGGTGCTCCTCTGTGACTTTGCTCCAGTTCCTTCGTGGTGGGCGTGGAGTGGGTTTGTGAGCGGTGGCGGTGTTGAAAGAGAAGTGTACACAGTGGTGGTCCGTCCAGAGGGGCTGCATGGTGTGGCTGAAGCGGATGTTGTTCCCTCCTGTGAAGATGGGGTCGAGGGTGTGTCCTGCCTTGTGAGTAGGGGTGGTGATGAGATGTTTCAGTTCGATGTTGGTGAGGTTGTCCAGGAGGGCGGCGGAGTTGGAGTCGCTGAGGTTGTCGAGGTGGAAGTTCAGGTCTCCGATGAGTGTGTAGTCCATGGAGGCAATGGCGTGGAGTACGATGAGGTCGGCGATGGTAGTGGTGAATGAAGCACGAGGCCCGGGGGGTCTGTAGGCGAGGGTGCTGCGAAGCGTTGTTTAAGGGCTGGTCTGGATCTGGAAGTGAAGGTGTCCGGTGGTGGAGGGGGAGTCGCTTGTGCTGGAGGTGGAGAGTTGGAGGGAGCTCTTGTGTGCAATGGCGAGTCCTCCTCCTGTGCGATTGGGGCGGTCCTTCCTCTGGATCTTGTATCCGTCAGGAATGGCGGTGGCGATGTCGGGTGCAGAGGAGGCATTGCTCCAGGTTTCCGTGAAGAAGGCGACGTCTGGCGAGAGGGTGTCGAGGAGGTCCCGGATCTCCACAGCATGTCTGTGCTGGGAGCGCACGTTGAGGAGGATGCACTTTAGGGCTTCGGTGGTGCTGGCGTCCGGCGTGAGTGCGGCGGTCATGGGGGTGCGGAGGATGGTGAAGGATTGTCGGCAGTGTCGGCAGGAGAACTGGCTGTGGGTGGTGAGCGGCATAGACAGCTGGCAGTTGTTGTTCCTTCTGGGGTTGAGTGCGAGGAGGGCAGCAGAGTCGTAGCGGGGGGAGGTCGGAGAACCAGGCTTAGATGGATAGCAAACCTAAATATCCACAGCAAGAATAACAAAGGCTATTTTAATACACATGTACCAGGTAGCCTTTTGATAAAGAAGACCTTAATATATTTCACATATATGAAATGCAGTGAGCTCTTTACAGTCCATGCCACCTATTAGAAACCATTGTATTGCGGACTTGAGACTTGAATGATAACAGTCTAGGTGGGACAATACTATAAAAGGGCCTGATGTGCATCCGTAAGCTAGAGGTGAGTTCAGGAGACAAGCAGGACAGGTCTAGGTTCCACCAGCATGGAAGACACAGGAAAAAGAGACCAAGTCTGTATTTAAGCAGCATTTTCAACAATGGAAGCCCAGAGCCCTGAGGCAGCATGACTAAGAAGGTGCAAATAAAGTACCCTCAGAGCATCTACCTCATGATCAGTCGCTTCCTCCTGTCCTTTCCATTTTCTTGGGCCACTCCCCCTGGGATCCCTGCTGTAATGCTCAGTCCTTCTTGCTGGTGCTTACGAGCCGCTCTCTCCTGCTGTCCCACAACCCATTCCCCTACAGCACCTGTTACCTGTCCTCATGATGACACATCCCGTCTAGATGAAATGTGATTTTATTTTTTTGGTTCACGGCCCCAGACTGCAGCTCTTGAAACTCTCTTTGCAACTCCAATAAAAGATTCTCCTCCTGAAAATGCCCTACCTCTTTGGCCACTGACGGGTAATCCTTGCATAAGACTCCTCCCCAGTGCCCAAACAGCACCTTATTCAACCCTAATACTCCCCTGTGGTGTTCCCAACCTTCGCCAATAGTCTTGAGTGGCTGGCAGGCAGCACTGTCCACGCCTACCAATCACAGAGTAAATAATGATCAGGAAACAAACTGTCTCCTGCGACAGCCAATAATAATGAGGTAAGAAAGAACTCTTGCGATGAATTGGCAACTGTGCGAGCCAACCATAATTGAAAACTTAGGACAGTATTCCGAAAGCTTACGCTAAGTGAAAGAAGCATCAGCGCAGCCATAGCGTGCAGCACAGCTGGTACGAGGACCTTTTGAACATCGCTTCCTCCATAGAGAATGACTGGAGGATGATGTCACCCACAGTGTGACAGCAGGGTTTTTTCTCTTTCAGATCTTTTTTCTTGCTGTATTATATAGCGCAAAGGTGGCCCAAGGGCATTACAGCAATTTACATGAGTGCCAGAACATATTTGACAATTTTCCTGGAACGAAGGAAAATTAAATTATTTGCCCAGAATGACAAGATGCTGTGCTGAGGTCGGGATTGGAGCCTGGTTCCCCAGTGCCAAGATCGGTAGTTCCAGTTGTAAGACACATCTCATCGTTAAGGGGAGACCGCATTTTCAAAAATAACAAGCAACATAGCTGGAGGTGCAGGAAGAATGGGAACAACAGCAGGGGAAGAGGAGGCAGGAGAGAAGATGCAATAAAATGCAGGTGCCGAAGCTGAACATGCACGCACAGTGTAACACAAGCATGAAGACGCACCCACAGTGTAACACGAGCAGGAAAGAAATAAAAAAATAGTCCCCCAAACGAACATATAAACAACCAAAGTATAAAGATACAGTACTTGGTCCCTGCTCCATGGGAGGAATGAAAGACAAAAAGGAGGATCAAAGAGGAAGGATTGACAACTAGCAAGCAAGGATTTTTAAAGGACATAGAAACAAACAAATGAAAAGCCGTGGGCGGGCTTTAAGCCCATAAAGAAGTATATACTAAAGTATGTACAACAGGTCTTGAAAGCTCGACCTAAATATACTAAACTATATGCAACAGTTCTCGAAAGCTCGACCTAAAAATGGGCAAGACTAAATTGAGTATGAAGAGGAATATTTTCAAGCCTTTTAAAAAGGTGCTAGATTGGCAATCATTCTCAGGTGAAGAGTCATTAAGTTCGAGAGAGGGCTCAATTTGCTCTGATGTTTGTCTGTCATGTTTTTCTCTAGTACTTGTGAGGGAAACTCATACTTGTATTGCTGGATCTGAAATCTCAACGCAGGCTGTAGACAGAGCTCCTGGATTGGATTTACTTCTTAGCAGGGTTTAAAAACAACAGCCATGACTTTTTTCATTTGTTACTGGGAGCCGGCCAATGAAGTTATGTTAAGTTTGTAGAGATGTGGCCCTGTTTCCCCAGACTGAGTTTTGCAACTTGGTTTTTGATTTTTTTGAGTTTTGTAAACCCTTTTTTGGGGTTCTAGTGTAGACCATCTTGCAATAGCCAGGCAAGACAGTTCCGAGGTTCTTCTGAGTTCAATGTTGTTTAGTTGTAATAAAAGTAGAATTCTCCTCCAATTTACCCAGGCCCAATGAATGGCAGGCCAGAGTCCCTTGAGTTTCCTGTAAGCATAACATCTATTTTGAACCACTTAGACAATTTTAATTTGAGAAAGGCAAGTTCTTTTAGGAGTAATGGAATGAAATATTGTCCTGGGTTGGCTAGTTTGAAAAGGGGAACTGCTAACAAAAGCAGGGCCAGCTCTTTGGTAATGACTAGTTTGATTGTTTAGGTGTTTTATATAGCGCTAACATGATGCCCAGTGCCCTTACGAGAACTCTGAGACAACATAAACATGCAGAAACCCTTAAAGTAGGCAGTATTATCATAGTCACAGTGATAGAAGCGACTATTGCAATAAGGGGCATGCACTGGGAGGAGCTTCTCCAACACTGGTGGGCAACAAATTCTGCCGGTAATGCCCTAAAGGCCATGAATCTCTGGTTCTGTATGCAGATGAGCCCCGTGGCCCTCAGCAATATACATAAGAGGGTGAACTTTGACTTGAGTGTCCTTTAACAGTGAATATCTGACTTGGAGTCTGGTTGGTGTACTTGTTCCGCAGATAGCATTTGGTGGTGATTTTGGCCAAACAGTAGCGCTGTAACTAGAGATGTGGAGGTGCTATAGCACTCACATGTGACCATGAAGATGTAGAGGTAGAAAATGAGCATTAAAGTGTCCTTTGAAGACAGACTGTCAATTGTCACCACTGTTTATATTTCATCTTCTGGCCGAAAAGTGATTGACTTTTGTAAGTTGAACTTAGTAACATATTTACTGTGGACAGAAGTGTGGGAAAGCTACAGTCTATAGATGCCAAATGTTTTAATCTACATTTAATAAAAACAATGGGGCATATTACCAAGGAAGTGGCGGAGAGAGGCGTTAGCCGTCTTGGCTTAACGCCTCTCTCCGCCACTTCGGAAACGCCAGGCTGCACCATATTAACAAGGATATGGTGCAGCCTGGCGTTTCCCCCTGCGATGGCGCTAAGTTACACAACTTAGCGTCAGCGCAGGCACCCTTGCACCAGAGTGCAAGGGTGTCTGCAGTAGGGAGGTTTGTTTATGTGTAGGAAGGAGTTCCTTCCTGCACATAAACAAACCTAAAATGCCATTTTGTAACTTTCATGTGTGCTGCTTCGTGCAGCACACATGGAAGTTACAAAATGGCATTTTGAAAAACGGTTTGTTCATGTACAGGAAGGGACACCTTCCTGTACATGAACAAACCATGGCATTTTGCTTTTTCCATGTGTGCTGCATCATGCGCACTTAAGGTGCTGCCACCACTCCTCCCCCTGTGACGTGGGGATCCCAGACCCACCCCTTCAACTGCATGCTGAATACAAAAACAAAATGATAATAATGGAAAGTCATTTTGTTTTTTGCATTCAGCTTGCAGTTGAAGCAGTGGGGCGACTCTCCTCCACCTAAGCGGAGGAGCTGCCTCTGGGCTCTGTGGGACAGAAAGCCACTCTGGTCTCTGTATTTTAGTGTTTCGGGTGTTGTCATTAGCCAGATTGCAAGTATTTTGATCAGTATTTTAATTTTCATGTTAAGCAGCAAGATTGATCTCTATGATTCATATCAGTCTACCTAGCTACCTGATTTGGGTTCCACTCTGATGACTGTGTCTTTAATGTCAGGGAGTAATGTGCCCTTCTCCTTGACTCCCCCACATAGCATCAGTAGGTAAGGATTAAGCAAGGAGCATTAACCGTTTGAAATTCAATTGGGAGCCCATTAAGGCCCATTGTCTCCACGGACAGCATCTGATTAATTATCTCTATAATTTCTGCAACAGTAATCTTTGAATTGAGGGCCTGGGTCTCATGTTTCTCAAGCACTGGCACATGCAAGGAGGCCACAAACTCCTTAAGTCCTCCAGCTTCCACAACCAGCTTGAGTCTCTATTTTCCCTTAAAGAGGAGGGCAAGATTATTGGGTATTTCAATGTGGTCCATGACCCCCCCCCACTCACCACTCCCCCCACTATTTAAATGTGTACATGAATTTTCCGTTGGCACTTGTGGTTGCTCAGACATGAAAGTAATATACGAGCTTTCTCTCCTTGATGGTAAAAGAGGCTCTGGGAGTCAAGACATGCTTTTTGAGCTTTTGGTCGTTAACAGTTGTCTAAGATGCAAATTTGCAGTGTTCAATTAATAGCTAATTAGCTCATTGCCCTCCTGTCTTCATTGAGCCTCGAGGTGAAGGATCTGGAGTTCTACCATCTGGATCTTTCCTTTCTTTTTTATTTTCCAACCTCGTTATTTAGCCCATTGCTTTACCTATTTTCACTGTTTAAATGCTTCCCAGAGTGTCACTAGGAATGCAACCGAACCAACATTAAGACTAAAATATTGCTCAGTTTCCTATTAGTATCTGTTTGAAATTGGGTTACTGGTTGAGGGGGTGAAACCCTACTCAGTCTGCGTCTGCACTTACTGTCACAGTGAAAACACAAGGAAACTCCAATTTTACCTGTGCCTAACCCTCTGGTAGCTTGGCAGAAGCAGTTGGACTTAACTTAGAGGCAATGTGTAAAGAATGTATGCATCACTTCAAAGAGTAATAAAGTGAAAACACAACACAAGGAAAATCCCACACCAAGTTAGAAAAATAGATTAAAATGTAATAAATTAGTTGACACCAAAATGTGAAAAATCTAACCAGTAAAACTTGAGACATTCATTTTTAAAGATTTAAGTGAAAATAGTGTCTAAAAGCACAAAGGGCCAACTGTGCTCCTCTGGTCGCGCCGGACCGGTACAAAGTCACAAATTCAGGCCGACCATGATGGAGCATTGGCTGGATACAGGGACCACGTTAGACCCTCTGAATAAAGTATACCTTAATTCCTGGCTGCAGAGCATTTTGAGATCCTGCATCGATGATGGGTCGTGCAGCTGTAGTCCAAGGAGCTGCGAGGCTGCAGTGCGGAGTCCTGCATCACCGTCGAGGATGCCGTAGACAAGGTGCTTGCGATACGAAGTCCTGCATTAAAGATGCAGTGCACACTGGTGATTCTAAAGAAGCTATGGCCTGTGATGTGGAGTCTTTCGTTGTTGTTGAGGATACAGTCAACAAGGGGCTTGCGATGGAAAGGCCTGCGTCGAGAATGCTGTGCTCAGCAGCAGCTCCGAGAAAACTGCGGGCTGCGATCAAAGTCCTGCAATGGGGAATGGTAGCAAAGTGGCAGTTCTGAAGAGGAGCTGCGAGGAGATGCATTGCGATGCATCTGTTCTGCCCACAAGACCACAGCTGGGCTAGCAGAGCACCTTCAGGCCCACTTCTAAGGGTCCAGGACTGGGGTGGCACCACTTGGAGGGCAAGACTCACAGCAGACTGAGTCCAGGTGCTGGATTCAAGGTGGTTGGAGCCTTTTGCGTCCCTGAGGCTCCGATCAGAAGACCAGCCAACTAGCCCTTTCAGTAACTCTGGTGGTCCTGGGATCAAGATGTAGGTCCAGCCCTTTCACTCAGGCAGCAGTGCAACAGACTAGTAGTCCTTCTTGCAAAGCATCGCAGCAGTCCTTCTGAGTCTTCCACAGGTCCAGAGGTATGCTGAAGAGCAGTAGCGGCTGCTACTGGATGGGGTGGTGGGCGAGGGGTTGGAGGAATCTAATTTAAAAAAAAGACTTACCTTTAACGGCTGGCTGGCCGACGCCTCTCCTCCGTCCTCCATTCTCTTCATCTTCATCTTCCTCTCTCGGCCGGCTGGCAGATGAAGCACCCAGGCACACACGCTTACCTGAGCCAATCACAACGCTGCAATACAGTGTAGTGATTGGTCTGAGCGCCGTGGATCGGCGCTCAGACTGGAACGGGAGCCTGGGCATGTTCCTTACCAGGCTGTGTAATGCAGCCTGGTAGGAACATGCAATGTGAGCATGAACTGTTTGGTCGGCCCAAGAGGGCCAGCCAAACAGTTCATCCGCACTTAGGGAGTGCACAGCACTTCTACCCTGCTCTGGTCAGTCCCGCCCGCCCCACCACTGATTGCAATAGGGAAAACAAAATGATAATAACGATACATTATTATCATTTAATTTTCCTTTTGAGCAGTGAGGTGATGCTCCTTCCCCTTAGCGGAGGAGCTCCACTGCTGAAGAGTTGGGTCTGAGGGTTCATTATTTATATCTGGTGCCCACTCTGAAGGAGGAGAAGGTTCTTGATATTCCCTCCCCCCCACCCCCAGAGGTGTTTGGAATTTGTTGTCTCCCAGCCTTGGTCCCAGCTAGCCTGGCTCACAATACACTACCTTCCCCATGTCTCACTGTCTGGGAGCAATACACAAAAAAACAACTGCCAGCTACACCTACTCATGTGATCCAGGCTACAGGCAGTAGACATCAAATAGTTGGGACCAAAAAATGCCAACATTCTAAAAGTTGTATCAATAGTAGAAAGGGGTTGGGCCCTTAGCCGCGAACTAGATTGGGCCTCCTTAAACTTTATAAACTGACAAATTATCTAGTCGACAAATATTGATTGCATTTACCAAACGAAAGGACCAATAATCTTATTTCATTAGCCCTTGTATTTTATTTCACTTTTCTTTTATATTAGATGCAAAAAATTCATATGCTTCATCTTGAATGTCTTTTGAAAAAGGCAAACATTTTTTGAGAAAAACAAAATCATATGTGCACTCAAAATACATTTGGCATTGCAACAAATAGAAACATCATAAAACAACAAAACCATTAAAGTAAGAACAATGTGGTGATCCCATCAAAATCAAAAACTACAATATAAATGATCTAATTCAGACCAGTCCTTCATTTTACATAGTGACACCTGGTGGAATGTTAAATTTTTGTTTGTCTACACACTCTATCCTGCCGGTGTAAGCTACGGGGAGCCGCTGTATCAAAATTGGTTTTAAGGGAAGAGCATATGTCTTGGTAATCTCTCCCAATTGTTGTTAATTAAATTGCGGGTATTCTTCTCCCGGCAGCATGGGTCAACGCGTTTCAAACCCTCAACGATTTACGGGGTTCTCCTCAGGACCAGGACTTGGAAAGGTAATGTGGGACAGTGTATTAGCTTTGAACTGTGGCTTTTAACTCTCAATTATCTCCACCTTAAATATCATGGTAACATTTTTTACCTCTATTCTTCTTTATGCAGAGTCAAATATTGTATTGCCGGTTTCCATTTCAAAAACATGTGTCACCGGTTCGCTGATACGCGTCCTGTAATTCATTAGGATTCCTGTGAAAGGAATAATGTATAAACTCATTGGTTGGTCCAATCTCATGATGTCAATCTGAGCTTTTGGTTCACTGATCATGGTTACATTCAAGGGAAACAAGATAAATGACAATTTTTGACAATGCCATGTTCGCGCTTTAGTTGGTCGGGATTTAAATGTGAACATTCATTTTAGCTGAGCGGATTTGCACTCAAGGAGAGAAAGATCCACATAACCGTATTTAGTGATGACATAAAAATCGTTCCGAATTTTCTCTTCGTCTTTGTCAAACTGCGGTCAGTATTATGCCGAAGCGCCTGCTGGTAAAAGAAACAAGGTTGCAAGGACGGAGCTTGCAGGTGTTGTAGGTGACGCTACTGTACAATTGTGATTTCATGGCCAGGAATGGATTTGGTTGAGTACAACACACAGGGTTCAACAGGGGTTCTGGCAGGGTAGCAATATTGTTTAAAAAGCAATTCCCCTGTGAAGAAACAGAAACCTGGTCTGGTATGCGAGGGGCAGGTGCATAATAGTGACAGGAACCATGCTGTGAAACACAATGACATATTTAATATGTATATGCACCACTATTGATGGATTTTCTGAAGTTTGCGTGTTAATGGATGTTCATTGGTGGCAATTCCAATGGTGTTATGGGTTTAAATTTAGATAGACAGAGCACAGGTACATATAGACATGATGTGTTTGCTGATCTAGCATCATTCATTAGTTCATATAGCCTAAGTGATGTATGGCAGTCTCCCCTCCCGAGGGAAGAGGTTCAACATATTTTTCAAAGATTTTTCAGCAAATCATAAATGTTTTTTCGCATGAACTACTTGCTGGTCCTGCTGCTAATCTCTATAGAATTGAGCAAACACAAGGAGATGATGGACGGAGCGCTGAAACTTTTCAGACACTCACCCCCAGTCACAGATCTGGGTTAAATCCATCATTGTTCTATAGCTCACTTTGCCACCCCAGTTCAGACACAGTTATATGCAAATCAGTCTTGACCCTGTGCCTCATGGGAACAGTCCAGCCCGAACTGCCATGCCATGTCTTCCCCAGACCGGAAACAAGCATCCTGGGACCGGTTTCGGTCTAACAGCCCTCATCAGCCAGGCTAGCTTGAATCCAGTGGCAAAGTGAGCAAGGGACCCACGTCTGGGCATACCCTTCCAACTTAGGGCAAACAAAGCAAACAGAAGGAGAAGATGGACGGAGCGCTCAAACTTTTCAGACACTCACCCCCAGTCACAGATCTGGGTTAAATCCATCATCGTTCTTTAGCTCACTTTGCCACCCCAGTTCAGACACAGCTATATGCAAATCAGTCTTGACCCTGTGCCTCATGGGAACAGTCCAGCCCGAACTGCCAAGCCATGTCATCCCGGGACTGGAAACAAGCATCCTGGGACCGGTTCCGGGCTAACAGCCCTCATCAGCCAGGCTAGCTTGAATCCAGTGGCAAAGTGAGCAAGGAAAAAAAAAAGCAATTCAACACCCCATCAGGGGTTAGAAGCGCTATATATATGCAAACCTTTTTTCCCTCTTCTATCCCTCCGCTATCCTTCTGAATCCAAATAACTGACTAACATATCCACCACTTAAAATTTACTTGCATGTTTCACTATACTAATTCAACACTAATCCTCTATGGGTCCCGGAGTAGCGTGCTACTCGCCGAAAAAGCGCTTCGACGCCTCGTCAGGGGTAGTAAGCGCTATACAAATGCAATTACAATACAATACAATACAAGGGACCCACGTCTCGGCATACCCTGCCAACTTAGGGCAAACAAAGCAAACACAAGGAGATGATGGACGGAGCGCTGAAACTTTTCAGACACTCACCCCCAGTCACAGATCTGGGTTAAATCCATCATCGTTGTGTTTGCCAATCTCTATAGAATTACCTGCACAAATGTACATACCAGGGGACTCTCAGACATGCATCAACCAGTATGAAAGTAACAGTGGCAGCCGGCATGGCTCGCGGGTGGCATAGCGGGCACAGGAGGGATCACGTGGGGGGGTACGGGGGGGCGCTTGGTGCAATAAGAAAAAATTAAATAAATAAACTTACCTTGCCACCGGCCAGGTCCCACGTCTCTGCTCCTGCTCTCCTCTTGCACCCCTGACCAATCACATAGTTGCAATGCAGCGTTGTGATTGGTAAGCACCCAGGCTCCCCTGATCAATCACAATGTTGCAATGCAGCATTGGGATTGGTTTTGAGCGTCCTGGTTTGACACTCAACCAGGGAATGGGGGCCTGGGCATGTTCTGTAATGCAACCTGCATGACTGGCTTGGGTGGCGCGAGGGGTAAACTGTCATTGCACACTTAGGAGTGAGTAAACAACTCCTCCCCTGCTCCAAGAGCAGAGGAGTACCGCCCACCCACCAGCAAAGCAGCAGGAAGCAGCATAAAATGATAATAACGCAAAGTAATTATTTTATGCTTCTGCTTCCCACTGCTTAAAAGCAGTGGGTCGATGTTCCTCCACCATAGCGGAGGAGCTGCCACTGGACAGCAGCTGGAAAGGCTAAAAGAGGTCCGTGGACATGGAACTTGAATCTGTGGTGGCAATGCAATGACAAACTCAGAGGGATACTGTTAGACCTGTCAGCCTTAGGATGGTCTTACCCCCAACCTTTTGCCTGCCTCCCTCCATTTTTCTTATTTCTTTTTTGCTGTATGTATACTTTTCCACTGCTAATCAGTGCAAAAATGGTTGTGCTCTCTCCCCTAAGCATGGTAATTTTGGTTCATCCGCATTTGTCATATTTAATTTACTTATAAGTCCTTAGTAAAGTGGTACCCCTTGCACCTAGGGCCTGTAAATTGAATGCTACTAGTGGTCTTGCAGCACCGATTGTGCCACCCAGTTAAGTTGCTCTCTAACCATGTCTCAGACCTGTCATGGGAGAGCCTGTGTGCGCAGTTTACACTGCCATGTCGACCTGGCAAAACAACCCTTTTGTCAGGCCCAACCTTTCCCTTTTTATAGATATGCCACCCCTAAAGTAGGCCCTAGATAATCAAGAGGGCAGGGTGCAATGTATTTATAAGGCAGGACATGTACTTTTAAGTTTCACATTTCCTGTTAGTGCAAAACTCCCAAAGTAGTTTTTTCACTACAGCAAGGCCTATCTCTCCCATAGTATAACACTGCGCTTACTGCATTACTTTTTATAAGTGCAATTTCCAATTGGGACGAGATAAGACCTCCAAGTCTGGTGTCTGTGGAATCAACAATTTAAAATCACAACTTATGGTGAAGTCAGATTTTAAATTGCAATTCTGAAAATGGCACTTTTAGAAAGCTGGCATTTTCTTACTTTAGACAATTGGTACCTGCTGCCTGTCTCTGATCACTTGCCTGGGGTGGGTGACAGCTTGGCTTTGTATATTAACCCTAGACAACCACACACAATGGGAGCTTAGGTGCGACTTGATGTGTCATCCTGGGAGGATGGGATGGAGGAGCTGGACTCAACCTCACTTACACCTGAATAGGCCTCCACATAAAGGGTTGTATACCCCCTGTAGAGAGTCTGGAGCTAGGTTGGAAGGGCAGGACCTCTATGCATTTTAAAGGCCCAACTGGGAATAAGTACTGAAACTCTAACACCACCATCTCAGTACGCTTCTGGACCTGTGCCCAGAAAAAGGACTTCTGTGCTGCTGAAGGACTGCCACTCTGCTGGATTGCTGGATCCCTGCCTTGTTGTGCTGCCCTGCTGCCTGCTCTTCCTCTGCCTGGGTGAGAAGGACTGGACCTGCATCACTTGAACCCAGAGTGACGCCAAGGGCTAGCTGGCTGGCCTCCTGCTCCAAAGTCTCAGGGACATGAAAAACTTCCAACCAACCTGCCTCTGCCATCTGTGAGTCTGCCTTGCCAAGTTGAGCAACCCCAGTCCTGGACCCTTGGAAATGCACCTAATGTGTTTGCTCCAGTAGAACCAATGCATTCCCTGCTGAACCAACACATCACAGCCGTTCTGATCGGAACTGATACATCCGCAATATTGGGTGGATCGGAACCAACGCATCACCTCTGCTGCATGGATTGAACCCGACGCATCGCCTTTGGAACCACTGCTGCGTGATGCTGTTCCGAGTGCAAGGTCCTCACATTCCCGTTGACGGCAGTATCAATGACGACGACGAAACTCCGCATCTCAGCTTCCCTGCTCATCAGAACTAGCATTGCCACACTGTTCTACACATCCTAGACACCGGTCTTCACATCGCAAGCCCGTGAACAGGATCCTCGACATCGACGCATCAGGATCATACACCACAGCCTCGCTGCATCTCGGAACCAGCGCATCACCCCTGCTATGCAACACATCTTCGACCCAGATCCACGCAACACTCCACAACCTCAGATTAAGGTACTTTTGTTCAGTGGGCCTAACTGGGTCTCCGTAGCAGGCCTGCACTCCATCGCCATATGCCTCAACAATTGACTTTGTCCTAGTCCGGTGCAACCAGATATCTCATTTTTTTGCACTTTCTGCTTCTTAATGCTATATTCACTGAAAACCTTTACAAATAAACATCTCAAGTTCTACTTACTGGATTTTGTCATTTTGATCTTCTTTTATTTAGTAACGTCCAAACTATTTTTTCTGACTTGGTGTGGTATCTTTTTGTGTGGTGTTTTCACTGTTTTACTGTTTGAAATGTCGCACTGATACTTTACATACTGCCTCTAAGTTAAGCCTGACTGCTCTGTGCCTAGCTACTAGAGGATGAGTAAAGGTTAATTTAGTGTTTGCCTGACCCTTAGCCTGACTAGGACTGTGTTTGCTGTTTGGCAAAGGTTTTCCCCCTGTTAAGCAACTATGTGATTTCTAAAAAAAACTGTTTAGTCGAGAAACATCAGATGCTCTGGCAAATAATCCATAATATGGTAGACTGTATTTTTTAGTAATCACTGGCACCTATCATGTTTCAAAAGGTTGTTTTATTGACATCAACAGAAATTTTAACGAAATATCAGCATTTTGGATTGAGATCACTTGCATTAGAATCAGCTGTCTTACAGAACATGCCCATGTCCTTTGTATTGGGAATGAGTGCCTTTTCTCCATCCTTAGGCTTCCTGTCCATCCTTTCAAAGAGACACACAGTAGAAATGTTCTGATTAATGCGTGCAGAGATGTACATGCAAAAAACACACTACATCTCTCCCCGACTGCATAAGAACTTAAGGGGACGATATGATCAATGTCTTTCAGAGGATTTGATGTTGCTGCTTGAGGAAGAGTTAAGAAGCTCAGCATTGGAAGGGGAAGGTACTGAGAAAGATGAACTGAAAGAGTCAAGTGTAAAATCACTGGGAAGGATTCTTTTCTCTTTAATATCTTAAATGTCGTTGATTTCATCAGCTAATGACAATTCACAAAGGTGTCCATTTAGCAGGAATGAAGAGGTTATGGTTACTGTGGGTACACTGACCCAAAGAGTGGCCTCAGACCTTTCCATGGCTGTTATTAAGCATGTTTGGGGTCAAAAGGCATATTATTGCTCTCCGAGATTTTGATCGAGCCAGAACCATATCTCTTTGACACAGCCCTGAAGGGCAAACTCTTCTCATATTCTCCTCATTTCTTTCAGCCATCCCTTTTTGTGAAGATATGCTATCTTACATCCCCAGAATCCAGAGTAGGTGGTGATGATGCATGGGGAAGCCAGCTTTGTTGTCATGTAGTTCCTATAAACCTATATAGGATCTGCGTGTTTAGACAACATAGACTGTGGGATTGGTGTCCAGACTGATTCCAGACACCCCCACCGGGTATGTTGGCCTGTATACCTGCTAGCTCACAGTGCCAATGTAAACTCCTCTTACCAAGGAGAGAATAGTTCTTGGCAACTATCGAACATGACAACTCTGCCCCATCAGGGATCGTGGAAACAGTACAGTACTTTTCGCTCAGTCACTCGTGCTCACTTAGTCTCAGAGAGATACACAGAAATAAACGGTGGGGACGTTTTCAATAAGTATTTATTGAACCAGCGTCATTCTAGTGTAAAATAGGTGTGCTGAAACAACCATAAGACAGAAACAGATATAAATGATTATAAGCACCAACAGAGTAAATGATTGGTAGATTTCTACCATAGTGCTAAAAACAATGAATGTATGCAAGCAAATAAATACATGACAGTAACAATTCGTACTCCTACGATGCAACCCTAACTAGATGTACCTAAGTGTACCTAGCATGTATGTAGGTGTAGAGCCAAGAATCCCCCTAGGCTGAAGCCAACCCCATTACCTGAAGTGGGAGACTGTGGGACCCCGTCTTGGTCTCGAGATGGAAGCCCCGCAAAGGATGTCAGACCTGGAGTGTCTGCGTGCAGGAACCTCAGCATCTCGCGTCAGTGTGTCAGCATGTAAGTTTTTCTCCTCTGCCTGCCTTGGCAAAGATATGGTGTATATATACCCAAAAGGTACCCTCAGGGGATTCTACCTTGCTGTGTCTTGTCGGCCGAGGATGACGGAAGGGATGACCCTTATACATAGTTATTATGCAGAAGATGGTAATCCTACTGTGATTCTGGGAATCTTCATGCATAATTAATGAGGTTAGTTTTCGGGGAAAACCACACGACATTTTATGTAGTCCTTAACTAGGTAAAAGGTCAATACCAAAACCCGTTATGTGGTGTAATGGTACGGTAAATGTAGGTGAAAGGTTAGGAGAATACTCAGGCCTATTTTGGGGTACCCTATGAAACATAACATTGTAACTTCTTTCAAAAACTAGTTTGGTAGGTGACTTTCCAGTAGTACTGTGAGAAGTGTTACAGTAGCCTCTCATCAGGGATGGCGACTTAATGAGCTTAGCAACATGCAAGCTTTTAGCAGCACATTCATGAAAGGTTTTGTAGAGCATTTGGCCACAGGGGTGTGATGTTGTGGTGGCAAAAGCCATGGTATCTAGAAAACTCACTAAAGCCCCTACAGTTAAACAGAAGTCCATTCTCTGATTTTACATTTGCAGAACAACCAAATCTTCAAAAGATTTTGTTTAATACGTGAATGGCCCTGCCTGCTGAAATGCCAGCTAGAACCCTCATGATCTTCGGGAATTGTGACAATTACCCAAAACATCTAGGCGGTATTGACAATTTGGGATGGGTCCAAAAAAAATGTTAGCATCTTTCTCCCAGACATCATGTAGTAGTTTCGATATTAATGTATCTCTGGGGAGGGTTCTTCCCCAAGCTCTGGCAAACATGACAAATGTTGACCATGTTTTTGAATAGCTTATCAAAAAGTGATAACCCTACCTTCTATCTTTATAGTATATTGGTAGCTACAGTCCCTCAGTCACCTATGTGGGGCTAGGTAGACTACCTGCCTCCTTAGTGCCGTAGTAATAATTATGACAGCAGTTTATATAACATTCAAGCTCACCTTGTTCGTGGTGTGGCTTTAGTGCTCTCCAGTTCCCCCCGCTACTGTCAGTGAGCTCTGTCCTGTCCTGAAGTACCGGAGTTTGCTAGGTTGTTTTTCGCCTTCTTCTGCACCAATGGGGTAGCTTACTGTATGACATATCTGCTATATTACTCTTGAAGTGTACCGGGTGTATACCTCTGCCAACCAGAAATCCAATTTCTAACAATGTAGAATTCGATCTTTTGATGAGTTTTCCTAAAAGTTGATATTGTTTAGTAGCTATTAAAGGTTGAAAGGCCAGAGCCAGTTTTTTAACAAATGTAATATGCATAATTTTGAGTCCTTTGAGACGTTTCCCAGCCTTGGCTGGAATGGCTGCAGGGCTTTCGGGAGTATGCTATTGAAAATATGAGCTGGTAACGGATCCAGTGGTGGCCCTGATGATCCACAGGGTTTAATGGTGATGGAGAAATATTCTTCTGTTAGAGGATAGAGGTGGAGTCATTTGAGGCCACAATTTAGCTTGAGTTGGGCAGGGGGATCAGATTTTATCTCAATGTAAGTTTCAAGTTAATTTACCTATTAGATGGAAGGATTTGCCAGAGATTCATGCAGTTCCTGGAAGTGAGACTTTTGTGTTCTTACTTTCAGGCTTCTGAAATTCATCCATAGTCATGTATGGTAATATGATCTCCTCTAACATTAAAAACCCAGAAATTCACTGCAAACAACATAGGTTAAAGTGACTTTTTAGTTAGGTATGTAAGAAAATCTTAGATTACATTAAAACAAATATAAAAATTCACTGAAGAAAACAAAGGTTAAAGTAATTTTATAGTTAGTTGTTGAAATGAGTTAAAAACATGCTGAAAAACAACTAAATCACTGAAATTCATCATAGTTCAGTGATTGAACTATAATTTGCACCCCCACCATGCACTGCTTATGACCTTACATGTTACATCATACATGACAAGTAAAATGACTTCAGTGATGACATCACGGATGACATATCAAATGAGATTATTGATGTCACTGATGACATCATCCAAGCTACTCCTCCTCAAATTACCACTTGTTTGTTTAAAAAAAGGAAAGTAAGTCGTAAATGGCCCTCAAACATATACAGCATACACGGTACATGTGCACATCCTTCAAATATAAATACTGTAATCCCGAAGACAAGGCTGATTCAGTATGGTAAAGTGTGTATGGTTCACAGTTTACCTCCCCTACCAAATTTGGGCAAATCACAAGTGAAAATGAGCAGCCTAAATAGGGCACTAGGGTCAGTCAGGAAATATACCTTTGCTTTTAATCTCAATTAGTGCAAAAGTGCGAAGCTGCTGACAGTTTCCAATCAGTGTTCCACAGTTCTGGATTTTGAGGTACTAGTTGGTGTGGATAGTGAAATTGGTGCCCTACCGGTCTTTAAAATGTTTGTCAACACGCATGTTTTTGTGACTATTCACTCTTTCTATGTGCACTGCACAAAGAATTCGACCTTTCTCAAGCTGTCTCGCACTTGGGATTGCAAAGTAACCGGTGTTTTACCTGGTTGACTGATATTTGCAGTCTGACTAAAAGATTTGCAAAGAAAACAGAGGAATTATTGACATGTTAAAAATCTGTGAATTCGTATTCAAGTTGACCTTTCATAATCTCAAAACGTAAACGAGCATTCGGTGAAGAGGAAAAAATGCAGCCCTTCCTGTCGTCAAATGTTTGATTTATGGGCCCACTTGTCTCTTCACCGGTCGTGAAACCATCCCTCCGTTCTATAACTAAGCCCTGCTAAAGAACACTTGCTGGTTAGTCAGTACACACCTCACCCGCCACTGAGGGTGTTCCCCACTGAGTCACAGAGTGAGCTGAAGACCAGTGGTGGCTCGCAGAGGGAGTGCTGCGGGGCGGTGGGGCAGGGAGGGGGAGGGGGAGGGGCTGGGTGGGGGGCTAGTGGAGTCGGACATACGACGGGCAGGAGTAAGGTAAGAAAATAAATAAATAAAACTATTTACCTTGCGCTCGCTGCATTGCCAACTGCTGAAGACCTGGGCAATCTTGAACATTTTCAAAGCAGTGCTTCCACTATTCAACCTGCGCAGATTATGTGCTGCAGCTGGTATTTTTAAATTATAAAGGGGGCACGCCTCTAACCACAGCTTATGCGTGTGTCATGATTCTCGAGTGATACCATGGACAGTCAAGGTTTGTGCTACCCTAAGTCTGAACTGGGGTGGTGGAGTGAGCTAAAGAATGATGATGGATTAAACCCAGATCAGTTGACTGGGGGTGAGTGTTTGATTGGCTCAAACGTTCCGTCCATCATCCCCTTTTGTAACCCTAAGTAGGGCGGCATTTTTTTTCACTCCACTACATTCTGAATTACGCCATATCTTCACACTCAGGGCCTCATTTACCAGGAACTGGCGCATCTGCATAGATGCGTCAGTTTCCTTGCGCCAGCATCTGCATAGATGTGTCAGTTTCCTTGCGCCAGCATCTGCATAGATGTGCCAGTTTCCTTGCGCTAGCATCTGCATAGATGTGTCAGTTTCCTTGTGGCAGAGCCAAATGTCCTTGCGCCACCATGGATGCGCTGTATTTACAATACAGTGCTCCATGGCGCAAGGATTAACAAATGCGTCAGAAATTCTGACGCATCTGTTGACACAAAAGTGACACAGTGCTGGAGTTGCTCATGAAAGTGACGCAACTCCAGCACTGCACCACAACAGATAGGTGAGTTCCATACAAAAAGCCCTGCATCATTCCCTACGCCTGGTCTTAGCAGGCGTAGGGATTTTGACGCAGTGAAGGTGTAGAGTGACACAGTGAAATGTAGTAAATTTCACTGCGTCAGTTCTACACGGCTTTTTGCGTGGGAACGCCCACCCTGACACAGGTATAATGTGGCGCAGGGCTTACAACGTGACGCATCTCCCTAGATGTCTCATGTTGTAAATGGGCCTCAACATGGTGCATTGTTTACGCCGCCGCTGCGTCACAAAAAGTGATGCAATGGCAGCGCAAAAGTGTCACAAGGGGCTTGTAAATTTGCCCCTTAAACTGGAAGACGCTATGATATTCAGATCCCGAACACAAATCTTTTATGGCCCATGCCAAGCCAATCTTACACCCTTACCAACTACTGTTTCCTTCCATAGAGGAATCCATGGACATCAAATCAGCAAAATGTCAGGGGTAAACGAGTTAACATCCTGCAACCTTTGACCCTTCTCTCCCAAGGCATGCCAGGCTTCACTCATTTCCTTGCCCACTCTTGGCCTATCACCGGTATGTTGTTTACTACGAGAGATTTACGGAGAGGGCAACAATTTGAAATTAAGCAACGTCATCCATCCTTTACTGACTCCTGCAGTTGACCCTTTAATAAGTAGGGTCGTCCCCCTGGCCTCTGGCCCTGTACTGTGCCCTGTTGCCCATTCCTAGGTTACTGTGCTACAAATACCCACATGCTTACATGCAAGTAAAGACAATGCTATCCGTAACTGACGTCACTGGAAACGTCCTTACCACTCCCCTTAGCCTAAAACCTTAGATTATTGTTTTAGTGCAATTCTAGTGAGATTTTACGGGGACTCTTCCAGGGGAACTTTGCAGCGAAGGAGTAAAATGGAGCATTTCAGCCCATAGGACACCAGGTACATCAAGATAAATAGAGCTCCCACATAACAGCTTGTCGCGCATGAGGTGCATTAGCGGAGCTCAGAGATCTATGCTGAAAGATGTACCGCTATTCAGGAACGAAAGGCACAATCAAAGCTGTGACGTCAGTACATCCTCCTACCTGCCCAGGTCAGCCATATTATTCCATACATGGAGATTCAGCCCCTTGCCTACAGTGGGCACTATCTGGAGTAAATAAACTCGAATGAGGTCAGAAATACTTGTCTTCAGCACTACCACTTCCTGTTAGGGAGCAACTGCTGGGCAACCTAGGGGTAATTTTTGTGTCCTACGTTTCGGGCAAAGTAGTCTGACGAACTTGTCCCATGGGATATTCTAGCATATGATTAAAGGCTCGCATGTGTGTATTTCACATAGCGGTACCCGAGACCCGGTACATGTCACAATTTGCTACCCCCTTTATCTTTGCTCTATCACTCCCTCACGATACCTTGCTTCTCAATTTTTCTTATCCATCCTGCCACAACATTTTCTTTTACTCTACCACTTTCTTTATTTATTTAACCTGCTTTCCTCCTTTTCTGTTTCCCCCACTCTACTAGACACCCACATTTTCATAGTCACTCTGCTTTGTCTTCATTGTACCGGTACCTTTTTTTCTACCACTTAATCAATCAATCAATCAATCACAGAATTTGTAGAGCGCACTACTTACCCGCGAGGGTCTCAAGGCGCTGGGGAGAGGGAAGGGGGGGATGCTGCTACTGGTTGATCAGCCAGGTCTTGAGTAGCCTCCTGAAGGTCAGCAGGTCTTGGGTCTTTCGTAGGCTTAGTGGAAGGGTGTTCCAGGTCTTGGCGGCGAGGTGTGAGAAGGATCTGCCGCCGGTGGTTGTTCTTCGAATGCGGGGGACGGTGGCGAGGGAGAGGTCGGCGGAGCGGAGCTGGCGGTTGGGGACGTAGAAGAAGAGTCGTCTGTTGAGGTAGGCTGGGCCAGTTTTGTGGAGTGCCTTGTGTGCGTGGGTGAGGAGTTTGAAGGTGATCCTCCTGTCGACGGGGAGCCAGTGCAGGTTCCTCAAGTGGGGGGTGATGTGGCTGTGGCGTGGTACGTCGAGGATCAGTCGTGCGGAGGCGTTTTGTATGCGTTGCAGTCGCTTGATGAGCTTGGCCGGGGCTCCCGCGTAGAGGGCGTTCCCATAGTCCAGTCTGCTACTGACGAGGGCCTGGGTGACTGTTCTTCTTGTGTCTGTCGGGATCCACCTGTAGATCTTGCGAAGCATGCGGAGGGTGTTGAAGCAGGAGGAGGAGACTGCGTTGACTTGCTTGGCCATGGAGAGCGTTGAGTCGAGGATGACTCCCAGGTTGCGTGCGTGGTCGGTGGGTGTCGGGGCTGCTCCCAGCGTCGTTGGCCACCAGGAGTCGTCCCAGGCTGAGGGGTTGGAGCCGAGGATGAGGACCTCCGTTTTGTCTGTGTTCAGCTTTAGTCGGCTGATCTTCATCCAATCGGCGACGGCCTTCATTCCTTCATGGAGTTTGGCTTTGGCGGCGAGGGGGTCCTTGGTGAGGGAGAGGATCAGTTGAGTGTCGTTGGCGTAGGAGATAATGTTGAGGTCGTGTTGTCTGGCGATGCGTGCGAGCGGGGCCATGTAGATGTTGAACAGTGTTGGGCTGAGGGACGATCCCTGGGGTACGCCGCAGATGATCTCGGAGGCTTCGGATCGGAAAGGTGGGAGGCGGACTCTCTGGGTTCTGCAGTCGAGGAAGGAGGTGGTCCATTCCAGGGCCTTGTCTCGGATCCCTGCGTCGTGGAGGCGTGCGCGTAGAGTGCGGTGGCAGACAGTGTCGAAGGCGGCGGAGAGGTCCAGCAGGATGAGGGCTGCGGTCTCACCATTGTCCAGCAGGATCCTGATGTCGTCGGTGGCGGCGATGAGGGCAGTCTCAGTGCTGTGGTTGCTGCGGAACCCTGATTGGGATGGGTCCAGGATGCTGTTTTCTTCGAGGTATCGGGTTAGCTGTTTGTTGACGATCTTCTCGATGACCTTGGCTGGGAACGGAAGCAGAAAGATGGGCCGGAAGTTCTTGAGGTCTCTCGGGTCCGCCTTGGGTTTTTTGAGTAGGGCGTTGATCTCTGCTTGTTTCCAGCTCTCTGGGAAGGTCGCGGTCTCGAAGGAGAGGTTGATGATGTTGCACAGGTGGGGTGCGATGGAGCTGCTGGCTTTGTTGAAGATGTGGTGCGGGAAAGGGTCTGACGGGGAGCCGGAGTGTATTGTGCTCATGGTCTTGATGGTGTCCTTGATGTTCACGCTGGCCCAGGCTGGTAGGGGGTCGTGGTCGATGGTGTGTGGCGGGTCTGGTGTATCGATCTTAGTTGGGGTTGTCTGGGTGTTGAAGCTGTCGTGGATGTCGGCGATCTTGCGGTGAAAGAAGGTGGCGAGGGAATCGCACAGGGGTTGCGACGGCGGGATGTCGTTGGTGTTGGAGCTGGGATTGGAGAGTTCCTTCACGATGTTGAAAAGCTCCTTGCTGTTGTGTGCGTTGTTGTCGAGGCGGTCTTTGAAGGAGATTCTCTTGGCGGACCTGATGAGGTGGTGGTGGTTACGGATGGCGTCTTTGTGGGCTGTGTGGCTGTCCGGTGTCTTATCGCTGTGCCAGTTCGCTTAGTTTTCACAAGGCAGAACACTGCAGGCCAGATTTACTAAATTCTCACGTCACGCAGTGCAGTAGCCAAATATGTGGCGCAGCATTGTGTGAGAAGGAGAGAGTGCCATATCTACAGAAATATGGCTTCCTCCTCTGCCCTCCCTAGCACCGGTGCAGAATGTTGCCGCTGAGCGTCACGCACACACCTCTGCGCCATAGTATAAGGGTGTGTGCGATAGGTTTTGTGCTGGAAGAGTTCCCTCCCAGTACAAAATACCACTCCTAGACACCTTTTAAAACTTTTCCTACTTTGTATGTGTACTGCACAGAGCAGCACACATGAAAAGTCAGAAAAGGAAAGAGAAATGAACATTTTTTTTCTATTAATGCCTGCTTTCAAAAGGTGTTCATTTTTGATGCAAAACCCTGTCTCAAATGTTTGGTAGATAGGGTTTTGTGTCAAAAAATGCCGATATCGCCAGTTTTCCAGCGATAGCTGCCGCAAAAAACATCGCCACGGATGAGAGCGACAACTAACGCTAATGATATGCAGAGTAGGCATTCCCAAGCAAAAACACACAAAAACACCACTTCGCGATATTCTCAACAACCAGCCAGATCGGCGAAGCGAACCAAAAACAGGCGATAAGGCGCGTTAGCAGCAGGGATTTAACACCTGCCTTCTACTGGTGTTAAGCAGGACGACAACCTGCAGTATGAAAGGGAGCCCAGCCCAGAGCCACATCTGAAGACCAACAGATGCCATGGAGCCAATGATCATGCAGCTCGGAGATCCAAGAGGGCCACAACACCCACCGCCACCAGCACCCCCCGGACCACCCTCCCCGGACTACCACAGAGGCAGCGCAGAAGAAGACAGCGGACGTTCCTAAAATGCACCAGCCTCAGACACACAACGCCAGAGGATGCCATTGCCCACTACAGGCTCAAAAGGACAACCATCCTCCGCATCCTGACCCACATTGCCCACAGGCTGACGGTACCAACACAGCGGACAACCAACATCCCTCTGCAGATAAAGCTGCTGGCTGTGCTGCACCTGTTGGCCTCTGGCACCTTCCAACCAACAACAGCCAGAGTCGGAGGAATCTCATAGCCAGCCCTATCAAACCTCCTCATACATGTCTTGGATGCATGTTCACAAAAGCAACGGCGGGCCCCTGTATCCACACCACACGCTAGTTCCAATTCGTAGTGTACCTGCGCAACCAACCCCAACACCAGCCGTTGCCTGACGCCTCTGTGCTCCAGATCCAAGACTGTAGTTACTGAAATGGGCGTGCGCCAGGTCATGTAGTCCAGTAGTCAACAGTAGTGTAAAAACAGTTCTTTATTACAAATACATAAATCAACAATACGAAAAGCTCAGCCAACGCGTTCCATTCCCAACGGGGAACTCCATCAGGGCAACGTGTGGATTCAATTAACTGCATATGCTGCAGGAACTCCCCAATACAATTCCATATCCCGAAAGTCAGAATTCAGAAACCTGTTGGATACATGATGACAATGGTCAAGCGTCCGTATAGTCACAAACGTAACATGGTACAGTGTATTGCACTTGTACAAACCGGAATGCTAACAGGTATGATAAATCCTGAATAAAAAGACCGTGACAGAAGTTCGTGTGGGCGTAACCTTCGTAGGAAAGAAAAGGAAGGTCACGTGCACACGAACGTCTGTCAAGGTCTCATTATGCAGGAGTCATCATACCTGTAAGCATCACGGTTTGTACCAGCTTGATACCCCTGCACCTTCACTACCCCCACACTGTGCAGGAACAGCTGGAGACCAAGCAAGGGAACTACGCCATAGCTGGCTTCCTGCACGTGTTGGGGGCCATTGACTGCACACATGTACTACTTGTGCCCCCTGCCGACACTGCACAGAATAACCACAACAGAAACAACACGCATTCCATCAATGTGCAGGCAAAAGTGGACACGAATGTCGTTGCAAACTTCCCAGGCAGTGTACATGATTCCTACATCTTCCGCAAGTCCATCACCGACCAGCGCTTTGAGGATGGCACCTATGGAAGTGCACTGCTCGTCGGTAAGTACCAACTGAACACACCACACACCTCAACTCCACAATCATACAACTCACAACTGTGGGAATGCACATGTTACAAAATCACATACAACATGCCAATCAACAGGCCCAACTATCAGACAGGACAACACAAGTAACTGTGGTAACCGTGGCCAGCCATGTAGACAAACCATCCACGGCATGGCACCTCTGCCACACAATTGAAGAATGTGGGGAGAGGTGGTGATGGAGCAAGGACTCGTAAAGAAAGAGACTTGCTTGAAAGTAATCCTCTCGTTTAACTTATTAATGAATTACTAACCGTGTCTGGTAAATAATAACACGCACCACAGAAACACACAGGTTAACGAAGCTTGCTTATGTGTGTACTAATGAAAATAACAATGAAAACGGACTAATACAGCTTTAAACGGGAAATCTTTACTGCCCATGCGTCAACTGCATCTACGCAGTATGACGAGATAAAGCTTGGGGGGAAATTCTAACGCATGTTCAGAAGGCATTAAAATGGAGTCTTGAAGACTCACGTGCATGGCATCTGCTTAGCCGAAATGAAAACCAGCTATTTTACTAATGCTAATGCGGGGAAAGTATTAATAAGTAAAGAGGGTTAGAGTAGATATGGGTGGTATACAGTGAGACCATTTATTTGTGAAAGTAACTTTTGTCTTTTTGACTTTATTATTAGTGCGCATTTGGGCCTTTCGTGAATGACCAAAGTAAGCTGAGTCACGTGATTTATGTGCATGCCCACAAGAAAGTTAATCCGGAAGGATGACCAAGGTTTTGTCAGCCGTCCAAGACGAGAATGATGTGCCCTGAGAACAGAGGGTGAAGAGTTCAGCCAAGAAGACTTATATTCATGATTTTGAAATAATTGTTGCAAGTAAAGTTTGGATATGTATGGGAACGACAGAAATGAATAAAGTTTAAGGGGATGGGTTTTGCAAACAATAGAATGATAGAATAAAAGTAATATGTAAGCATGGTGTGATGATCATCCCCTTAGCCTGACCAATTAGATTTCGTATTTTTAAGATATTGAAACTTTAGTGGGTGGTACATGATGAACGAAGGATATAATTGAGGTAGCTTTAGTTAGTTAAGTGAGTAGCGGAGCATGCAGAGCTCGGGATGCTGTCGGTGCTGTGGGTGGTGCTGAAGCTGGGAGAGATGCTGTGAGATGCTGATGAAGAAACCGAATGCAGAACCTTCTATCTTAATTTAATTGGGTTAGACAAGAAGATCGCTGAAGAAACTCGAGGAGGAAGAGAGTGTCAGAGAGGGGTGCGATGCAGCCGTCGGTATTTAGAGAGGTCAAGTATCCTGCCCTGATTCCTGTCCTGAAGTCTTTGTCTCCTGATCTATCTCGGGGGACCCTCACCAGCCCTTTGGCCAGGGGGTTGGTCTTCACACCATCCTTGGTAATTATTATATCTTGTCTGTTTGTAGATGTTCTTTTCTCTCTATCCTCTCTTTTCTGAGCATAGTTATTGCATGAGACTGAAGTATTTTTGTTTAAATGATTATTTTGATTGAATTTACACTCTTATG
This sequence comes from Calotriton arnoldi, assembly GCA_963921515.1. Lineage (NCBI taxonomy): Eukaryota > Metazoa > Chordata > Amphibia > Caudata > Salamandridae > Calotriton > Calotriton arnoldi. The sequence goes on from CAWUFW010003708.1 coordinate 1,684,379, forward strand.
AATGAGGGTGTTTGTGCTGAAATTTTGAGATGGTTCACATTCATTTAATTTAGATAAAGATTTTAAAACTTCCCGAGTCTGTGGTTATTTTCTTTAAAGAACAGTTAAGAATTATGTTCATTATCACCATAAATTAGTTCAACTAATGGTCCATCGACCAGAGGAAAGAACTTTTGATCAGTGAAAGGTTAGTTAGGAATAAGAAATAATTTATCTTGAAGAATATGAAATTATAAACTATAAGACTCCAGCGGTCTACTCGATACGGAGTGTGTTGTGATTTATGGGCCCAGGTGAGTATATGGTAGCGGAGTATCTGTTGTGAGTATACCACTGGATCAGTTTTCTGGTAGCAGAGTTATGGTTATTGTTGACTAGTTTGGTGATAAGTATAGATTATTGATTTATGTTTTAACAAAAGAGTTAGCATCTTTGTTTTATGTTGTACAGAATTCCCGGGGAAATGAATAGCGGGTGGTGACAGAAGCCATACTGCAGTGAGGTTACTCGTCTGTTGGAATAACACTGAGAAGATAGGTAGGGCTGGCAGTGTTAAACTAGGGGCTATTTCGTATAAAAGTGGAGTGCGAATGATAGCAAAAGGGGTTCGCTGGTGAAACTTTGGTCTCATTTCCCAATACGGGAGAGACTGGAGGAGTAGCAGGTTCTCTGGAGTTTGAGTGAAGGGTAAACAGAGGTTTTTACTTGCAGTAGAAGAGGAGCAATTCTGAGACTCCAGAATAAGTTGAAAATTCTATCCTTTTGTTTAGTGGAAAAGACAGAGTAGCTAATGTTTTTATGTTGTTAATAACAAAGAATTTAATAAAAAGTATTAAGAAAGAATTTTTCCGTATTACCTTGTGAAGGGAGGGTCAGTCGCCGGAGTTGTACTGACGTCACAGTGAGCCGCGCTGGGATTGGTAGAAACAGCGGGCGTGCGACAAAAGCAGCCTTGTAAAGGAGGGGTCAGTAGTAAGGAGCAGAACTGACGTCACAAAAAGGCCACGCTGGCATTGGTCAGACCACGAGCGTGAGCCTGAGTTTGATTGCATAATCAGTTAGAAGCCGCGCTAGGATTGGTAAAAAGAGAAATTGTATGCATGATTCTGATTTGACTGCCAGTGTGAGACGCGCAGATAGAAAATTTCAAGGTTTGCAGAATACAATTGTATATATCATTCATCTAGGATGTATGGAGAAAAGAGAAAAATGTCATTTATAAAGAAAATTAAGAATTTCTTTAAGAAAGATTAGCCTGTGTTGACTAGGGAGGGAATTCCTATTCCGCCACCGAAGACACCAGCTTCTTTTATGATGATGGAAAGAGGATATCATACTTGCGTGTGGTTGGAAAATTGGATAGAATATACGAAAGATGATGGAGTGCTAGCATTTCCTGAAAATGGTACGTTTAACAGGAGAATTCTTCAGAATTTGAGAATGAGAATAAATTATTTAGAACCAAGACCTAGGTTAACTCAATACGACGCTTTAGAAGAATGGGAGACTGAGTCATACGAACGCGAGAAATGCAGAAGTGGGAAATATAGAGGATTTTTCCCCAGATACTTGCATGAGTCACGCGAAGGGCAGATGAAACAATGGAGGAGAGCTATGGTAACAGAAGGTTTATATCCAGTGTTAATGGCTGAGGAACAGTCTGGAGGAAAGTGTAAAGAGAAAACGAAACACTTGAATACAACAGGATATGGTGAATCAGATGATGAGTTATTAGAGGATATTTTAATTAAAAATCCACCACCGTATCAAGAAGCAACTAGTAAGGTTACCCCAAGTGCACCAGTGATAGGAATGCCTTTAACCCCACAAATTTTACATGATACGTCATTTAATAGGGTGCTGCAGGATAATGAGAGAGATGTTTTGATTAAAACAAGAGAAGAATTAGTTCAGAAAATAAGCCAATTAGATTTAAATACTGAAGCTTTGACAGTACCCGTGACCATTGGTCCAGTAATCCTATTGTATGGAGATAAAAAGACTTGCCAGAAACCACAAACTGTAACAATTCCGTTGAATAGTCCCAGAAAAGAAGTAATAATTACAGATGATCAAGTCAGCGAAAGTGAATCAGTTATTTCATTAATGGATCTCCCAAATGTAGAACCTTCAACTGAAACTCCGAAAAGAGTTATGCCTACAAATTTGAGAGAGAAGAGATCTTTGGTTCTTATAGGAACTGGAGGTGCAACAGTAGTTACCCCTGAAGATATAGAAAGATGGGCACAGGAAATAGATAATCGAAACCCACCACCAAAGATGCTAGATATCAGCAGATTGAAAGTGGAATTGGAAGAAATGATAGTGGGAAGTGTGAGCATAGAAAGATTGAACGCTTATAATGATGAAGAGTTATTATTTTTATGTAAGAGTATAACCAGGAGAGCAAGAGTATTTCATGAGAAACTAACAGAAGTCGCTTCAGAGATTGGAATAGATATAGGGAAATCGAAATTGTTGCAGAAACCATATCGAGTGGATTTTACTGACAAGGATTTAGAAATGTAAATGCTTCTGGTAAGAGACTACAGATAAAGGAATTAATGAATATTTTGCGAAAATGGGGAGACATTGATAAATGGAGAATTAGATGGATAAGAAAGAAAGAGGAAGTTCAAGCGAGAGAAGCATCATCTGCATTTCCAGTAAGGGAAATAGAAAAGGTTGAGAAATTGTGTCCAATGAGAGAGGTTCCTGGAGGTGGATATGTTCATGTTCCTTGGAGTAGACAAGATATTTTGTCATTTACAAATGACTTTCCAAGATTGAGAGAAAAACCAGTGAAATGGTATAAACAGGTGTAAAGATTTGTGAAAGTTTCAAAGGTTTTATTGAAAGATTTGGATGGTGTATATGACATTGTGGTACCTGCTGATTTATGGACAGAGTGTAAGATTACAATTGATTGGCCAAGTGAGGAGTATGCTAGAGACTCGAAGACAGGAGCTCCCTCAGAGGAGGTGATGAAGAAATATCATCAAGTGATTACATTCTTGAAAGGGAAAATTCCTCCTAAAGAAACAGATTGGGTAAAGATAGATAGGACAACTCAAGAACCAAATGAGTCAGTACATGCATATTATGAAAGGTTACTACAGGTGTTTAAGCAGTATAGTGGTTTTGAAAATATTGGTGATAAAGATATGGGACATTTTGTGTATTGGTTTGTATATGGTTTGAAACCGGAGATTAGTCAGATGATTCAGCAGCACATGTTGTGTTGCCAGAGTAAGACAGTGGATGAAATTTTAAAGTATGCAAAATATTGCAGAGATGACATTGAGGCGAGGCGTAGAAAGTTAAAGGAGAAAATGATGGGGGCACAAGTAAAATTGGCAGAGCAGCAGGAGAATAAAACAAATACTCAGACTGATAATCAAGTGAAAGAGCAAAGTCAAAATGATCAAGTGGCGAATGGTAGTAAATTTGGAGGATGAATGAACAGAGAGGAAGCGAAGAAGAAGTTTCCTTGTCATGCGTGCGGAAAGCTTGGTCATTGGAAGAACAAGTGTAAGAGTATTCAGAATAATAATGGGGCCAAATCAAAATTTAATTCCACAGATGCAGAATGAAGTACTTATGAATCAGCAGCAGCAGGTAGTTACTCCACAATATCAGGTGCCACCAGCTCCTATGCCAAACTTTGTGAACCACCAAAAGTTCAGTACGAACACAGGATTGCAAGGAGAAAGTGGTAAGAATAATAGAACAGTTACACAATTTTTTTTGCAGAATGATGAGGAAAATTCGGACTTTGTGCAATGACGGTGCCTGAGGGGGGAGGAAGAGGAGTGCGTGCTTGGCGCATCCTTGCCGGTAGATCAGTCAGGTCCATTTGTTGATGGGAAAGTGGAAGGTAAAGACATCACTTTTCTATTGGATACTGGTGCTACCCGGTCTACTGTGAGAACAGCAGACATCCCAAACCTACCCCTCTCGGGAGAGTCCATCCTAGTTGTAGGAGTGTCAAATCAACAGATTAGAACCCCAATCCCAAAACCGATTGAGGTGCATATCGGAAACTTTAAAGAAATGCATCGATTTGTAGTTTGCGATTCCAGTCCCGTAAATCTGTGGGGAAGAGATCTATTGTGCAAGATGAATTGCACGATTTATTGTACACCAGATGGTGTCGCTTTCCGGACCCCTGATGAGGATGTTATATACAAGATGATGCTAGTGAAGCAAGGAACAGAAGTAGATGAGATGTTTTCAATAATGACTGAAAATTAATTGCCGGAAGAGTTGAGAGCCACAGTCAACCCAGAAGTGTGGGATTTTACAGGAAAAGATATTGGGCTGATGTCAAATGTAGACCCAGTGAAAGTGACAGTGAAGGAAGGTGCAGTTTATCCAAACACACGACAGTACAAGATGAGTCCAGAAGTGAATGCAGGAATTATTCCAGAAACTGATCGAATGGTTAAACAAGGCATTTTAAAGGAAATAATGGGTAGTCCTTGTAATTCGCCAATAATAGGACTGAAAAAGCCTAGTGGAAAATATAGGCTCGTGCAGGATTTGAGAAAGATTAACAAAATTGTACTGCCATGTTGCCCAATAGTGCCAAATCCAGCAGTGATCCGTTATCAGATACCTTGGAATGCAGGCTGGTTTACCGTAATTGATTTATGCCAGGCATTCTTTTCTATTCCTTTGCACCCAGACAGCCAGTATCTTTTCGCTTTTAAGTTGGAGGATCGTATTTTTGCATGGTGCCGAGTTCCTCAAGGGTACACAGAGAGTCCCTCAATTTTTAACCAAATCCTGAAAAAGTGTTTAGAATCATTAGTTATGCCTGGAAATTCGGTTCTGGTTCAGTACATTGATGACCTACTGGTGGCATCAAAAACACGAGAAGATTGTGTCACTGACGCAATTGCCTTACTGAACCATTTGGCTGAAGGAGGACACAAGGTGTCTCCAGAAAAATTACAGTTTTGTCGACAAGAAGTTAAATATTTAGGGCATAAAATAGAAAGAGGAGTAAGAAAAGTGACACCGGAAAGAATAAAAATAATCAAAGAGATGTAACTACCTCAGACGCAAAGAGAGATGAGAATGTTCCTGGGAGTGGTTGGGTACTGTAGGCAGTGGATTAACAGTTTTTCCATGCTAGCAAAACCATTGATACAATTGACCCGAAAAAGAGCAAAAGATCCAATTGATTGGAATGATGAATGTTTGGAGGCCTTTGTGAAATTGCGGAATTGTTTGTGTGAAGCTCCTGCCTTGGGCATGCCTGATTATTCAAAATAATTTGCGTTGTTTTGCTGTGAGAGAGAAAATTGTGCACTTTCAGTCTTAACACAGAGACATGGACTGAGCCGACGTCCAGTGGCGTATTTTTCTGCCACATTGGATCCAGTGGCTTCAGCTTTACCTGGCTGCTTAAAAGCAGTAGCTGCTACTTGTATGAGTCTGGAGCAAAGTGAGTCAATAGTGATGGGACATTCTGTAAAAGTTTACGTTCCACACTCAGTTGAATTTCTTCTGACAAGAACAAGAACGCAACATCTTACACCTAGTCGGCTGACTAAGTATGAAAGAGTGATTTTGGGAGCAGAAAATGTGACAGTGATAAGATGTACGGTCATGAACCCTGCCACATTATTGCCAGATCCATGCAATGAGGAAGTAAGAGATGAAATTGATCATGATTGTTTGGATGTGACTGAATTGTGTACCAAGCCCCGTCCTGACATAAAAGAAACACCATTAAAGGAAGCTGATCATAAATTATTTGTGGATGGGTCTTGTCTGAGAAATGAAGAAGGAGGATTAAGTGCTGCTTATGCTGTGTGTAAAATATCGGGGTTTACCGGGAGTCAAATCTGCACAAGTAGCCGAATTGGTGGCCTTAACAAAGGCATGCAAAAATGGGAAAAATTGGAGAATAACCATATTTACGGACAGTCAATATGGTTTCGAGGTTGTGCATGATTTTGGCCAACTATGGATGCAGAGGGGATTTCTGACTTCTTCAGGATCTCCTATTAGAAACAGTAAAAATGTGAAAGATCTGCTGGAAGCATTACAATTGCCAAAAGAAGTAGCAGTTGTTAAATGCGCTGCACATCAGTCAGGAAATGACTATGTGGCAGCCGGCAATAGATATGCTGACCAAATTGTTCGATACTGTGCAAGAAATACAATGGCCATAAATAGAAAAATTGAAACAGGTGAAACCAGCTGCCAACTTATGTTTTTCTCAATTCCAGAAACATGGGATGAAATTAGACAGTTACAGGAAGAAGTTGAGGAAAAGGAAAAAGAAATTTGGATAAAATCAGCTTGTACAAAAAGGTCGGAAGACGAAGTATGGGTGTACTTAGATGGAAGACCAGTCATGCCAGATTGTTTGCTCTCTAAAATGGCAAGAGTTTATCATGGAGCAACACACATAGGGAGAGATTCAATGATCAGATTATTCAGACAGAGTTGGTACAATCCGAAGTTCAGGGTAGTCGCAGAGAGCCTTTGCCAAAGATGCTTAACCTGTCAACAGGAAAATCCAGGTACGAAGACAGTGGTTAGTTGGGGAAAGATTGGAAAGGCAGAAGGACCCTTCACCAGGTTGCAGTTAGATTTCATTGAGTTGCCTCCTTGTAATGGACTAAAGTATGTACTTGTCATAGTGTGCCTGTTCTCAAGATGGGTAGAGGCATACCCCACCAGAAGAAATGACAGTCTTACAGTTGCTAAACTATTGTTGAGGGAGTTGATTCCTCGTTTTGGTTTTCCAGTCACTTTGGAATCAGATAGAGGACCTCATTTTAATAATGAGATAATTCGATTAATCTGTGCTGCATTTAACATTGAACAAAAACTGCACTGTGCATATCGTCCAGAGGCTTCTGGAATAGTTGAAGAGCTAAATGGCACCATCAAGTCAAGATTATGGAAAGTATGTGCATCCACAATGCTGAAATGGCCAGATGCACTACCTCTTGTACTGATGGGTCTCAGAAGTATTCCTGACAGAAAGACAGGAATGAGTCCTCATGAGATTCTCATGGGAAGGGCAATGAGACAAGCATTTATTCCTGGAAATAAATTAATGACTATAACTGATGATCTGGTATTGGACTATTGCAAAGGATTGGCTGAAATGGTGCGTTCTGTCTCTCACCAGGTTGGAGAAGACGCAGTTGAAAGACAGCCATACCAAGCACATGATTTGAATCCTGGAGATTGGGTGCTAGTGAAGAAACACGCAAGGAAGTCATGTCTAGCACCAAAGTGGGATAAACCGCGTCAAGTCATACTACTCACTACCACAGCAGTGAAGTGTGCAGGTTTGCCCAACTGGATTCATGCTAGTCATACCAGAAGAGTTCCGAGCCCATCACAACAACAAGAGCAACCACTGACTGAACAGGCTGAAACGTCAGAAGTTGAAAGCTGTGAAATTGAAGAGTCTAGAGTGATAGATTCTGAAAGACAACTATATGACGAACAGCCAAGTACAAGTCAGGAAGATTGGATACCAATAATTGAAATACCGGATGATGCTGCCGAAACAAGAAGAATAACAAAACTGAAAAGGCAAGAAGGTAGACAGGGAAGGACAGGGGAAGAAGAACGCACTCAGGTCGAAATAAATAAAGACATTCAGGAACCTGAGGAGGGAGAGGCAGAATTAGAAGAACAAGTTCAGGCAGAAGAAGAAGAACAATCTGAAATAAGACCTGAACAGGATAAGGTAGATCTAGAAGAACAAGTTCAGGCAGAAGAAGAAGAAGAAATTATAAGACCTGAACAGGTGCAAGTAGAGGAAGGTCCAAACGCAGAAAATAAAGAACAAGGACAGATTGTGCCTAGATTAAGTACAAATAAAAGGATTCTAGAAGGAGATAGAGAAGGTGAAAGTGAAGTTCAGGTCAAAAGAGTTAGAAAAGGAGACAATTGGCCAGTAGGAGTGAAGAAATTAAGGTATTATTTGAGAAAATCAGAAAATAAACCAGAACAAGTAAACAAAGTTACGAGTCAAACGCAACCTAAACAAACTTTAGTAAAACTTACACGAAGAAGCGCAAGATTGAGAAATTTCAATAGAAAATACAAGGCCCCTGAATGGACCTACGTTATACTCGAAGAATTTGAAAACTTAGATTTAAGTGAAGAAACAGAAAGGGTTCATGTTGCACAGATTGATGAAAGCAAATTGAGACCTCCTTAAAATAAAAAGAAAAATTAAACAGACAAAGAAAGTAAAAGAGAGAAGAAATTTTCTCAGATTGAAATGGCAGAAGTTGAAGTCACAGAAAGACCAAAACGAGGTTTAAAAAGAAAATGTTTTAGATTTTGTTTTTGTAGCATTTTATTGGTAGTATTAGTGTGGTTATTCCTAACAGTAGGAGTACCTTTGTTAATGGAAACAAGTGACAAAAATAATACCATTACTATTAAAAAGGTAGATAGAATAAAGGGAACTAAAATAGAAATAGGGGTAGAAGATGAGGCAAATTATCATAATGAGTCAGACTATAATATGTCTTCAAATGTGTTTACTAAATTGTTATTTCAGTATGTTAATACAATGGAGATTAATAATTGCTATGTTTGTATGAAGTTACCCTCATCAGTATCAGAAGGGGTGACATATCACCATATACCTCTAACATATGGTGTGTCATGTAGTGTTTTATGAAGTTTATTTTATGCAACAGGGAGACTTCAGTATTTTTATTCAAATCTAGATGTAGTATTTCCAGAATTACCTATTAGAAAGAAAATGAATCCAGTAGCTAGTAGTAGGAATGCACAGTATATGGGAGAATTCTTTTTAACAATGAGTTCAATAGATATAGCTCAGGCACACGAAAATAATTTAACTTGTACATTACGTGAAGAAGAAAAAGAATTTTTGAATTTAGTAGAAGAAAGGAGGCAGAATTTAACAAAGAAAGCTGCTGAACAGAAGTCCTATGTACCTCCATGGGCTGAGAAAGAGGGAATCTATGCAAAAGGCAAAGCTCATGCTGCGATGTCCCTGGATTTTGTGAAAAGGGGAAAATTCTGCCTCCACAGATTAACGACAGATTACAATAATAACTGCATTGGTTCCAGTGAGTGTGAACACAACTTCCTAATTTTAGGAGGGTGGGGACTAAAAGGGGGAACTGATCCTGTTTTTCCAGGAGTTTATTATGTCTGCGGGAACAATGCCTATTATAGGTTACCTGCAAGATGGTCGGGAGCTGTTATTTTGGAATAGTTTTCCCGAAAATATACCATGTGGACAGAATCAATGGAAAATCTAATGAACTAACACGTACAAGAAGAGCTAGTTTTTCTGAAATAGTAGGAGATATATTTAGTGCATTGATACCCTCAGTTGGAGTCATTCTAAATTCACAGAACATTTGTAAATTATCAACCATAGTTGATCGTCTTTCTACAGATACTGCAGGAGGATTCTTAATGATTAACACAGAAATGGTTGCAATTAGGTCTATGGTTTTACAAAACCGTCTTGCTCTTGATATTTTATTAGCAAAAGAGGGTGGAGTCTGTGCTATGTTGAAAATTCAACATTGCTGCACTTATATTCCGGACAAGAGTAAAGAAATTAAAGGGTATATTGGAAATATTACAAGAATGCATAATGACTTGACCCAACTGGAGGTTGATAGTGTATGGGGAAAACTAACAAAGAGTATAACATCAATAGGGAAATGGTTTACTGATTTTGGGAAAAGTTTTCTAGGTCAAATAATATTACCATTAGTTGTGATAATGTCAATAGTAATGATATTAATGATTACATATAAATGTTGTAAAACCAGAGGGAAAGGAAGAATACATTTAGAAAGATAGGGAAAAGGGAAGAAACGAAAAAGAGAATATGAGGAGATACAACTAGAAGAAATGAAAGGAAAGATATATAAGAAGATGAAAGATTTAGAAGGAAAAGAAGTAACAAATGAAAGAATGAGAAAAGAAATAGAAAATTGAGATGTGCTAAAGTTGGCATCTGGGAGGGATGGGTAATTTTGTGATGGCTTAAAATGCCATCTGAGAGGGGATTGATGGAGCAAGGACTCGTAAAGAAAGAGACTTGCTCGAAAGTAATCCTCTCGTTTAACTTATTAATGAATTACTAACCGTGTCTTGTAAATAATAACACGCACCACAGAAACACATGGGTTAGCGAAGCTTGCTTATGTGTGCACTAATGAAAATAACAATGAAAACGGACTAATACAGCTTTAAACGGGAAATCTTTACCGCGCATGCGTCAACTGCATCTACGCAATATGACGAGATAAAGCTTGGGGGGAAATTCTAGCGCATGTGCAGAAGGCATTAAATCGGAGCCTTGAAGACTCACGTGCATGGCATCTGCTTAGCCGAAATGAAAACCAGCTATTTTACTAATGCTAATGCAGGGAAAGTATTAATAAGTAAAGAGGGTTAGAGTAGAGATGGGTGGTATACAGTGAGACCATTTATTTGTGAAAGTAACTTTTGTCTTTTTGACTTTATTATTAGTGCGCATTTGGGCCTTTCGTGAATGACCAAAGTAAGCGGAGTCACGTGATTTATGCGCAGGCCCACAAAAAAGTTAACCCGGAAGGATGACCAAGGTTTTGTCAGCCGTCCAAGGATGAGAATGATGTGCCCTGAGAACAGAGGGTGAAGAGTTCAGCCAAGAAGACTTATATTGATATATATTCATGATTTTGAAATAATTGTTGCAAGTAAAGTTTGGATATGTATGGTAACGACAGAAATGAATAAAGTTTAAGGGGATGGGTTTTGCAAACAATAGAATGATAGAATAAAAGTAATATGTAAGCATGGTGTGATGATCATCCCCTTTGCCTGACCAATTAGATTTCATATTTTTACGATATTGAAACTTTAGTGGGTGGTACACGATGAACGAAGGATATAATTGAGGTAGCTTTAGTTAGTTAAGTGAGTAGCGGAGCATGCAGAGCTCGGGATGCTGTCGGTGCTGTGGGTGGTGCTGAAGCTGGGAGAGACGCTGTGAGATGCTGATGAAGAAACCGAATGCAGAACCTTCTATCTTAATTTAATTGGGTTAGACAAGAAGATCGCGGAAGAAACTCGAGGAAGAGAGTGTCAGAGAGGGGTGCCGTCAGTATTTAGAGAGGTCAAGTATCCTGTCCTGATTTCTGTCCTGAAGGATTTGTCTCCTGATCTATCTCGGGGGACCCTCACCAGCCCTTTGGCCAAGGGGTTGGTCTTCACACCATCCTTGGTAATTATTATATCCTGTCTGTTTGTAGATGTTCTTTTCTCTCTATCCTCTCTTTTCTGAGCATAGTGATTGCATGAGACTGAAGTATTTTTGTTTAATGATTATTTCGATTGAAGTTACACTCTTATGAATGAGGGTGTTTGTGCTGAAATTTTGAGATGGTTCACATTCATTTAATTTAGATAAAGATTTTAAAACTTCCCGAGTCTGTGGTTATTTTCTTTAAAGAACAGTTAAGAATTATGTTCATTATCACCATCAATTAGTTCAACTAATGGTCCATCGACCAGAGGAAAGAACCTTTTGATCAGTGAAAGGTTAGTTAGGAATAAGAAATAACTAATCTTGAAGAATATGAAATTATAAACTATAAGACTCCAGCGGTCTACTCGATACGGAGTGTGTTGTGATTTATGGGCCCAGGTGAGTATATGGTAGCGGAGTATCTGTTGTTAGTATATCGCTGGATCAGTGGGAACAAAGTATGTGCGAAGGAGGCAAGTGACCCATCAATAATAATGTACACAATGCCAAGTGTGGCGGTGATGTGCTGGACAGACTTCAGTATGCAGGGCACAGACATGTCCATGTGGACATATACTGCTGGTGTTTGTAGTGTTGTGGACAGTGGACGCAAACAGGTTACCTCAGACAGTGTGGAAGACCTTGGACATGTACTGTGTCGCCCCCCCCCCCTGTAAGCGTAAGCGGAGTGGCCTTGGCCGTCGTATGTCGTGAATAAATAGCCCGGGGCTCTGGGCGTGGTTCAGTTCCGGGATGGACACCAAAGTAACTACTGCGTCTGTCTCTGTGTCCGCCATATCCTGTCCATAGGCCTACACACACGTGGCTGACCACCTTCAACGGCCAGTTTTACACTGGAGACGAGGTGGCTACATCCCAAGCCAACCCGCGCACATCTCGTCATCGCATGCAGGGTCGTGTCTGCCAGGGCGGCGCCCCCCAACCAGCCACGAGGCCGCTGCCGTTGACCGGTGGTGCGTGCGCGATCCTGTGCACCTGCTGCACCCCAGCCCTGGTCCCCAGACCGGTCCGCCGCCCAGCGATGACTGGCCGCCCCTGCGCACCAAGGCCTCAATGCTCACCTGCCGCCACCGGCGTGTCTCCAAGAGGGCCCACCACGTGCCGGTGCAACCTCCTCAGCCGATCGCTGGATTCCGCAGCACAGGCCCCCAGCGCACCCTGCGGTACCGCACCACGGAGTCATGTGTGTGCTGACTGCTGCCTTTGGCGTACACTGCGCTCCAGCAGGGCCCTCAATTCAAATAGATTCTTGATTTGCAGGACGGCGTATCGAGGTCTACGTATCATCACAGGCTACACACCCGCTCAGCTCTTCAGGTGCCCCTACCTCAGTGCACCGCAAGTCATCGTCCCGTGGCGGTAGGCCCATGCCGGCCGCAGTGCATCGGGTGCCACCAACTCAGTGCACCACCAGTCATCATCCCGTGGCGGTAGGCCCGTGCCGGCCGCAGTGCATCGGGTGCCACAAACTCAGTGCGCCACAAGTCATGGACCCTTTATGATTGAGTCTCGTGGTGCGGATGCCATCATGTCTCCTCCGGCAGTGGGGAATGTGATGTGGTAGGCCCCTTTTATTGGCAGGGTCACATGTCCTGTGACGCCTGTGCTTGATTGGTGTGGGTGTAAACCAGCCCTCAGGGAGTGGCTGTGGCATGCTGACAACTAGACCAGTGATCAGCAGATCACTACAGGGAAGACCTCGGACATGTAGCTTTGTCGTCCCCCCCTGTTAGAGTAAGCGGAGTGGGCTGGGCTGGCTTATGCCAGTCCAGCGTAGGGGTGTGAACAATGAGCCCGGGGCTCCGGGCGTGGTTCAGTACTGGGCTGGACAAGGAAGTATCTAATGCGTGTGTCTCTGTTGTAGTGTCGGCGCCACCCGGACCGCAGTCAGCAATGTTGCACCCTGTGACTCAAGTCCCACAACATGAGCAACATGGACTTAAGGGGGAATCACTGACCCTACATTCATCCATACTTTCATACTTGAATGATCATAGACATGACACATCTGTGTGAATCTGAATGTTTTATTCACATTCAGTGAAGTGTTGCAGCTGGAGCAGTACAGGGCCATGCAAACCCCACTTTACATTGTTGCCCCGTTGAGGGCCAGCCAGAGTCCTTCAGGGAATGACAAGTTCATCGGAAGAGGAAGAGTTCAGTCCACAGTCTGGTTGCTGTGTCATTGGTAACCAAACAGAATATGGCAGTCCATGTCGAGGTCCAAGGTGAGTGTCGCAGAGTGTATCGGGGGACAGTGGAAGGTGATGATGCAGAAGGCAGAACCAAGCAGAAACAGGCCATATGGCGGAGATGAATGCTACCGCTTCCTTCTTACCACTAAGGCGGAATCATCCGCATCTTCGTCCTCTGATGTTTCATGTGCCTCACATCTGGGTGGTGATGTTTTGTCAGCAGCACTGTGTGGCACTGACACATCAGGGGCCGGAGGTAGAATGTCTGCCGCACTGTGAGGCACTGACACATCAGGGGCGGAGATGTGGATGTAGAAGCAGCAGCAGCATTCATCGGCGCCAGGCCTTGTGGCAGCAATGCCATGATGAGGATCTGCAGGACATGGAAGATCCCAGCTACATCTCGCTGGTGTGCAGCCGTGGCAGCCATTCTTTCCGCCTCCATCCGCTCCCTGTTCTCCATGATCCTCCGCATGTGTCCCAACTCCCGGCTGAGATCGCTGGAGCCACTCTGACTAGACAGTTGTCCTTGTCTCAGAGTCAGGACTCCAGCGATGTCAGCCATGGATCGTTGGAGAGCATGGAGCGGACTGTGGGTGTCCATTAGGCACTGTAAGTGGTCCCTGATGGGACTTAGACACCCACGTATGGCATCTAGTTTGGCTGCCATGAGGTCGAACCCCACCCGCACCTGTTCAGCCACCTTCTCCTGGCCCCCTAACACACGGCGTTGGAAGGCCATGTGTTGTTCGTGGGGGTCCTGGGAGTCAGCCGGGTTGGCGGGTGCTTCCTGCTGTGTGGTCTGTGCAGGGGGTGAGGTCTCCTCGATGCAGCTGGGCTGCCCTGCTCCTGGAGGTGAGGTGCCGAAGCTGTCCATGACCTCTTGGAGGGCATCTGTGTCGAAGGTGTGGAGGTCCTCTTCGTCATCAGTGAAGAGATGTTGGGTCTGCTCTGCAGGAGGTGTTGATTCTCCCTCTGCAATGTGAAGGAGAGATGCAGTTTAACATTGTGTTCACATGTATGTTGACGCATTGTACAAGTTTACATACAGACTGCATGACAATGTACATTGTGACTGTTTGGGAGGAGCTGCCTATTTGATGCGGGACAGTGGACATTTCGACAACATCACGGATGTGTGTTTGTACTTGTACATTATCATCTCATATTTCCCTGCTATGCCAAATGTGATTGGCCAGTTTCTACACACAAGCGGCACCAGTTGTGTCCTCTGTACTGTTGTGTACGTGTTGCAGTTTGTACCACATTGTTGTCAATGTTGATGTGCTCTGGATGTTATGTGTGTGTGCTGCATTGTGGGAGAGTCACCCCTGCAGCTCTGAATTTTGCTGCTCCTTATCCCTTTCAGGCGGTGCGCCTTTGACTTCTGTGCTTATACAGTGCTGAGATTTTGCATACTTGGGTAAATTGGGCTCTTGGTGGGAGTTGGGACTCTGGGGCATGGTTTGTCCGCAGTTGTGTTGTTGAGGTCAGGGGTTGTTTGTGCACGTGGATGTGTCAGAGTGTGACCTGCTCATTTACGGATGTGGTCCACACTCAGCCACCTCAGTGTCGTGGCGTGCAACATGTCATGATATATTGACTGCAGCCATGCTATTCGTCATGCAGTGTCACTTGCATTGTCAGTGTGGCTCACAGGCACGCCGCTTTGCTGGGTTTGGCACATGAGCATGGGTTGGTTGTGAGATTGTTGATGTGTGGGAAGGGCCCCCTCTGGGCACATAGTTGAGGGGGCCTACTTGCTGTTTCTAGGTGTGCTGCAGTGTGCCAAGGGGATCAGGGACATGATCCAGAGTAATTGTGGGTGTGCACTGTGCTATACTTAATTGTGCATGTGTGACATTGTGCCCATCTCCCCCCTCCCCCCAGTCCCTGGTCATTACTCACCCTGTTGCTGTTGTGTCAGGTCATGTTGAGCAGTGTCCGGTCCCCCAACTCCTGCCACCGTCTCCCCACTGATGACTGTGGACACCATTTCCTCCATCTCATCCAGCTCCTCCTGTGGCGCTGGACTCCCACCTCCAGTCTGCATTGCTGCCTTCTGGTTGTTGCCGAGTTTCTGCTTGGTTTTGCGCTTCACATCATTCCAGCGCCTCTTGAGCTCTTCCATTGTCCTCCTCAGCACTCCGACTGCATTCACCTTGTCCAGGATGGACTGCATATTCCATTTTTTGTTGCCAATGACACGGTGGAGGTGACGAACAGTTGTTGATGGTGTTCTACCACCTCCGTTATCAGGATCCTGTTTTCCTGCGGACTGAAATGCGTCTTTCTCTTCTTCTTCTCCTTGCCCTTCCCTGACCCCGAGGTCCCAGGCTGGTCCTCCGTGGGGCTTGTGGGGTTCTGGTTGTCATCTGTACTTGCTCCGGCTACCTCCATTGTGCTTCGCAGTTGTCTTGGTTTTATTTGTGTTTTTTTTTCCTGCTTTTAAAATGATTTTTCCCGCCTGACGTGTGTGAATTGCAGGCCTGGCGCAGCTTATCACTGATTTTTTTATCGCGGTTGGGCCCATCGCCACTTTTTTCATGTTCGGCTTTAGATTTTTATCGCAGGCCCGGTGATTTTGTCGTGGACATTTGACGCGTTATCGGGGAACTATCGCATGTTACCGCCGTGTTGAAAATAGGACGTTAACACAGAGTTATTTTCCCGCGATAGACGGCGATATGTAAAATTGCGTTAACCTATTTTGGCGATGATTATCGCACGTTCTTGAGAATATCCCCCTAAGTAGGGTAAAGCAGCACTTTGTACTACTTGACATTTCTTTGAGGCAATCAAGTTTTGCGCTGGAAAGTAAATAACCCCAAAAAATTTTTGTCACTTTTGCGACTCAAATACAGCGCAAAATGTTGGTAAATCAATCTCTCTCTCTCTCTCTCTCGGGATTTTCTCTATTTTCCTCTGTCTCTTTTCCAGTGACCCTCATTTTCTACCTTATATATTTGTTTTTCTCTGACTTTTCCTTATTGGCTTTTTGCTCTCTTACTCTCTCTCGTTCTTTCTCTTTCCAACTCTCTCTCTTACTGTCCTTCCTTCTTTTTCTTCCTCGCTCTCTTTCTCTCTCTCAGTAAGTCGCTCTCTGTTTCTTTCTTTCAGCCACTTTTTCTCTCAGATGATTCCGTCTGTCTTTCCCACTTATTAGTATTAATTGAGATTCAATTTAATTTTTACATCCAAGAAATTCCTGTTTTTTCGCAGGTGTATTGCACTGCTATACGCACAGGGTATATGGAAGTCTCAGCCTCGCCTTTCTCCTGGGTAAAAGTGAGGTATTAAAGTTCTGAGTGCTTTCGGGCAGTGCTTTAAGAGGGATGATTAAGGTGGTTGGTCTTTAAAAGGAGCGTGGCTAACGAAGCATAACTATGAATTCTTTCAAGAGATATGGCCTTTGCAATGAAGGACGTGGCTTAGAATAAGTAAACTAAAATCCTGTGCTTCACACAGCTTGCCCACTTACCAGTATTAGGGGACCATTTTGTGAAGGTTCTATTATTACATCCAGACATTTAACAACAGAAATACGTGTAAAACAAGCCAGACCTATAGTGTTTGGAAATGCTTGTTAGCAGCAACAAATATATCAGTAACAACAATGATGTTGCTGTGAATAATCAAAAATGAAAATGTTTCAAGTCTGAAAATATGAGACAGATTAAAACATTGCTAAGGACTGTGAAAGGGGTAGTGGTCTTGGGAGTGTCTCCCTTCACATCAGTTTCCTCTACCTTCTCTTTCTTAGACCTTTGTGCTCTCTTTCTCATTACATCTTTCGGAAATCCTCCATCCATGAATCTCACACGTGATCTCAATTCAGTTCATCAATATCTTTTCACTATCTCCTTCTGTACCTACTTCTTTTCAATTGCTCCACATCACCGCCCCCATACACACAACATGCCCACTCACCAGTAAGTATTGCATTTCCTTTTCCTTTGGTGCTATCCATATTTCGATAGCTGTGTGCCTTCTTCACACACTTTCACATGATTACAATTGGGACATAAGTGACCATCGCTCTTGGTGCACTATGCAGAGAGGCCAAGGATTGGATGTGCACGCATTCTGAGCACATTTATGACCCTCAGACAGGCACTGTGAGAATATCATACTGCGGTCAGCCTCAGCTCTAGAGCTCTGTCATGCCCAGGCACGAATACCCATCCACACCATGAACACACCCAAACGCCTGGAGGTGACTCTGTTCACAGTATGCACTACACAACACTCAAATGTTGCCTGAAAAAAAAACATAAGCAGAACATCTAGTAAAAGATAGGGAATGCAAGTTGAAAAAAATATGAAATGCGAACAGGGTCATGGGATGTTGATGGCGTGGGTTACCTTAATAGATTTTTAAAGTTGTGGTCGAGAAATATCTCATTGTTTTTGCCTGTCAAGTTAAGGACGTGAACCTAAAATCCTCCTAAAGTTGTGGTCGAGAAATATCTCATTGTTTTTGCCTGTCAAGTTAAGGACGTGAACCTAGAACCCAAAAAGGATTCGTTTCAAAGTCTGTTTTTACTTAGTGCGCGTCTGTGACCCAGAGGGACCGAGGCCCATTTAAGGCTCTGCCTTCAGGAAAGGGACCATAAAATATAAAGGGGGATATTCTCAATGAAGTGGCGGAGAGAGGCGTTAGCCTCCTTGGCTTAACGCCTCTCACTGCCACTTCGGAAACGCAAGGCTACACCCTATTCTCAAGAATGTGGTGCAGCCTGGCGTTTCCCCCTGCGATGGCGCTAAGTTTCACAACTTAGCGCCAACGCAGGCACCCTTGCACCAGAGTGCAAGGGTGTCTTTGTGCGGGGAGGGTTGTTTATGTACAGGAAGGTGCCCCTTCCTGCACATAACAATCCCAAAATACCATTTTGTAACTTTCATGTGTGCTGCTTAGTGCAGCACACATGAAAGTTACAAAATGGCATTTTTAAAAGGTTTGTTCATGTACAGGAAGGAACACCTTCCTGTACATGAACAAAACATGGCATTTGCTTTTTCCATGTGTGCTGCACAAGGCAGCACACATGGAAAAAGCAAAAACTAGGAGAAATAAAGCATTTCTCCTCGTTTCGCCAACTTAAGACCATGATTTTCCTGGTGTTAAGTTCGGCGCTGCCATCTATTAACGCCGCCCTTGAGAATAGGTGGCAGCGTCGAATTCAATGGGTGTTGCGGTGGAACGCCCACCGCAACACCCACTGCACGCCCCTTTCACGCTAAGTTTAGCATGAAAGGGGCCTTATTCACAAGGTAGCGTTAAGCCACTTAACATGGCTTAAAGCCACGTTAAGTGGCTTAACGCTGCCTTGTGAATAAGGCGCTGACCCTATCGCCACAGGAACGTCAGAAAAAGTGACGTTCCCATGGCGATAGGGGCTTGAGAATATGCCCCAAAGTCTTTAGAGTATTTTGTCCAGGGTTATCAACCTGACGCATGTGCTACATGAAGTGTGTGTGCATCACAACAACAAAGTTAGGAGAGGTAGTAGCTAAGTGGGACTATATGCACAGTACTGCAGTGGAGAGGCACCTGGCACAATGTAGCGGTGGCACGGCCAGAGTAACCAACACAATACATAACGAAACAAGAGTCATTTATAACCCCTATAGTGAGAACATGTGGTATTCTGCACCATTTTATTGAATTTTCAATCAGTAGGGTTAAAGAAATTCAAACTTTACGAAGGAAAAGGAGAAATATTCGTTCAGGCGTCAACAAAAAAATAATAGATAAGAAATGGGTGTATCTGCAACAAGCAGCCTTACAGAAAAACCAAAAAACCATTTGCCAGCTCATCCCAAAATGTACAGGCAGTAGGGACAATCCTACGGAGATACTCATCCCCCGTCATAATGGACAGTAGCGGTCCGTGGTAGGAGTGCCGGCCGGGCGGTGACGTGGGGCGGGGGAGGGGAAGGTTGGGGGGTAGTAAACCACGGATTACGGCCGAATACAGGTAAGTAAACATTTAAATAAATAAAATGAATTTCGTTGCGCGCACTGCATCGCATTTGGCGATGCAGCGCTCACAACGAAATTCGTTTTATTTATTTAAATGTTTACTTACCTGTATTCGGCCGTAATCCATGGTTTACTACCCCCCACCCTGCCCCTCCCCCACCCCACGTCACCGCCCGGCCGGCACTCCTACCACGGACCGCTACTGATAATGGATTAACTATCTCTCTGAACTCTATGTGAACAACTCAGTTCCAAATAATTGTGAGGAGCCCCTAATGTCATCTGATGTGCTTGATTGGCAAATAATACCACCAAAGTGAAATCAAATTTAGATATACATAAGGAGAGCAGGATCTTCCACAGTGATGTGTTCTGATAAGATTCCCATAAGAACAATAAAGAACGACCCAGGAGGCTGAAGTACACTTCTTACCCCCCTTTTATTCTATTGTTATGCAATGGAGCAAATTCCACATTCATGGCCAGGAAGTATAGTTGTTCCTTTGCATAAAAAAGGTTCTTGTTTCTCTCCCTGCAATTATCGTCAAATCGCCCTACTAGATGTCACAGGGAAAATCTTTGCCTCAAATGTTCTGGACCATCTTAAGGAATCGGCATACTCGATGGGGGAGATTCCGTTAGCTCAAGCGGGGTTTGGACCCAAACACCCAGTGACTGATAACAATGCAATAGTCCAAACTGTCATTGATAAATACGTGGTGTTTAAATCGCAAGTTATATATTCTGCGTTTGTGTCATTCTCTACAACATTTGATAGGGTTGATAAACACACCATTTGGAAAAAACTTGTTAACTTCGGAATTATAAGTGATATATTAAGACTTATTATTGCACTCCGTGGGGGATATTCTCAAGATCGTGTGATAATTAACGGAAAATTAGCTTAACACAACTTTGCACATCGCAGTCCATTGCGGGAAAATAACACCGTGGTAACGTTGTATTCTCAACCCGGCGGCACCATGCGATAGTCTCACGATAACGCGCCAAATGACCGCGTTAAAATCAACGCAACGCAGAAAAAATGCAAAACACAAACGCGAAAAAAGTTGCGATGCCCCAAATCGCGATACAAAATCAGTGATAACCAGCGACAGGCCTGCATTCCCACGCGTCATGCGGGAAAATGCACCATAAAAGCAGAAAAAAAAAAGACAAAAAAAAGTTAAACTGCGTAGCACCATGGATGCACCCGGACCGAGTGCAGAGGACAACGCGAACCCCATAAGCCCCACAGACGACCAGCAAGGAACCTCGGGGTCGGGGAAGGCCAAGGAGAAGAGGAAGAGGAAGATGCGGTTCAGTCCGCAGGAAAACAGGATCATCGTTACGGAGGTGATAGAACACTACCAACAACTGTTCGTCACCTCCAACGTGTAATTGGCAACAAAGACGCAAACATGGCAGACTATCTTGGACCATGTGAATGCAGTTGCAGAGTTGAGGAGGACAATGGAAGAGGTCAAGAGGCGCTGGAATGATGTGAAGGGCAAAACCAAGAAGAAACTCGATGCCAATATGAAAGCAGCAATGCAGATTGGAGGTGGGGGTCCAGCGGCACACCAGGAGCTGGATGACATGGAGAAAATGGTGGCCACAGTCATCAGTCGGGATACGGTGCCAGGAGTAGTGGATCCGGACACTGCTCAACATGACCTGACACAACATCAACAGGGTGAGTACCGACCAGGGTCTGGGGGGACGGGGGAGATGGGCACAATGCCACACATGCACAATTAAGTAGAGCACACTGCACACCTACAATGACTCTGGATCATGTCCCTGATCTCCTTGGCATACTGCAGCACACATAGAAACAGCAAGTAGGCCCCCGTCGACAATGTGCCCAGAGGGGGCCCTCCCCACACATCACTAATCTCACAACAAACCCATACACATGTGCTGAACCCAGCAAAGCTGCGGGTCCGTGTGCCACACTGACAATGCAAGTGACACTGCATAACCATTAGCATGGATGCAGTCCAATTATCATGACATGGTGCACGCCACGACACTGAGGTGACTGAGTGTGGACCACATCCGGAAAGGAGCAGGTCACACTCTGACACATCCACGTGCACAAACAACACCTGACGTCAACAACACATCTGCGGACAAACCAAGCCCAAGAGTCACAACTCGACCAAGAGCCCAATTCATCCAAGTCCGCAACATCTCAGCACTGTAGAAGCACAGAAGTCAAAGGCACACCGCCTGAAAGGGATAAGGGGCAGCCAAATCTGAGCTGCAGGGGCGACTCACCCACAATGCAGCACACACACATAAGAATAAGAGCACCTCAACATTGACAACAATGTGGTACAAACTGCAACACTTTCACAACAGAACACAGGACACAACTGGTGCCGCATGTGTGTACAAAATGGTCAATCACATCTGGCATAGCAGGAAACTGTGAGATGACAATGTACGAGTACAACCTCACATCCGTGATGTAGTACAAATGTCCACTGTCCCGCATCAAATAGGCATCTCCTCACAAACAGTCACAATGTACATTGTCATGCAGTCTGTATGTAAACTCCGCCAATGCGTCAACATACATGGAACAGACTGTGAAAGTGCATCTCCCCTTTACATTGCAGAGGGACAATCAACACCTCCTGCAGAGCAGACCCTACATCACGTCAGCGATGATGGAGACGACCTCCAGGACATCGACTACGACGAACTCCAACGGTTCATGGACAACCTCTGCACCCCACCTCCAGTAGCAGGGCAGCCCAGCACCATCGAGGTGTTCCCACCCCCTGCACAGACCACACAGCAGGAAGCACCCACCACCACGTCTGGCTCCCAGCACCTCACTGAAGAACACATGGCGTTCCAACGCCGTGTGTTAGACTGCCAGAAGGAGCTGGCTTAACAGGTGCAAGTGGGGTTCGACCTCATGGCAGCCAAACTAGATGCCATATGTGGGTGTCTAAGTCCCATCAGGGACCACTTACACTCCCTAACGGACACCCACAGTCCGCCCCATGCCCTCCAACAATCCATGGCTGGCGTCGCTGGAGTCATGACTCGGAGACAACAACAACTGTCTAGTCAGAGTGGCTACAGCGATGTCATCCGTGATTTGGGAAACATAAGGAGGGTCATGGAGAACATGGAGCAGATGCAGGCGCAAAGAATGGCTACCACGGCTGCACACGAGAAAGCTGTAGATGGGATCTTCCATGCCCTGCAGATCCTCATCATGGGAGTGATGCCACAAGACATTGCGCAGATGAATGCTGCTGCTACTTCTACATCAACATCTCCGGCCCCTGATGTGTCAGTGTCACACAGTGCTGCAAATCAAACACCACCACCCACATGTGATGCACATGAAACGTCAGAGGACGAAGATGAGGATGAATCTGCCTCGGTGGTAAGGAGGAAGCAGTAGCATTCATCTCCGCCATATGGCTTGTTTCTGCTTGGGTCTGCCCTCTGCATCATGCCCTGGAATAACACCTTCCACTGTCCCCCGACACACTCTGCGACACTAACCTTGGACCTCGACATGGACTGCCATACTTTGTATGCTCAACAATGACACAGCAATCAGCCTGCGGACTGTACTCTTCCCCTTCCGAGTAACTTGTCAATCCCTAAAGGACTCTGGCTGGCCCTCCACGGGGCAACATTGTAAAGTGTTGTCTGCATGGCCCAGTACTAAGACAGCTTCAACACTCCACTGAACGTGAATAATACATTCTAATACACACAGATGTGTCATGTCTATGATTAATTAAGTATGAAAGCATGGACGAATGTAGGGGCAGTGATTCCCCTTACGTCCATGTAGCTCATGTTGTGGGACTTGAGTCACAGGGTGCATCCCTGCATCATGGTGGTACATATTTGACCCCAAAAGAAGCCCTGTTGTCAATTGTAGGTCACAAATGACAGCCTATATGTAATGATTTGGGACACATGTGAAACGCTGATGAGTGGGATTCCGTACTATCTTTGACACACATAAATGGCATTTTGAATACGTGACACCCTAAACAGCCTCTCTGTACAGAGGTGACACACCCACCATCTATTTCCAATTTATGAGATTGTTTGCACTACATGTTGCACTTACACTTGTCAGAGTGATGTGCTTGTACAGAGGAGTAACATGCACACAGGGAATGTGTGTTGTAATTAATTTATTTGCACATGCTGTGCCTGTGGTCATTTTGTACTGTCCCATGATTGCTAAGGACTGTGACAATGTGACGTGCTCATGTGAAGAAATTGTCAATGATGGTGTCCCTACGGGCTATTCCTGCTGCTGCTGCAGTGGGGTGTGGTCCACCTGCCTCATCTTCCTCATCATCGTCTGGTGCATCTGGCACTTGTAGCCATGGGGCATTGGTGCGTACACATATGTTGTGCAACACACAACATGCAACGATCATCTTGCACACAATGCCTGGGCTGTACAGGAGCCTTCCACCTGTGATGTCCAGGCACCTGAAACGTGACTTCAACACGCCAAATGTGCGTTCCACAATGCCCCTGGTGCGTTTGTGGGCCGCATTGTACTGCCTCTGGGCCTGTGTGTTCGGGGCTCGGAGGGGTGTCATCATCCAAGGGCAGAGTGCATATCCTTGATCACTTGTGACAGTGCAGAGAGACATGAGTCAAAAGTTGGTTCTGCATGATGTGTTGGCAGGCTCACTAGTTCATTGGTGTGTGATATGTGTGACTTAGTGATTCCTGTTTGACAGGTACTGCTTGTAGCAAATGAGCGGCATCAATGTGTATTACGTAGTCTCACTGCTGCTCCTCCCTCCCCCGAGCCTATTCACTAGTGTGCGCAGCGCGGTTGATTCACTTGCACTTCTACGGCACACCTTTGTCATGCCTGTCTGCGCATGTCCACAAGCTTGACAACGACACTGTGATGTGCGCAGAAGGTGGGCGGCCACGTGTGTGTAGGCCTACGGTAAGGATAGGGCGGACACAGATGTAGAGTTCATGGCTGGCTGAACTCGCGATGCGGTTGAGGGTAGTCCTATGGCCTATGCTGCGGTAATAGCGACACACACAACAGTTGGCATGTATGATCCCGGACCCGAGCGGGCTTGCCCTCCTTCATTTATCCCTTCGGCCGAGCCCGCACTCCGGGGGCATGCTACATCGCAACATTGTCCATTGCGGGACGGGTGGCGCCGACACTACAACTGAGACACACGCATTAGTTACTTCCTTGGCAAGGCCAACACATAGCAACGCCCAGAGCCCCGGGCTGATCATCCACACCCCTACGCTGGACTGTCGTACGCCAGCCCACTCCGCTTACGCTTACAGGGGGGTACGACACAGCTACATGTCCCAGGTCTTCCACACTGCCTGAGGTGACATGGTTGCGTCTGCTGTAAACAGCACAATGTAATGTGGTAGGGCCCGGGGCCCTCATGCATACACAATGACCACACGGCCACACTTAGATAGTTTGTGGAACTGGCTACGGGCACGTGCGCCAGGCCCCTTTTATTGCCAGGGTCACATGTCCAGTGACGCATGTGCTGGATGGGTGTGGGTTGAGTGTAAGCCAGCCCTCAGGAAGTGGTTGGTGCTGGCAACAACTACAACAGTGATCAGACAATCAGAAGTTCAAAGTTCAAACAGCAAGGGTCCACGACTTGAGCTGCACAGAGTTAGTGGCCCCGAATGCACTGCAGCCAGCACAGGCACACCGCCACGGGACGGTGACTTGCGGTGCACTGAGGTAGGGCCACGAGAGCTGAGCGGGTCCTCGTCGATGTCGAAGGTGGATGTCGCGGAGTGTTTCGGGGGACAGTGGAAGGTGTTCTTCCAGGGCATGATGCAGAGGGCAGAACCAAGCAGAAACAGGCAATATGGAGGAGATGAATGCTACAGACTCATTTTTAACACCAAGTCAGTATCAGCTACATGATGATGAAGACAACCCCCAGGCCATAGACTCAGATGCCACCAAAGTTCAACCAGAGAGTGTCCATGAATTTCGGGGCAGAATTAGTGGCACCAGAGCTGAAAGGGGATGCAGGCTGCGATGAGGCCGGTACAATGGTATAAACTCTGCCATAAATAAATCAAGACTCAGTTCCAAGTGTGTGACCTACTTGACCGCAGTGTAGGCCAGAGGCAGCCGTCAGCAGGGGCCCACAGCCACGTGTTGTTGGCTTGTGATGCACAGAGTTAGTGGCACCAGAGCAGGTGTTGGTAGTGTTCGATCACCTCCATAACGATGATCCTTTTTTCCTCCGGACTGAACCGCGTCTTCCTCTTACTCCTCTCCTTGCGTGCAATGATATGAACTCGGCCATTGAAAAATTAAGACTCAGTTCCAAATGTGTGACCTACTGGACCGCAGTGTAGGCCGGAGGCAGCGGTGGAGTACGTCAACGAGAAAGGAGTGCTGGGGGCCTGTGTCGCGGAGGTCGTGATGGTCTGAGGAGGCTGCCAAGGTCGCGGGCCTCGGGCTTGGAGCTTGCACCGGCACGTGGTGGGCCCTCTTTGACACATGCCGGTGTCGGCAGGTGAGCAATGAGGCCTGGTTGCGCAGGGGCGGCTAAGACGGGTCTGGGTACCAGGGGCCTGGGGTGCAGCAGGCGCACAGGATCGCAGGCACTGCCGCTCACGGCATCGGCCTCGTGGCGGGCTGAGAGGCGCCGCCCTGGCAGACATGTTGGCCATTCCGGAAGAGAACCACGCCCAGAGCAACAGGCTTTTTATTCACACCCCTACGCTGGCCTGGCGTACGGCGGGCCAGCTCACTCCCCTCACGCTTACAGGGGGAGACGTAACAAGCTACATTTCCGTAATCTTCCCCACTGCCTGGGGTGACATGTGGCGTCCACTGTCCACTACACTCCAAACACCAGCAGTATATGTCGACATGGACATGTCTGTGGTCTGCATACTGCAGTCTGGCCAGCACATCCACGCCACACTTGGCAATGTGTACATTCTCATTCATGGGTCACTTGCATCCTTGGCACATGCCTGGTTCCCACCTCTCCCCACATTCTGCTATTGTGTGACTGAGGTGCCATGCCGTTGATGGCTTGTGTACATGGCTAGCCCAGGTTACCACAGTAAGTTGTGCTGTTGTGTCTGGTAGGTGGGCATGTTGTTTGGCATGTTGTATGTGAGTTTGTAACATGTGCATTCCCAGAGTCGTGAGTTGCATGACTGTGGAGTTGAGGTGTGTGGTGTGTTCATTTGGTACTTACCAACGAGCAATGCATTCCCTTAGGTGCCATCCTGAAAGCGCTGGTTGATGATGGACTGTCGGAAGATGAAGGAATCATGCACACTGCCTGGGTAGTTGGCGACGACATTGGTGAAGAGTCCCAGGTGGTCCACTATTGCCTGCACATTGATGGAATGCATGTGCTTTCTGTTGCGGTAATTGTGTGCAGTGGCGGCAGGGGGCACGAGGAGTACATGTGTGCAGTCGATTGCCCCCAACACGTGCGGGAAGCCAGATATGGCATAGAAGCCTTGCTTGGTCTCCAGCTGTTCCTGCACAGTGTGTGGGAAGTGAAGGTGCTGGGGTACCAAGCTGATGATGGCATCCAAGACAGGTGTGAGGAACTTGGATAGGGCTGGCTGTGAGACTCCTCCGACTCTGGCAGTTGTTGGTTGGAAGGTACCAGAGGCCAACAGGTGCAGCCCTGCCAGCAGTTTTGTCTGCGGAGGGATGTTGTTTGTCCGCTGTGTTGGTACCGTCAGCCTGTGGGCAATGATGGTCAGGATGCGGAGGATGGTTGTCCTTTTGAGCCTGTAGTGGGCAATGACATCCTCTGATGTTAAGTCTGTGAGGCTGGTGCACTTTCTGAAGGTCCGCTGTCTTTGTCCGTGCTGCCTCTGTGGTAGTCCAGGGAGGGGGGGGGCCCGGGGGGGGGGGGGCCTGGGTGTGGTGGCGGTGGGTGTTGTGGCCCTCTTGGGGCTCCGAGCTGCATGATCAGTAGCTCCATGGTGGCATCTGTCGTTCTTCAGGTGTGGCTCTGGTCTGGGCTCCCTTTTGTGGTGCAGGTTGTCATCCGACTTAACACCAGGTAGGAGCAGGTGTTAAATCCCTGCTGCTAACGCGCCTTATCGCCTGTTTTGGGATCTTATCGGCGATCTGGCTGGTCGTAGAGAATATTGCGAAGTGGTGTTTTCGCGGCTTTTTGCACAGGAACGCCTACTCTGCATCTCATTAGCGTTAGTTGCCGGTGTCATCCGTGGCAATGTTTTTTGCGGCTGCTATCGCAGGAAAACTGGCGATATCGGCTGTTAGCACCAGCTTGTGATTAGGGCGATAAATCTATCGCCACTTTGGCTGCGATAAAGTGCCGCTAACTCGGCGATAAGTCCTTGAGAATATGCCCCACTATGTCCACTTGGTGTAAAGTTTTAATGGGGGAGCAAAGGACTGAGATTTTAACATAATAAGGATTGAAACAGGGCTGTATTTTAGCTCCCCTCTTGTTTTCAATATATTTAAGTGATTCACCGGCTTGTTTTAGTAATATTAATAATTTTTTTCCTCGAATTGCCCTTCAAAACTTGCTTGTTTTATTTACGCCAATGACGGAGCCATCTTTGATTTTACTCCTATTAGGTCTTCAGCGAAATCTCAATATCTTATTTAAGTATTTATGAGATAACTTTTTGAAAATAAATGTTGCTAAGACCAAGGTGTTGCCATTTAGAGAAAAGAGGTGGTATTGTCCTTTTAATTGGAGGTTGGGTGGAATGCCCCTGGACATAGTAAAAACATATACATGCTTATGAAGGGTATTTTCCAAGACTCTTGAAAATATGTCACATCTTTTGCACATAGGTTCTAAGGCGATAGCTTATATGGGCGCTTTAGAAATGTTTTATAGTTCCACCAGTAGACGACATTTCAAAACCCTTTTGGATATTTATCAGGCAAAGATAGGTGGTCCACTATTGCCTGCACATTGATGGAATGCGTGTGCTTCCTGTTTCGTTAATTGTGTGCAGTGGCGGCAGGGGGCACGAGGAGTACATGTGTGCAGTCGATTGCCCCCAACACGTGCGGGAAGCCAGCTATGGTGAAGAAGCCTTGCTTGGTCTCCAGCTGCTCCTGCGCAGTGTGTGGGAAGTGAAGGTGCTGGGGTACCAAGCTGATGATGGCATCCAAGACAGGTGTGAGGAACTTGGATAGGGCTGGCTGTGAGACTCCTCCGACTCTGGCAGTTGTTGTTTGGAAGGTACCAGAGGCCAACAGGTGCAGCACAGCCAGCATTTTTGTCTGCGGAGGGATGTTGTTTGTCCGCTGTGTTGGTACCGTCAGCCTCTGGGCAATGATGGTCAGGATGCGGAGGATGGTTGTCCTTTTGAACCTGTAGTGGGCAATGACATCCTCTGGTGTTAAGTCTGTGAGGCTGGGGCGTTTTCTGAAGGTCCGCTGTCTTTGTCTGCACTGCCTCTGTGGTAGTCCGGGGGGGCAGGGGGGGGGTCGGGCCTGGGTGTGGTGGCGATGGGCGTTGTGGCCCTCTTGGGGCTCCGAGCTGCATGATCAGTAGCTCCATGGCATCTGTTGTTCTTCAGGTGTGGCTCTGGTCTGGGCTCCCTTTTGTGGTGCAGGTTGTCGTCCGACTTAACACCAGGTAGGAGCAGGTGTTAAATCCCTGCTGCTAGCGCGCCTTATCGCCGTTTTTGGGATCTTATCACCGATCTGGCTGGTCGTAGAAAATATTGCGAAGTGGTGTTTTCGCGGCTTTTTGCACAGGAACGCCTACTCTGCATCTCATTAGCGTTAGTTGCCGGTGTCCTCCGTGGCGATGTTTTTTGCGGCTGCTATCGCAGGAAAACTGGCGATATCGGCTGTTAGCACCAGCTTGTGAATAGGGCGATAAATCTATCGCCAATTTGGCTGCGATAAAGTGCCGCTAACTCGGCGAGAAGTCCTTGAGAATATGCCCCACTATGTCCACTTGGTGTAAAGTTTTAATGGGGGAGCAAAGGACTGAGATTTTAGCATAATAAGGATTGAAACAGGGCTGTATTTTAGCTCCCCTCTTGTTTTCAATGTATTTAAGTGATTCACCGGCTTGTTTTAGTAATATTAATAATTGTTTTCCTCGAATTGCCCTTCAAAACTTGCTTGTTTTATTTACGCCAATGACGGAGCCATCTTTGATCTTACTCCTATTAGGTCTTCAGCGAAATCTCAATATCTTATTTAAGTATGTATGAGATAACTTTTTGAAAATAAATGTTGCTAAGTCCAAGGTGTTGCCATTTAGAGAAAAGAGGTGGTATTGTCCTTTTAATTGGAGGTTCGGTGGAATGCCCCTGGACATAGTAAAAACATATACATACTTATGAAGGGTATTCTCTAAGACTCTTGAAAATATGTCACATCTTTTGCACATAGGTTCTAAGGCAATAGCTTATATGGGTGCTTTAGAAATTTTTTATAGTTCCACCAGTAGACGACATTTCAAAAAACTTTTGGATATTTATCAGGCAAAGATACCCCCGTTGTATCGTGTGACCTTAAAAATATTCCCATAAGTAAATGGTCCATTTTAAATTTATCGAAGGAAGCTCCTCCTGGAAGATAATATGTTTAAGTCAAGCAGTTCCTGTTCAAACATTACGCTTAGAACTTACCCTCTTTGGTGAATATTATACATGTTTGGCGAATATAATTAAATGGGCTTACAATTTATTACATGCACCGGAAGGCACCCTAAGAGACATCCTAAGGCAGGACACCTCTAATGCAAAAGTAAAGAATTATACATTTAATAATAATCTTAGGTTGCACTAACACCATTACAGTGTACCATTGACCACTTGCTGATGTGGACACCAAAACAATTTAAAGTGTTTCTAAAATATGAAGCCAGAATAAGCTACACTAGTGACATTATGCACTATTCGCTATTAGAAATAAAAAAGCCTTACTCTGACAAAATATCTTTTAATCAGAATCAAGGTTATTTGAAAAATTCTTTGCAACATAGTGTCAGATGATTTTTACTTATGTTAAGATTAGGCATCTTACCTTCAAATAACGTAAAAAAATACTGGTCCGGTGTTGGAAGTGGAGGTCCCTGTCGCTTACCGCAGCCACCAAATGCTGGAGGCGTGCGCCCTCGACCCCTCGCTTCAACGTTAGGCTAAGTAAGGACACCGCCTGAGATAGCCCTGCTCACCCCCTTAGTAGCTTGGCACGAGCAGCCAGGCTTGTCTCCAAGGCACGAGTGTTCAGTATGTGCAACCACGCTCACAATAACCCCATGATGTCATCACAAATAGACTCCACACGAGTATTGATAAAAAGAGTATAATCTTTATATAAGAAATTATACGATACGACCACACGATACAAAATCAACATATAAGAACGGGTAGTATTCTTTCCGGTGGGTTGGTAGGTTCTAATCCCAACCACCGCGTCTAACCAACAGTTCAGCTCTTCTCTAACCGTTTCCCAATAGGTTAGACCAGTCGTATTGCTAGAAACACACAAGTTGCATAAGGAAACAATACTGCAATGCGTAATGATATTCTCTTATACTGTGCAACAGAGAAATAATGCCATACGTAGGGCCACAGTCATGTACTTTGCAATTGAAGGAATAATGCAATGCGTATCACCACCAGCATGCCCTGTACCAGGAAGAAACAAAGCAATGCGTCACGCTACAATCCTGTGCGGTGCAATAAAGAAATAATACGCTGCGCCACGTTATACTCAGATACTGTGCACTGACGAAATCATACAATGCGCCACATTACAATCAAATAATATGCATGGGAGAAATAACGCAGTGCGTAGAGCACCACATAAAGTTCGTTAGGCACAAATGAGGTCAGGCGTCATACGACAGTTCGATAGTTCGTTAGCAGCAATAATGCAATTGTGTAATACGACAGTTTACGTGCTCCAGTAACAGTGCACCCGTTATGGATCAAATGATGACACACAAAGTACTGCTTCCCACTCCGGCCCCAGTACTGCCCCGTCCTGGGTCAGCACAGGCCGGGATCCGAGCCGAAGCCACGGCTCGCGCAGCTGACTGAGCGGGATGCCGAGAGAGTGTCCCTCCGGGCCCGCACCCCACACCAGGTGTTGATCCACGTTACCTGGGGGGGGGCGCGATCCCACTCTCCTCCCCGACGTCAGCGACTTGGGCCTTGATCCAGAACAGATCCGCTACTGATGGACTCCGAGGGCCCCGATGACTTGGCCCTCACTCCGGCAGACTCGGTCCACACGAGACCCGCCCTCAGCACTGTGGAGACTTTACTTCAGTTTGGTGCACAACCTAACCCGGCACTCCTCACCAGCACCTCAGGTTGTACTTCGACACGCACACCGCGCGTCCGAGACTTGCCTCTTCTCTGGTGCTCACAACGATCCGGCGCTCTTCACCCACGCTCCGCTTGCACCTCAACACGCACCCTGCGCATTCGAGCCTCGCCTCTTCTCCCGGTGCACACGATGTCCAGGCGCTCTTCCTCACGCCCTGGCTGCACCACGACATGCACTCTTGCGCGTCCGAGTCTCACCTCTTCTCCCAGTGCACACGATGTCCAGGCGCTCTTCCTCACACCCTGGCTGCACCACAACATGCACCCTTGCACGTCAGAGACTCACTTCTTCTTTTGGTGCCTACGAGGCCCAGGCGCTCCTCACCAACACCCGGGCTGCACCACGACACGCACCCAGCGCGTCCGAGACTCACTTCTTCCGCTGGTGCACACGATGTCCAGGCGCTCCTCACCAACGCCCTGACTGCACCACGACACACACACTGAGCGTCCGAGTCTCGCTGCTTCCTTTGGTGCACACGAGGCCCAGGCGCTCTTCACTAGCACCCGGGCTGCACCACGACACGCACACTTGCGCGTCAGAGCCTCGCCTCATCTCCCTGTGCACTCCACGACCAGACGCTCCTCACCAACGCCTTGGCCTGCACCACGACAAGCACTCTG
Source organism: Calotriton arnoldi (assembly GCA_963921515.1). Lineage (NCBI taxonomy): Eukaryota > Metazoa > Chordata > Amphibia > Caudata > Salamandridae > Calotriton > Calotriton arnoldi. The sequence continues at coordinate 1,716,837 of CAWUFW010003708.1, forward strand.
CGCGTCTTAGACTTAGCTTACTCCTGTGTGCCCATGATCACACGGCACAACTTCTGAGGGTCTCAAGCGGCACAAAGCACGCGCACACCGCGTTGCTTGGGACTTATCCAGAAACTTTTATGATCCTGTATTTCCAAACAGGGAGCCAGCTCACCTCGGGCCCTTGGGGTTACAAGACACAGCACAAAGCACAGTCTTCTTCAAGCAGGGGGACCCAGTGCCTCCAAGCACAGTCCCAACAGCCTCTTCCCTAGTTAGAACAGCAAACTGCAAACCAGCCCCAGATCACGAAGCAAGGATTGGTCTATCCACCACAGTCTCTTCAGTTGTTCCTTCTTTAGCAGAGGTTCCTCTTGACTACAGAATGGGTCCAAGTCTTTTCAGTCTCAATCCATTTCTGTTTCATTCCAACGTTCAGGGGTTTCAGCTCTCATAGTTATACCCCTTACTGTCTTTGAAGTTTGTATGTGCTCAGGGGTCCCTGACCCCTCCCTAAATCAGTTCTGGGTGTCTCCCTCCCAGTGTCACCTCTCTCCCTTTGATACTGGGGGTCTGGAACCTTAATCACTCAGCAGGAGATGGATCAATTGGTTTATAGCACCAGCCCAGGCCTTTTCACCTCCCGGGCTTCTCCTCCCCCTACTCTCCAGATGCAGGGCAGCCTGGTGCCATCTCAACCCCTCCCTGGGTGAAGACCTCTCCCAGCTCCTCTCACCTTTCAATTCCAGACAGACAATCCACATTTCAGAGACACACAGAAATGCTCAGAGCACAAAACTCAGCCACTTCTAAAAGAGTGGTTTATAAACACACAGTGACAAAACCACCTTTACAGAAAGATGCATTATGACACCGTGAGTTCACACATACCAAACTTCCCTCTCCATTATAAACTTACAGGAAACTAGGCTAACAAATACAACACCTAGCCTCCCCATTCTGTCCTATGGGCAGAATGGCCTTTCAGCAGTGAAAAACGAAATGGAGAGTTTTTCACTGCCAGAACACAACACACACCTCAGTTTATGTTCTGCCTTTTACCTACACTGCACCCCGCCCAGGGGTTACCTGAGACCTACCACAGGGGTGCCCCATGTGTATGTAAAAGGGAAAGTCAGGCCTGACAAGTGGTTGCACTTGTCAGGACAACATGCTAACTTAGCATTCTGCGCGCAGGCCCTACACTGAAGGCCTGAGTTCCCTTCTCTGCGCGCCCTTGCATTACTAGCCCTTGCACACACAGTGCACATCTCTAGGGACTTTTACTAGTAAGGCAAACATACCAATCATGGCCAACCAATCACCATACATTTTACACAGGGAACTCCTGTACTTTGACACTGATCAGCAGTGGCAAAGTACCCAAAGCATCTAAATTGGCATCTCTAGGTCAGAAAAACGGTCTAGGGGGAAAGCAAAAAGTTGAGGGAACTTTAACCAAAAAGGCCAAGTCCTACATCTGGTAAAGGATATAAGACTGAAATGTGTGATCTCTGCAATGGTGGGACTCAAGACGTTATGCATGTTCTTTCTGTTTGTCCTAGTGCGATTGCGAAGGAAGCTAGGAATCGATTTCTAAAACCTTTGTGTCTTAAATATGAAATATTCAAAACCAATGAATTGATTGCCCTGGCAAAGTCACCCCCGATGAATTTGTTTGTTATAATTTGTACATGTTTTTTAAATCGTTTTTACCAATATGCTAATTGTTAATGTCTGCACTGAGACTGATTGGCCTTTTATCTTCTCCTTTTAATTGTAATTATTTATAATCATAAATATTGTTGATCTCGGATAAGATCTAAATCAATAAAATTTGTTTGAGTTGAGTTGAGAAAATGTGGTGGTTAGGCACAGACCATGATAAAACAGTGCAAATATGCATACACTTCCAATCCAGGAGTGCACTCTGTACCCAAGGATGTTCAATCGCATTAATGGAGTATACAAGTTTGTGTCCAAGGTTAGAGTTCCTAGGTTGGATGAGAAATGTCTCTGAGAGAGGGTCCAGATGGTATGACAACCAAGGCGGAGAAGGAGAAGCAGTGTTTGTTTGGGCAAATGACAAACATAATGTTCAAATGATAATCGAGGTGATTACAAAATTAAAACTAGATAACTTAGTGTGCACAGCATTGTGAGTGGATGACTGAATAAATTGTTGTCCTGAAAAAGTCAACTCTCTGGGCTCAACCAAGTGAAAGTCTTACCTACTTACCTATGGTACATTGTTTAGGCGGCAGGATACCCATGGGTTCCCAAGAACACAGTCTGCAGAGGTGCACTAGACAGTAGGACATCTGTGGTGTCCAGGTTCCAAAAACGAAGGGCACATAGACTCCTCTCCTTCTGTAGTGTAGTTCCTATTTCCCTAATAGGGTCTGCGCATTGGAATAATATAACCTATAGGTTTGACATAGGACTAAGGTCGGTATGTCCCTATCGATTATATTAAACTTAATTACTTGTGCCAGCTAGCTCAGAGGCCACTAGAAACTCCTTGAGAACAAGAAGGGAGTAGTTTCTGGGAACCGAAAAACATGACAACTTTGTTTCCCTTTAGAAGCGGAACATGTCTCAGAATCGTGGAAACAATAGATAACAGTTTCACTCATTCAATCGTGCATGCTTAGTTTCTGCAGAGTTACACAGAAAGGAAAGACGGGCGTTTCAATAAAAAGGGTTTTATTGAGCAGTCTTGTTTCTCGTGTAAGAGATATGTGCTGTTATGATCACAAGACAGTATGCAAGATAAATAATGTACAGTGTAAGCAGTAGAAATAAATAATACTGCGCTAGTGATCCAGCGCTATCAATAACATTTCTTCTCCTCTAGGCATTGACATCCAGGCTGAAAAACATCCTTCTTCACAACTATACCAATATGACGGTGGGGCCCATAACACCGCATAAACATTCACTCTCTCATATATTCCCTGGAACTCGTCCGCCTTTACTTAGGAGAAAAAGTTAATGAGTTGCTGGAAGGAGACGGGATACCTTCTTAAAACATCATAATAATTCTCAAATTTCTCAGGTATTCCGCTCATTGGTCGATGGACCAACTAGTAGGAATCAGTTGATGGTGATTAAGACCAGCTCAATCACTATAAACTCTTATTAAACATTTACAATTATTATTGAGCTAAAGAACCACAGACTCGTAAATTTAATTATAATATAGTTTATCTTATTCTTATAAGCATGAATAAATTCAGTTTTATTAATCGGATCAATACATTTATCATCATTATAAGAATAAATTGAAATTGCAATGCATACCCTTTAGATGGAAAAATAAAGTCCGTCACAGCAGATAAATTCAGATCTCAGCATAGAACTCCCAAAAACTGACTATCTGTCCTACAAAACAGGCCTCCTCGACGGACCACCTATATAGGTTTTCCGCCACTCTCTCTCTCGTTCTTTCTCAATCAGAATTATAAGTAAAAGATTAATCGTATTAAAATATAAAGGCCTATAGGAAAAATAGCAGCGGCTTCTTCAGCGTCAGCGTACAGTGCTCAATAAAAATATGTAAAAACAGCGCTCCTCCTACTTAAGAGTAGGTCCTCTTATACCCTAATACTAGCTTACTAAACAGAAATGTTACATTTTGGGGGCGAGATCCACTCTAATTGGTCCATTTGAGGGGTGGCATACATCTCATTATTACCCTCCTTGCTCAAACCAGTTCCGAAGAATGTTCGTAACTTTATCCTTGTCACGGGTTCAGGACATTACCAATACATTTGACAGTCTTCATTTGTATCTTCTTTCCGATACTTTATTTTAAACAGTTCATTGTCCATTCACGGATGCACTGCTGGTTCTCACACTCGTTTGCTAAGTCCCCCCTTGGCACACGCTTGGGTAATAAGGTCATCACAACCTTGATCACTCTTCCATCCTAGGCTTTGGAAACAACCACGTGATGCATTCGTTCACAGCTTTTCTTTCGCTTGGAAGCCATCTTGCGCACGCGCACTCTAGCTTGTTTGCCTCAGCAGCCATTTTTACAGCACGGCCTAGCAGGCCTGAGTGAACTATCATAGAAATAAACAGAAAATAGTTAAGAATAAAGAAAATAAGCCTTTTCGTTTTCACTCCCGTCATTCTACGTAACCCAATTAGGTGTTACCTAGCCAAAGCGACATATAAAGCTATTTCTTACTTACCAACCACTTTCTTTTGCCACCATACAATTTACTACGAAGCACAAATCATGCAGAATTATTCTAATTAGTACGCAAATCACTATGTTAGCATTAAGAACATTACCAATCGTAAGTAGATTAGTCTGCACAGATATGGCATGTTACCAAAACATTTATGAAGAAAACATACGTTGTTGGTTATTCACTGAAACGAACAATTGTATTAATTATTAATGTTAATATTAGGGGGTTCCAAATTTTCTCGTTTACCTTGCTCCATCAACTCCCCCCTTTGGTGATTTTTAATATCACCACAAAAACCCATGTCACACCAATTTGTCAGATAGCATATTTCTTGTCCATTTGCTTCTTGTTAGTTTTACACAACTGGGTCCCTTTCATCTTGTCTTTTTGTTTTCTTATACATGCTTTCTTTCAATTCTTCCAGTTCTATTTCACCTATCTCTCTTTCTCTTTATTTATCTTATTTTCTCTTTCTATTTTGTTTTGTCTTTTTCTCCTTTTGATGCATGTAATAACGAATCTCACAAATAATACTACTAGAATTATTATTGTTGTTGTTATCATAACTTTCCCTATAATAAAACTACTTATTTTAGAAAACCAATTTGACACTGAGGAAAAACTCTTACCAAGTTTCTCCCAGGCATTTTCAACCTCCAGTGGAACAAGTTCTTTGTGCAAATTTGTAATATTCTTTATATACTTTTGTATATTTTCACTTTTATCTGGAATGTAAGTGCAACAATGTTGAACTTTCAGCATTCCACAGACTCCACCCTCTTTTGCCAAAAGAATGTCAAGGGCAAGTCGATTTTGCATTAACATAGCTCTCATGGCAACCATCTCGGTATTTACCATCAAGAACCCTCCAGCAGTATCTGTAGATAAACGATCTACTACTGTGGATAACTTCCGAATTTTAAATGCATTCAAAGATATTCCCACTGCTGGTATCAATGCTCCAAAAATATCACCCACTATTTCTGAAAAACTTTCCCTTTTTCTACGTGTGAATGTCTCACCCATTTCGTGTGTTCCTTTTTCTTCTCTATCTACATGAAAAATCTTTGGAAAGACCAGGCCTAAGTAGCACAAGCCATACCAATGGTCCGGCAACCTGTAATAAACTCTGTTTCCACAAATATAATAGATCCCTGGAAATATTGGATCTTTTCCCCTTTGAATCCCCAACCTCCTAAAATTTTATAGTTGTTTCGACAATCACTGGAACCCACGAAATAGTTATCATACCTTGTTCTATTTCTACTGATGCACAACCTTCCCTGTTGGGGCCAATCCAAAGTCATAGCTGCATTTGTCTTTTTCTTATCATTATTTTCTTTTTCCAACGCCCAAACAGGTGTTTTTGTTTCTTCTTCCTCTATCACTTTTCTCTGAAATTTTATTCTTCTGGTTTCAACCATTTCTAAAAACACCTTTTCCTCCTTCCTTAACTCACAGGTAAGGTTGTGTTTAACTATGTCATCTAACGAAAGAACTTTATTTTCTAAGAAAAATTCTCCAAACGTCCTTGCCTCTTTCACCTTGTTTAGTTCAGATACTATAGGAATCTCTGCAAAAATCTTATCCATGTCAGTATAATAATATTCTAGCCTTCCTGTTCTATAGAATAGACTAGCTAAAACACTACGGGGTCGATTCCAATTCGGGCCGGAAAAAGCACCGACCGACTCGGAGCCGGAAATTATACCGACCGACACGTACCTGTGGCGCCCGACACGCCAAGTACGATGCAAGGCGTGCAAAATCCGACCGACACGTACCGAACCGAAGCCGAACGACCGAGCCGCACGGAAAACAGCAATCCGGCCGGAAAAACACGCAAATCGAACCGACCGACACGCACCCGGAACAAATCCGACCGAAACGTACACGCGAACTCCAAACCGCAAAGTACGATGCAAGGCGCGAAAACCATGACCGAGTCGGACGGAGGACAAGCCGTACGACCGACACGCATACAAAACCGAGCCGAAGCAACACAAAACACCGCGACCGACGCGTACGCAGCATAGAAAACTGCACAAACACAGCGTGAACGAAACGGAGAACACCGTACGAGACAAATGCAGGGTCCGACTCGGTCACAAGAACGTTTCCAACATGCACAGACAGTACAAAGGAAAAATCACACAAAAAAAGGCCAAACAAGCAATTACAAAGCCAATAAATACTGGGGGGGTGGGGACAGAGAACAAAGACACACCCACAACTCCACCCATATAAAGGACACAAATCACAACCATGATCCTTTGCAAATGCCATTCCACTGCCAGCACCCAAGAGACAGCAACCACACACCCACAGCTCATCCCTCACACAAGCCACACACCATCAGCACACCAACAAATACCTACCTCACATACACCCAGCAAAACACACCCTCACACACCCTCACCTGCACACCAACACACACATCACTCACCATCACCACCCATCACCATGCCCCCCAAGAAGAATCACAAGTTCCTAGATTGTGAATTGGAAGTCATGGTAGACGAGATCCTCAGGGTAGAGCCACAGCTGTTTGGCACACTGGTCCAACAGACCCCCATCTCCCAGAAAACCAAGATGTGGGAGAGGATCATCAACAGGGTGAACGCACAATCACCATGTCTGCGCACAAAGACCGACATCCAGAACAGGTGGTATGACGTGCGCAGGAGGGTACGGGACCTGCTCAATAAAGACTACATCATCAGCCAATACACCGGCAGTGGCCCTCCTGCCAAGCCAGTATACCTCAGGCCCTGGGAGGAGAAGGTGCGGGCCATCCTTCCGCCAGTGAGCGTATATGGACTAGAGAACATCCCAGAGCCTGGTGAGTACACAACAAATGTACACAATATTCTGCCACAAAACACACACACATCACTGACAAGGGGAGAGTCAAACCATGCACTCATAGCAATTACACAGCAACCAGAACAGAATCATCCCAAAATGTGTATGTCAGTCAGATAAACACAACACATGCCATCAAAAAAGTTACATCCAACCGTGCCATCACATGTACAAACACAACTACAACTACAGCTAGGCAGTGGCACAAATAGAACTAACAAACACATCCAGACATGTAGCCACCACAACAACACCAACACACAGTGAAGACCACTCAAAGGAAGGAATTCTGTGTATGCTGGCCAAGTCAGTGTAGCCAATAGCATCATGGGAGTCGCAGTCACACATATTGCCCCCCCACAACTGTCCCATCAACACCACCATGAACCATGCGCACATCACAGGGAGTGGAAAAGGACTCACAAGATGGCTGACACTGGCAACTGCTGTGGGGAGCACAAGGCCCTGCTGGCAACTGTGCACCAACAAACAGCAGGACACCACTGACTGACATCCTGAGAGACAACTTCCACTCCCTGCAATGCAAGCACGTTCCATGGTGGGACATCTGGCTGGCTGGGTGGGAAGGAGGACTTGCAGCACTGACCATAGTCACAAGCACCTCCCCTCACACCCCCCTCAACACAAACTCCACAGAACCCACCTGGTAGAATGCAATGCCTCCATCCTAACTCAAGATCCCACAAAGAACCACCACCCTGGGTTATGTTGTGTGAAGCACAGGGACACTCTTGGGACTTTTAGCCAAACAACTGCCAGGACAACACTCCCAGCCATCCTGTCAGCACAGCCAGCCCACCCCACAGGGAAGCAGAGTCAAAAGGAAGGAAGCATGGGCATGCTGGGAAGGGGGGTGGAGGCAATAGCATGATGGGAGTCGTAGTCACAGCTCTACATCCCCCACCACATGGCCCAGCAAGCTCACACTCACACATGCACATCCCACAGAGAGTGGAAAGGCCCATCAAAGATGTCTGACACTGTTGCTGTGTCGTGGGGAGCACAAGGGCATGCTGGGAACTGCACACCAACCAACAGCAGGACACCACTGTCAGCCATCTTGCCATTGCTCACACACCCACACATACTGAACTCCCCACAAAAGCAAGTAAGTATGGGAATGCTGGGAAGTGGGGTGGAGGCAATAGCATGATGGGAGTGGCAGTCACAGATATTGGTCACCCTCACAACTGGCCCATCAACACCACCCTGAACCATGCTCACATCACAGGGAGTGGAGAAGGACTCACAAGATGGCTGACACTGGCTACTGCTGTGGGGAGCACAAGGCCCTGCTGGCAACTGTGCACCAACAAACAGCAGGACACCACTGACTGACATCCTGAGAGACAACTTCCACTCCCTGCAATGCAAGCACGTTCCATGGTGGGACATCTGGCTGGCTGGGTGGGAAGGAGGACTTGTAGCACTGACCATAGTCACAAGCACCTCCCCTTACACCCCCCCTCAACACAAACTCCACAGAACCCACCTGGTAGAATGCAATGCCTCCCATCCTAACTCAAGATCCCACAAAGAACCACCACCCTGGGTTATGTTGTGTGAAGCACAGGGACACTCTTGGGACTTTTAGCCAAACAACTGCCAGGACAACACTCCCAGCCATCCTGTCAGCCCAGCCAGCCCACCCCACAGGGAAGCAGAGTCAAAAGGAAGGAAGCATGGGCATGCTGGGAAGGGGGTGGAGGCAATAGCATGATGGGAGTAGTAGGCACAGATATTGCTCAGCCTCACAACTGGCCCATCAACACCACCCTGAACCATGCTCACATCACAGGGAGTGGAGAAGGACTCACAAGATGGCTGACACTGGCTACTGCTGTGGGGAGCACAAGGCCCTGCTGGGAACTGCACACCAACCAACAGCAGGACACCACTGTCAGCCATCTTGCCATTGCCCTCACACCCACACACACTGAACTCCCCACAAAAGCAAGTAAGTATGGGAATGCTGGCAAGTGGGGTGGAGGCAATAGCATGATGGGAGTGGCAGTCACAGATATTGGTCACCCCCACAACTGTCCCATCAACACCACCCTGAACCATGCTCACATCACAGGGAGTGGAGAAGAACTCACAAGATGGCTGACACTGGCTTCTGCTGTGGGGAGCACAAGGCCCTGCTGGCAACTGTGCACCAACAAACAGCAGGACACCACTGACTGACATCCTGAGAGACAACTTCCACTCCCTGCAATGCAAGCACGTTCCATGGTGGGATATCTGGCTGGCTGGGTGGGTGGGAAGGAGGGCCGGCTGTCAACCAAACACAACCAATGCAGACCATGTTCACACCCCAACAAATACATAGAAATGCCCAAATAATGCAGGACAATGTGCCACACCAATATCAACCCCTGACTGTGACGACTTAGGACAATGCAATGTACAGGCCCGCACCCAGAGGCACAGTCACAACTGTCAGGTGTGTCAACCATTGATGCCTGCAGAAACATAACATACATTGTGTGTGTCTCCCAAAAACAGGTGATGATGGGGACACAGCAGCAGACGCTGAGGAGTCCCAGTCCCAGGCTCAAGAGGATGCGGAGCTCACTGGTGTCGTACAGCCTCTGCCCTCCTCGGACGAAGAAGACCAACCTGGCACATCCGGTGCAAGTCTACATGCAGCACCAGCAGGACCACCAGCTGCAGCACCAGCAGGACCACCAGCTGCACCCCCTGCACCCACCCCTCCAACGACTGTCAACACAAATACCATCCCTGCCGACATGGACAGAACAAGGAGCAACACCAGCACAGGGACCCTGGACCAACCTGGGGCCATGGACACCACCACCAACCTCCAAGGTGGACCAGGGTCATCTGTGCGTGCCACTGCACGCACTGCACATGTCAGCAGGGGTGGTGGGAGGGGTGGGAGACAGAGGTCGCTGCTTGCAGAGGTTGCTGGTGTGCATGATGACCCACAACTGGTACGCATAGCTGATGCGTACCAGTCCAGCACCGGAGACCTCAGCCAGGTAGTGGGGCTCCTCAGAGACATGAAACAGCAGCAGGCTGCCCATCATGCCCGCTTGGACTCTCACATGTCCCACGTGGAGTCACATATGTCCCGCGTGGACTCACACATGTCCCGCGTGGAGTCCAAGTGGGATGCACTGCATGAGATGACGGCGGTGCACAGGGACATTTTACAATGCCTCCGCCAGATGAACAGCAACGAGTCCACACCTCCCTGTGTGCCAACAACATCTGGTGCTGCCCAAACTGCAACTGCCACAGGGAGGGAGGATGACTCTGGCGGAGAGTCCCCTGCACCGCAGCAGCCTGTACGTGAGGGCCCCCCCAAGAAGAGGGGTCGTCCGAAGAGGGGCAAGTGAGAGGCCGATGGCCAAGCGCAACTCCCAGGAAGCCTGAACCTGTTCTGGATGTTCACCTTTGTGCACAGACTGTTCACCCTGTTGACGGCAACACTACTCCCACACATTGCATGGGGAGTACAAGTTGGACCAATGTCTCAGACAACTGTGGCCCCGATACTGGGGATTCTGTCTACCAGGACTTTCAATTCACCTAGGAACTTCTGATTGCAAGATTTATGTACAGCACTACCCATCCTGTGCACTATTCACACAAATGTATCACAATAAACACACTAATACACCATACTTGCCTCTGTTGTGATTCCAACGTGGGTGCTGTTATGGGGATGATGAACTGCAAAATTACACTGTGTATGCGAACTGCAACAGCAAGTACAACACAGGCATGTGAGTAAAGGCAACGTGACACATATGAGGGAGACACACCACCAGGGCTACACAACACATACACACCTAGGCCATCTGACTCATTGCCTACACTGATGTTGCAGGGAAGACGGTGCAATGCACAGACACCACACCCATTCCCAGTTGTAGTCAAGTAGCCCACAGGTGCAGTAAGCAAATGGCAGTCAAATGTGTGACCACAGACAACGCACATCACAAAGTGAAGCACAGGTTTATTACACAGTTGCAACATGTCGTAACCACTACAGATGCAAGGTAATCCCACCTGGCAGTGGGCACACAGTCAACAACTGTAGACGGAAGGAAGTCCATGGGTGTGGCGCACATCACCTGTAGGGACACAACAGCTACCACCCTGGAAGTGCAATCACGTCGTCGGTGGACACAGTTGACCAAACGAATCTGAAAGTACCCTGTGAAGGACAGAAATGACACACAGTCAAAAGCTATGGAGTACAGGACAGAACAGCAAAACTCATGCACAATACATGTTACAAGATACCCACCCAGAACCAAGTTAGCATGTCAACACTGTTGGGGAGTACAGCCCACCTGTAAGCACACATCGCAACACACATCCAGTCAAGTAGCCCATGGACACACTCCAACAGCACCAGAGCACCACCTACACATATCATGCCAACTCACATCATTGACATGACACCTCAGGATACTCACATTCAGCTAAAGAAGTTGGTGATGAGCTGTGTGCGGACATCACCCTCATCATCATCATCATCATCGTCACTGGCATCGTGGTCCAGGCCAGGATCCTCCACAGGTGGCGGATGTTGGTCATTGTCATCCTGGATGAGAGGCAACTCCTTCCGCACTGCCAGGTTGTGGAGCATGCAGCAGACGATGATAATCTTGCACACTTTCGCAGGGGCATATGGGAAGGACCCTCCGGTCTTGTCCAGGCAGCGGAAGCGGCTCTTCAGGAGACCAAATGTCCGCTCAATCACTCTCCTGGTCCGACCATGTGCCTCATTGTAGCGCATCTGGGCTGGTGTCACAGGGTTCCTGAGGGGTGTCAGCAACCACGGCATGTTGGGGTATCCCGAGTCACCTACGGACAGACAAGTGCACATTAGCTGACTTGGAAAAGTGGGCGGAATACTACAGATCAGATCACACACAATGGCACAAAGTCAGTACACACCGACAAGCCAGGCACCCTGGTTCTGCATCTGTGCCATCATCCTGGGGATGCGACTACTCCTCATTACAAAGGCATCGTGTGCTGAACCAGGGAAACGGGCACACACGTGTGTGATGGTCATGTCTGCAAGACACACCACCAGTGCATTGACCGAGTGGTAGTGCTTGCGGTTCCTGTAGGCCTGCTCCTGGGCCTGTGGTGGTACAAAAGCCACATGTGTCCCATCAATGGAGCCAATGACATGCGGCATCCTCCCCAGGGCATAAAAGTCACTCTTCACGTCAGTGAGTCGTCGCAGTCTAGGGAAATAGATGTACCGGTTCAGGAATAGCAACATTGCCGCCAAAACATCGCGGAGCACACGGCTCAACATGGTCTGTGACATCCCACCAGCAGTCGCCACAGTATGTTGGAAGGTACAGGTGGCAAAGAAGTGTAGGGCTGCCATCACCTTCACCTTGGGGGTCAGCGCAGTAGGATACGGCCGGCCAGGCTGCAAATGTGGGGACAACTGCACTGCCAAATCCTCAATCAGCTGCCTGGTGAAGCGGTACCGTCGGATGCTGTCCCGTTCCACCATCGTTGCCAGGTCTGGGAATGGTCGATGGACAGCAGGAGCCCTGCAGTGCAGAGGAGAAGTAAGCAAGATTGTCAGTCACCCCACATATGCGGCATTGAACACACTCAATATCCCAACATACATCATTATGAGGCACAACTACATGAAGTGTGCAGTTCCGTAAGGACATGTATGGTACATACATGGCCAACATCTGTCAACACGGTCCAACAAGTGGCATCAATTAGTCCCAGGTTGGCCCATTGGATATCATGAGGCCGTGTCACAGTTCCCATCTCCTGCTGCCGTGTCACAATCACCCCCCACAGTGACATGTGAGGACAGATGTGCCCCAGGCACCACAGCTCAACGACAGGTACATTCCCAGGGACCCTGTATTGCCACATGGACACTGGCATTACATGGAGTATCATGTATACACCACAGCAAAACAACCATGACCCCCACAGGTAGTGGTCCCACTTGCCACGGCAGGACAGACATGGACGTCTGTGACACACACACGCACAACATCAAAGTCCATGCACACACAACGTGGATGTGGAGACTGTCTCCCATTGTGCACATGAAATCAGAGACATTGTAAACACTACATGCACACAGACTGTGGAGGACCATCACTATTGTGCCACTGGGACACCCTGGCTCAAACATACCGTCCCACATGGGACTCACGGGGTATGTGACATGACATACACATACACCACCGTGAAATGTGACCATGGCACATGCACAGATATGAACAGTTGCACATCACAGTGGTCATGTACATGTAACACCCAGGATCCTGTCCCCATGAACACGTGCACAGCCTGGGGGTGGCTGCCCTCAGGACAACATGTACACCAACATACACACAATAGGAAATGCAGCCTTACATGCCTTATGATAAAGTTTGGACAGGCTGTCGTGATGTAGGTGTGCCCCTCACTCCCTGGGAGCTATCTGTGGCTGGCATATGTCCATCTGAGACAGGCATGGTGACATATGCCAGTCACTTGTACAGTGATGCGTTGAACAGCAATGGACCGATCGGTGCCCCCGGCCGGCCCATTGCATTCAATGTGTGCGGGTACACGTTGTACCCCTGTACGCGTTGATCAGCAATGGACCGATCGGTGCCCCCGGCCGGCCCATTGCATTCAATGTGTGCGGGTACGCGTTGTACCCCTGTACGCGTTGATCAGCAATGTACCGATCGGAGCCCCCGGCCGGCCCATTGCATTCAATGTGTGCGGGTACGCGTTGTACCCCTGTACGCGTTGATCAGCAATGGACCGATCGGTGCCCCCGGCCGGCCCATTGCATTCAATGTGTGCGGGTACGCATTGTACCCCTGTACGCGTTGATCAGCAATGGACCGATCGGTGCCCCCGGCCGGCCCATTGCATTCAATGTGTGCGGGTACGCGTTGTACCCCTGTACGCGTTGATCAGCAATGGACCGATCGGTGCCCCCCGCCGGCCCATTGCATTCAATGTGTGCGGGTACGCGTTGTACCTAGGCCTGGGCGGTAAATTCCATTCCGCTCGCGGAATTTGCGGAATTTGGGTAATTCCGCGTTCCGCGGAGAACGCGAAATTGCCAAAAATTCCGCGATCTGCTGCTTCGCGGAGTTTTTTGCTTGTTCGCGCTTTCAAAATGCGTGTTCGTGAGATATTTCTCCCCGAGCACGCAAACAGCGTTCACGAACAGGAAAAAAGCATCGCGAACGGGCAGAACAAGCAATTCTGCGTGTTCGCGGAACTTTTGCGTGCTCGCGGAGATTTTTTACCGTTTCGCGGAGCTTTGCGTAGCGCGACTACGCAAATTCCGCCCACCCCTAGTTGTACCCCTGTACACGTTGATCAGCAATGGACCGATCGGTGCCCCTGGCCGGCCCATTGCATTCAATGTGTGCGGGTACGCGTTGTACCCCTGTACGCGTTGTACTGCAATGGACCGATCGGTGCCCCCGGCCGGCCCATTGCATTCAATGTGTGCGGGTACGCGTTGTACCCCTGTACGCGTTGATCAGCAATGGACCGATCGGTGCCCCCGGCCGGCCCATTGCATTCAATGTGTGCGGGTACGCGTTGTACCCCTGTACGCGTTGTACTGCAATGGACTGATCGGTGCCCCCGGCCGGCCCATTGCATTCAATGTGTGCGGGTACGCGTTGTACCCCTGTACGCGTTGTACCGCAATGGACCGATCGGTGCGCACCCATTGACAATGGCCTTGCCTGGCAACGGACGCGTTTCGAATTTCGAACGAGTCGGTTGCTGGAAATTCAGTTGGTCACCCACAACAATGTTGCAAAATCATGTATGTCATGAAGTTGAAGATTTGAAGGATGCTGTGGGCGTGTATTGGTGCTGCTATTCCATGGATTGGCCAGATTCAGAAGATGCAAACGACTTGGACCTATCACTATGGACACAAGGGACAGTATCTGCCTCTCCAGCACATATATATTGCTGGCTGTTCCCCTGAGAGCTCACTTGCCTGCACTACATGCTCCAGGACGACATCTGCCACTGCACTGCTGCTGTCTCTGCCCCTCTGGACCCTGCAATGGCACGTACTGTGGAGAGAGCCCCAGCTTTCAGCCTTGAGGAGAACCAGGCCCTGCTGGACTGCCTACTTCCACAGTACAGCAAGCTGTATGGGACACCAGGGGAGCAGGTGAGTGTTCTGTGCACTGCCTTTCTGAATGTGCATATTGTCTGACTAGCAAGGCTGAAAGTCTGCACGCCACTGGCTAGCAGGCTCACTGAGTAGTTGTCACCCCCATAGTGTGTAGTGACATGCACTGGACAGGTATGGTGCAGTGACAGTGCATTTGAACAAGGTTTTACTTCCCATGCAATGATACCATGTAGTGACGTCTGGCAAACTGTCCATGGGCAGCTTTGCACTGCCTGTGTACATCATGTGCCCCTGTGATTGAGACATGTATATACAACTGTGTCATGCACGGATATGTTGCATGTGTAGTAATGGCCTTTTCACTTTGTCATCCTGACAGGTTAATGCCCATCGGAAGCAGGAGATCTGGAAGGACATCGTCCGGGCTGTCCGGTCCGTGGGGGTCTACAAGCGCCGGATCCGCAACTGCCAGAAGAGGTGGCAGTACCTTCGGGGCTGGACCCGGAGGATTGCACGGGTCCAGCTGAAGCTGTCGCCTCCATCGCAGGAGGGGCGGAACACGGACCCTGACCCCCACATGCTCCAGATCCTGGCGGTGGTGTTTCCAGACCTGGATGGGCAGCTGAAGGCCAGACAGCAGCAAGGAGGGGGTGAGTCAAAGACTGCACTGTGAACTCTGTATTACATGCTTTGTGCCCTCCTCTGGCCTGGTTCAACTGCCACAGTGCAGCAGTCATGTTGTCCAGGAGCCATGTCCCTCTATTGTGCACTGCCCACTCCTCATCTGATACCCAGGTGTGGCCCTTACATTCAGGGAATTGTGTCACTTGGGACTGTGTCCTTGCAGTTTGCTTCACTAAAGGTGGGGGACAGCATCTGTTTCCCTAACTCTGTTGTGGGCATCATGGGTGGGTCCATTGTTCACACAACGCCTGTGTTCGGACATGTAATCTGCGTGTTGCTTTGATATGCGGTCCACTTGCTGAGCTGAGCCACCACATGTGCCTGGGGTATGTGGCACACGCCCATGCAGTGGGTGGGAACAATGTTTGGGCCCCAGGAGTGTGCAGATTACGTGTGTCACACATACATAGCCAGCTATCCACTGTCCAAGGCTCATCCCTCATTCATGTGGGGCAGGACAGTCATGCCTACTCCAGGCCATGCAATGCACTCTGTACTCCCACTCCCGTGTATCAGCTGACACATTGTGTGCAGTGATTTGACCCCTCAGGTGTCTGCCTCTGTGTCAGTGTGCTGTGGATTAGTTGCCAGGACTGATGGGGTGTTTCTTGGTAGGGGCTCAGCATGCCACTGGAGATGTGACCATAGGAGACGATACTTGTGTGTCACATAGGTGTTTGATCAGCTGCCCGTGCAGACTGGGGTATGCGAATGTGAAGTTCAGGCAGCTGTTCCCCATTCACAGCAGATTGTGAGGGGCTCAGGTTCAGAGGGTAGTGTCACAGGTCTCCCATATGTCCAATAGGTATGACCTGGACAGATGAGGGTTAAGATGATGTGTTGTGTGGGGGATGTACATGTGCACTTGTGCAGCTCCAGGACTTGCATTCCCCATGACCTACTATTGTGACACAGTGCAGAGTGTTGTTGTCTGGCTGCCAAGTCATACATCACTGAGACAGTGATGTATGACTTAGCAGTCATGCCTCCGCCATGGCATGTGTCTATTTATTGGTGATCCTGCAGGGGAGTGACATGTGCTACATGCACACCATTGTGGCGATGGCTATCAGGACATGGGTGCATCATGGTGTCTGTCGCTGGTATGCATCACATGCATTTCCTATTTGACTCTGGGCATCCCTTTCATCCGGAAACCTGTACTGACTCAGTGGCAAGAGCTGTGATGTGTGCATGTCCACATGCTACACCGTGTCCTCTGCACTGTCCAACTACTGTGTAGTTGGTGCATGTGTCCACACTGGGGTGTTGCAATCCAACAGACACCAGACAGATGGGTGCAAGGCCATGTGGGATGTGAGTGCCATGGTTGGCATCAGACTGACAATTGGCTGCTCCTGTTCAGTTAGGGCACTTTTAGCAATGTACAACTAATGATGCCAGGGCTTGCTCTGTAATGTGCTGTGCTCACAGTGGTGTGTGCGTTTGGTGCAGGTGACTGATGTCTGTCTGTTTCCCCATTGTTTGCAGATACATCCACGGCCACGGAAGGGGACAGCTCCACGGACCAGGAGGAGCCGGAGAGCCAGACTGGGTCAGCAGCCGAGGAGTGGTCGGAGGGACCCAGTGGCACGGAGGGCGAGGGGAGCCACACCGAGGAGTCCTCAGCACCATCCACCTCAGCTGAGGGCCAGAGCAACTCGGAGGATGACTCCCTTATGGAGGCGGGTGTCAGCAGCCACCACACCCCAGCTAGTGTTGCTGTCCCCGCCACCACCAGCACCACCACCGCCCTCCCATCGGCTCCCATTCCCCAGGTCCGTGGAGGCTCCCATGTTCGGGAGCGTGTCTCCTTTGGGCCAGGCACCGCACCCCCTGCCCCTGTGTCCCCTGCTGCCCTGAGTGAGGAGTCTGTGTACCTCCTTCGCCAGCTCCATGTAGGGCAGACAGCCATGCTGAGTGTCCTCCATGCGCACACCGCTCTATTGACTCAGCTGGTGTCGTTCATTGAGGGCATCTCATCGGGCATGTCTGACCTACAGAGGGGCAATAGGTCCATGGACTCCTCCCTGACGGCAGCAGTGTCCCTCCTCAGACAGTCCCTCACCCCTCCTGCCTCTGCTCCATCCACACTCCCCAGGACCTTACCCGTCCCAAGCACACACACACCGGCACAGGCACACACCAGCACACACACATCCAGCACACAGACACACACGCCACAAACAAAACGCACACGCACGCACAGTCAGGGGACTGAAACCAGACTCACAGGGGATGGGGCCCTGGAACACACACACGCATCCACGAGCACTGCACAGTCCTCAGTTGCCTCTCCCTCCAAAACACCCTCCCTTGCCTCACCTGCAACCCCAAAGACCCAGCGCCTCTTCCTCAGTGACCTCGGCCTCTTCCCCTCCGATCCAGCTGCTCCAGCATCCAGGGGGAAGAGGAAGCCCACCCACACGGAGCAGAGTGCCCCTCGCCCCCGGACACCCTCCCCCAGGCGCAGACAGACTGAGGCCCCCACCCGCAAGTCCCCCGGAGTCGTAAGAGCAAGACCCCGCTGCCGCCCTGCAGCTCAGGCACCAGGTCTCCTTCCTCCATCCCTCAGGCCCCCACTCCACAGGTGCCCCCACCACACCCTGCCCCAGGTTCCCCCACCCACAGATATACCATCCCCAAGAGGATCCGGCCTTCTCCCCCTGGCACTTGCTCTCCCGGCACCACACCCCCCTGCGCTTGTCTGTGCCACTGATGTGGTGAGGGTGTCCTCCCCTCTGTCCAGCCCACCTTGCCTGTTCCCCATTCTCCTCCCCTGGTGGTAGGAACTGCAGTGGAGTCCACTACCACCCTGTCTGACTTGGGCACTGCAGTGGCGGACCTGTCCACTCCATCTGCAGGGTCCACTGCAGTCGTGCCGGCACCCACAACATCTGAGTCATGCCCCCCAGTTGTGCCGGCACACACCATGTCAGACACCTCCACTGCAGTTGTCAGTGGCTCTCCAGCACCCACCACCCCTTCCCTGCTTCCTCCTGGTGAGCCCTGATCCTGTCCCTGCGGTGCCTGGCCTGCCCCCCGGTTGCCCCTCCTAGTGGATTGTCCCTGGTTTTGTGCAGGCATGCGTAGGGTGACATCTGCCACTGTCACCAAGTTTGGACTTTGACAATGGACTGGCCATTGGCCTTTGTGTTTTTTCTGGACTTTGTTTTCATTCCACACATATGCTGAATAAAGCAACTTTCTGTTCTCTAGTGCTTATGCTTCTGATGTACATGTTGTTGATGATGCTAACCATGCCCTTGCTGCAGTGATGGTGATATTTGGTCTCATGATAATGAAGTGTTACTGTGCAGGAACCCATGTGGTCCAGGGGGAATGTGTCCTATCCTGTGGTGTATCCATGTCATGCATAGCAGCATCTGAGGGTGTCATGTGTTCAGTATTTGGCAATGGGATTTCCTACTTAGATTAGCTATTTCACATCTGTGGCTTCCACCCCTGCACATCTGTTGTGCCTGCCATTGTTCAATTCGTCTACTTCCCTGACCGTGTGGCCATCTCCACTGGACATGCAGGTTTGGGCATCAATGGGGAAGGACTCATCCGTGTAGTCAGTGCAACATTGCTATACAAGTGTGTTGGATCTGTGCTGATGATTCCGTTGGCACTTCCATGACCAGGCTGATGTGACGGGAGCCCTCATTTGGTGCTAATTGTTGATTGTGTGACCAAGTGCTCAGCTGACATGATGGGGCCCTACTGAGGCAACATATGGCACAGCTTTCCTCACACAGGAGTGGAGTCCCCTCATGGCAGTGTGTACACCTGTGACATTGCCTGCGCCCAAGGTGTGTGTTGTATGTGCATGTCTGTGTGTTCACTTCCGTTTAGCTGTGCATGCTGTGATCCCTAGTGTTGTACCTGTTTGTGATGCTTGCTGAGTTGACCTATGTTCCCCCAAAGTCTTCTCCCTGGGTTCTCTGTGATGTGGGTGCATGGCACATTACTGGTCATCAGGGTGTCACCCATAGGTGTGTTTGCTGTCAGGGCTGAGTTTGTGTGCAGACGCAGATGGGTCACAGTCAGGTTTCCCCTTGGCACTTGTTGTTTGCCCCTGTCATGTGATTTCCAGTTTGTGTTATCTTTCAGTGATTGTGACACGTTGTGTGTGTGACTGCTGGCACTCCTCAGGGTCCGGGCTGCAATGTTGGTTGTTGTCTATGTGTGTTCTTTGTGGGTGACCTTGGCTTCTTCATTGGTGTGTGACTGTGGCTGGGATCCCATTGGTTGGTGTGGTATTGCCGTCATGTCCATGTACAGCGTAGTGTGCAGTGTGTCAGACATTCAGGAGTCTTGTTGAGTGGCCATGTGTGATGTGTTTCTGCACCTTGGTTCCCACCCACCACCCTGGAATAGTCATGGGTGCATGTGCAATGTCACCAGTGCATGTGTACTTCACTGCTGCACATTGTTGGAGGTCGAGGGGTGTGGTGTTGAGTGTGTGCAGATGAGAGTTGTTGCCCGGCTAGGCCCCTGCCTCCATGTTGGCCTTGGCTTACTGGCCATGCTGATTGATTTGTGCTTGTGTAGGTGTGATGGTAGTTTGTTGCTCAGGACACATGACTGTGGTTCACAGTGTGAACCACATTTAGCTTTGTCATCACAGTGGGTTTGTAATGCAGCCCAGGGTCACCACATTGTGGGGGCCCTGGGGGTGGTGCTGTGGTGTGTCTGTGTCTTGCTGTGTCAGTTGCTGTTCCTACGTGCCTGTGTGACATGTGTGATTTGTGCTCCCTCTCATCTGACAATGCCTGCTTGCCCACATAGGGGATTTGGATCCATGAGTTACCTTTGTGTGGCACTGTATGCACATCTGTATGATTGGTATTCAGGTCTCCTCATGTGTTGGGTGGTTGCCTGGGGACACTGGCACCCCCCTCACCTGTTGTGTATGATGTGCAGTGTGGGTCTGCCTGTTTGTGTTTGTGCATCTGCACCACTGCATTGGCATATCTTGGGTGTGCCATTGGCTGTATGTAGTTTGGTGGGTTTCCCCTGCTGTCCCTGGGACTCCTAGGTCATCGGTCAGCACAATGATCATGGTTTGTGTGTCCCATTGCTGCCATGGTATGGTATCTGTTCACCTCACATCTGCAGTCTCCACAGGGTATCTGCATTTGTGTGCCCATTGGTGCAAATATGTGGGTCTGCATTCTGATGGTCACTTCTGTCATTGTGTCATTGATGAATGTTGACAGTGTCAGCCCCCATGGGTGTTGTTTGTCTGCACATGGCCAAAGGTATGTCTTATTTGCACTGCAGTATTTGGCTCGCCCAATTTATGTTGCAATGGGACACATACACTACTTTGCCACTGATGTGTTTTTTGTTCTGTGACCAGGAATCATCCATGCAGTTTGGCAGTTGCAGCTCTTTCTTTGTCAACACTTACCTTTTGGTCACTGTGATGATGGGGGTTTAGACCCCATTGCCACAATGTTCAAAATGTGCTTCAGCTATGGACCCCACACTTACATTTTGCTCACTGTGATGATGGGGGTTTAGACCCCATTGCCACAATGTTCAAAATGTGCTTCAGCTATGGACCCCACACTTACATTTTGCTCACTGTGATGATGGGGGTTTGGACCCCATTGCCACAATGGTCATGGCCTGCTTGCATTGTGGGTGCCACACACATATATGTGTGGCACATGTGCTAGGGGGTCACATTGTATGTTCAAAGTCATGTTCGGTGTTGTAGGCATTTGACACAGTCTACACACGCTTGTCATGGTGTTGGGGGGATGTCTTTTTCTTGCATTCCCTAGGTTGTGGTGTGCTGGTTGTGTCATGCATTGTCCAACCTTTGAGTGGGGGTGGTAGTAGTGGTAGGCATCCAGCCCCCCCTGGCTCAGGGTGGTAGTAGTGGTAGGCATCCAGCCCCCCTGGCTAAGGGTGGTAGTAGTGGTAGGCATCCAGCCCCCCTGGCTCAGGGTGGTAGTAGTGGTGGGCATCCAGCCCCCCTGGCTAAGGGTGGTAGTAGTGGTAGGCATCCAGCCCCCCTGGCTCAGGGTGGTAGTAGTGGTAGGCATCCAGCCCCCTGGCTAAGGGTGGTAGTAGTGGTAGGCATCCAGCCCCCCTGGCTCAGGGTGGTAGTAGTGGTAGGCATCCAGCCCCCCTGGCTAAGGGTGGTAGTAGTGGTAGGCATCCAGCCCCCCTGGCTCAGGGTGGTAGTAGTGGTAGGCATCCAGCCCCCTGGCTAAGGGTGGTAGTAGTGGTAGGCATCCAGCCCCCCTGGCTCAGGGTGGTAGTAGTGGTGGGCATCCAGCCCCCTGGCTAAGGGTGGTAGTAGTGGTAGGCATCCAGCCCCCTGGCTCAGGGTGGTAGTAGTGGTAGGCATCCAGCCCCCCTGGCTAAGGGTGGTAGTAGTGGTGGGCATCCAGCCCCTGGCTCAGGGTGGTAGTAGTGGTTGGCATCCAGCCCCCTGGCTCAGGGTGGTAGTAGTGGTGGGCATCCAGCCCCCCTGGCTCAGGGTGGTAGTAGTGGTGGGCATCCAGCCCCCCTGGCTAAGGGTGGTGGTGGGCATCCAGCCCCCCTGGCTAAGGGTGGTAGTAGTGGTAGGCATCCAGCCCCCCTGGCTCAGGGTGGTAGTAGTGGTGGGCATCCAGCCCCCTGGCTAAGGGTGGTGGTGGGCATCCAGCCCCCACTGGCTAAGGGTGGTGGTGGGCATCCAGCCCCCTGGCTCAGGGTGGTAGTAGTGGTAGGCATCCAGCCCCCCTGGCTCAGGGTGGTAGCTAGTGGTGGGCATCCAGCCCCCTGGCTAAGGGTGGTGGTGGGCATCCAGCCCCCCTGGCTCAGGGTGGTAGTAGTGGTTGGCATCCAGCCCCCTGGCTCAGGGTGGTAGTAGTGGTGGGCATCCAGCCCCCCTGGCTCAGGGTGGTAGTAGTGGTGGGCATCCAGCCCCCTGGCTAAGGGTGGTGGTGGGCATCCAGCCCCCTGGCTAAGGGTGGTAGTAGTGGTAGGCATCCAGCCCCCTGGCTCAGGGTGGTAGTAGTGGTGGGCATCCAGCCCCCTGGCTAAGGGTGGTGGTGGCATCCAGCCCCCTGGCTAAGGGTGGTGGTGGGCATCCAGCCCCCTGGCTCAGGGTGGTAGTAGTGGTTGGCATCCAGCCCCCCTGGCTCAGGGTGGTAGTGGTGGGCATCCAGCCCCCTGGCTAAGGGTGGTGGTGGGCATCCAGCCCCCTGGCTAAGGGTGGTAGTAGTGGTAGGCATCCAGCCCCCCTGGCTAAGGGTGGTAGTAGTGGTAGGCATCCAGCCCCCCTGGCTCAGGGTGGTAGTAGTGGTGGGCATCCAGCCCCCCTGGCTAAGGGGTGGTGGTGGGCATCCAGCCCCCCTGGCTAAGGGTGGTGTGTGGTGGCATCCAGCCCCCCTGGCTCAGGGTGGTAGTAGTGGTGGGCATCCAGCCCCCCTGGCTCAGGGTGGTAGTAGTGGTGGGCATCCAGCCCCCCTGGCTAAGGGTGGTGGTGGGCATCCAGCCCCCCTGGCTAAGGGTGGTAGTAGTGGTAGGCATCCAGCCCCCTGGCTCAGGGTGGTAGTAGTGGTGGGCATCCAGCCCCCCTGGCTAAGGGTGGTGGTGGGGCATCCAGCCCCCCTGGCTAAGGGTGGTGGTGGGCATCCAGCCCCCCTGGCTCAGGGTGGTAGTAGTGGTTGGCATCCAGCCCCCCCTGGCTCAGGGTGGTAGTAGTGGTAGGCATCCAGCCCCCCCTGGGTGAGGGTGGTAGTAGTGGTAGGCATCCTGCCCCCCCTGGGTAGGGGTGGTGGTGCGCATTCAGGCCCCTGTGTGCATATGTGGCATTGGTGATGGGCATCCCGCCCCTATGGTGCTGCTGTTGCTGGTGTAAGTATATTCTGCATCCCTCTGTGTGTGTGTGATGTGTTGTTTACGTGTTGTATGTGTTTTGTGGTTGGTGTCTGACTTACCTTCTGCGCCGTACGCGTCCGTGCCTGTTCCGGTAGTAAATGTAGAATATTGGTATGATCGGGACGAAGGGATTCATGGTTGGTTCGTGTCGTTCGTCCTTCTCGTTGCTTAGCGTCGTCCTCGTCGCTTCGCGTCGTCCTCGTCGCTGGCGTGTTCGTCTCGTAGCCGTGGATTGTGTTGTGGCGCGAATCGGAGCTTATGTGCGCCTCTCCCGGATGCTTTGACGTGCCGTGCGTAGCGACGGGTTCGGCGCGTACGGGAAGCGCATCGTACTTGTTCGGCCGGACGGAGCTGCATTTTCCCTTCCGTGCGACTCGATTCAGCGTTTCCGGATTCGCCTCGGTCGGAGAACAGGACCTGGTTTGGGTGAGTACGGCTCGGCCGGATTCTGTGCTGTTGTGCGCATCGTACTTACTCGTTCGGTGTGCTGTACGGATCGGTCGGGAAACAGGCTTTCGCATGGCTTTTTCCCGACCGAATGGTATTGGGTGCGCCTCCGACCGAGATCGGAATCGGCCCCTA